>JAQMYJ010000009.1:8315774-8330947 GCA_030014305.1 Clarias laeviceps | reverse complement strand
GATGGTATACCTGTACTAGTGCACCTTGATGGTATACCTGTACTAGTGCACCTTGATGGTATACCTGTACTAGTGCACCTTGATGGTATACCTGTACTAGTGCAACACTGGCATAAGTGTATTAGTGTAGCAGGGGATTATATAGAGAAATACAGCTTTAACCTCATAACTGCACAATCAAGTCTCAGTTTGACTTGAACACACATATTTTGTCCACTATTCACAAGCTGAACACATATTCCTAGAAGAAGAATTATTTGCACCTTCAGGCTGTTTGACATCCGCAGCAGCGCTTACTCATAAAGGTATGGATTATGGGATTAGGCGACTTTTCATTCAGCCAGCCTTTATTCAGACATGAAGCGTGCACGTTCCTATGTTCAGGCAGCAAAGAAAAGAATGAACATTGAATTGGAAATATGTGAGAACAAGAGAGCATGGCCTGTTCTTACAGGTCTTTATGTGTTTGAGCCTTTTTGATTTGCTTTAGACTGAGAACAGTTTTCCCCATTTATTTTTAATGATGAATTTAAGAAAACATGCATTTCACAATTCATATGGGGACGCAAGGCACAAGGCAGAATACACTCTGGATGGAGTGCTAGTCCATCGCATGGCACAAGCATTCACATTCTCTCACACTCACACACATCTACATGTCTTTGGACTTTGCGAGGGAACCTGAACGCCTGGAGGGAACCCCCAAGCACGGGGAGAACATGCAAACTCCATGCTCATAGGCCCAAGGTGGGAATCAAACCCTCGGCCCTGGAGGTGCAAGGCTACAGTACTAACCACTATGCCAGCGACATTAATAACATTGTAATAATTAATAACTGTAATTAATAGGTTTACACTGATCATGTACTCATCAATGACAATGAAGAAAAAATGTAGAAAAATTTTAGTTTTCTTCTTTCACTGATGTCTAAAGAATTTGCATGATGTCACTTCTTGTTGTGACTTGTAGGATGTTTAAAATGCTTCATGGGAATACATGTGTTTGGGTAGAAGGGTTAAATAAATGTTATTAGACACAAATAAAAATTTTCATTTTTCATAACTTATGATTGATGATGTATGGAAAAAATATGTTTTGAGCATGACATATCACACATTAACACTTGCAAAAAATAATAATATAATGCAATATTTAAATACATTTATATTGAAAGCTCTTAACAGTTTTTTATTAGTGTTTTACTTATTTATTTACACAGCCACAAATGTGAAAGTATTGACATTTGATAACTACAGTACACCTTTTTCCTTTTTAAATAAATAATAAAGGGATAAAGAGCAAGCATCACTGTTGGGATTTGTAGTACATTATCTGCAGATCTTTTTGAAGCAAGACACTGAAAGGGGTTCAGTGCTTGTTTATTCACCTTTTGGATGGTTTACACCACAGTATCTCAATCCTGGCTCTCGTGTACACGTATCACTTAATATTTTAGTGTTAGCTTCACTTCCTGAGCCAAAGTATACGTTACCACTCTAATATGCAGGACAGCGGGTACTCCATGACCTGGGTTTGAAAATTGTTTCCTATATAGCCTATATATGGCAAAAGAGTTTTCCACTAGCTGTATGCTATTTACTGCATGAACAGACTTCATTTCAAGAAACTTGATGTTCAAAAAGCTTCTGTAACAAATCCATCCAATGTCACTGTGTTGTTTCCATAAGTTGAGCTCTCATCCTCTTAACCCTCTCTTACGCAAGACTAAACATACTGTATAATAGTAGTGCCTTTTCGGAAAATAGAGGCATGCACTGGAGGCAGGAACCTCGTGGGACTTTTTAAAAGGTGCTTGATGCATTCTTGGCTCTGCTCTGTGTTTAGTTAGTATGAAGCAGTATGATATCTGGGAACAACTGGCACTTCATGAGAGGGAGTGAAGCCGAAGATTAGTCGACCGATGCATGTGCGGTTCAGCCAAGAGGCCCAAGCTTCCTTTACAGTTTTTAAACCAAGGATTTGATCAGGGAAATGACTAAAGAAGAGTCATGAGATCAAATGTTCTTTTTTCTAGACTTAAAAGATGAACATGGTTAATTAAATGATTAGATTATAAGCACAAGTTAAAGTGATGAAGGCATGTATTGGGCACTGCTTGAGAGATTTTGTGACTGTGGCGTGTATGTGTTGTGTGGTGTGTGAGTGTGTGGTGTTTGCCATGACTATTCATTTTCTCGTTCTCTCACCACCCAGCTTGCAGCTGTCTCATGTACTGTATCCACTAGGTTCCATGCCATCATGACATGCACAGATGTATATTTTTTGTAAGTGAAAAAGCCTGCCTGGCATAAACCCATCAACTTGTCTATGGCTGTCCTATGTAGACATCAGAAACATTGTATATTAATAAAATTTCAACACTGGGAAATATTGATTGAATAGGACAGATAAGATGAATAATTTATAGCGACACTAACATGTGATTCCTAATATGTGCCCTATATGTACCGTATTGTACCCTTCTTTTATTATTTCTTGTACGTCTCTTGCTTTGTGCATGCAGCCTATTTATCCATTTATATACCACTCTCACGTCCTGTTTACCAAACCAGCCCTGGATTTGACTCTTTCCTTCTTCTTTTATTCCCAAGGCACCTGCATCCATCTCATTCTCATTCACTGCCAACATTTGCCTGAGGATAGAAAAGACAAGACATTAATATGGATGACATGTTATAGCTTTTGGTTCATGCAAGATTTAAGCTTTTTGTACTAGATTGCAGCACCTTGAGAGATAACCTCTAGTTTTTCACAGCTAGCATGATTATTATTCGGATGTAACTAGCGACTGCACAGACGTGTGTGTGCTCTTGATATGCCAAATAAGGGTGGATGTAAACAAACCACACTGATCCAGCTGATGGAATGATTGTACAGCTACCCCCTCCCACCCTCCACCCCACTCCCCAATGAAGTGAATTCCTACCTTTTTAGGAATGGTCCAATGGTTGTACTGTAAATCCCAGGTGCAGACTTCTAATTGCATACCTTTTATTACTAATATTTACTGAATAACGTATCTTGGTTAAGTGAAAGCACAAAGCAAACTTAAGGTGAGGATCTATAAAAAAAAAAAAAAATCCCTGGGAAAAAAGGGCGGGTGGTCTTTTGGAATGCAAACATATTACATATACCAGCGTTATTCCAGAGGTTGTAAAAATTTACTACTTGTTTAATGGATTTACAATTTAAATTACCACCAAAGGGATGTTGCTTTTCATTTGAAAAAAATTTTTTCTTGAAATGTTTTTGAGTACTTACTGCACACACACATCTAATGATATAGAAACTGTGTTTTTTTTATTTTACATATATATATTTTTGTTTGTTCTCAGAGTTAAACTCCTTTCACTCCTAGAAGCTCCAGCCATTAACTTCATCCTGCTTGGAGCGGTATCATCATTGACATTTGCAGTATTGAAATATAAATTGTAGGTTTCATCTGCATATAAAACTTTTCAGAGCTGCCTGGCGCCATCCTTGATTTCTCTCTGTAATTTCGTTGCAGTCTGTTGAAAGATGTATCGCGCTCTTGTGCAGACTAATATAAGTTTTATAGCTTGGTATTATGGAAGCATAAAACATAGAGTGGAAATGCAAATTAGTTCAGGGCAGCTGCAGTAATAAGAAGCTTCGGGGTAGCAAGAAAGTAGCACTTATAAAGAATTATAACGTGTAACATTTGATTTAGGTGGCCATGAATAGTAATGCAGGCTAATGAATTCATGCAAATAGCATCGTTGCTAATACGAGCAAAATGGATTATATAGTGAGTTTTTAGGATGAGGTCAATGGGAACATTTAATTAAGCTTAATGTTAACTCTAGTTCCTTTTACAATACTGACTATAAAACGCATAAATCTTAATTAATATTTTAGCCTATATTATTCCAGATTGGTTGCAGCGTTGTAAAGGAAGAGACCTGCTTTACTGGGGAATCGACTACAAATAAAAAAGGAGGGAATGAGAAGAAATTTATTACTTTTTGAACATCTCTGCAAAACTAATCATCATTTTCCAGTGATATTCTCATTTACAGAAACACAGCTCCCATTTTTAAACGTATTATATAATCCTAGTATTAGGCATGTAAGCAGTGTTTTGGAGCATTTGATGGAATATTGTGCCTCCTGCGCTCTGCGAATGAACACATCCTCTTTTCACCCCCTCCAACTCTTCTCTGTTTGCATAGCTGGAAACTCTAGCACGTTTTCCACGATCGATGTGTGTCACCATGTGCAGCACGGCGGCATGAGGCACAGCGAATGTGTTACACGCTTTTTTATGTCCAGAGCCAACTGGAGCTGTGTGGCCGTTAACACATTCTCAGGCCGCTCCTGTTTCCTGCAAAGTGTGTTCACATGGGAGGGAAGCATGAAATGCCTGAAGCCTGTCAATAGCTTTTAGTGCACCCAGGGTGTGGGTTTCAGCTGTGCTTTTCATGGGCAAGTGTGTTAATGCTCCAAAGCCCCAATTACAGCACTAGAGGCTCTACAGACAAATATTATCTGTATGCTTAAAAGAAAATCTTTTCAGAGATATGGATGTATTTATGGAAATACATTGAAAAATTTATCCACTGCATTTACAGGGTGTAAAATCATTTAAACTAATACACACAAACACACACACACACACACACACACACACATCTAAAAAGAAATTAAAGTTGAACAAAACAATTATGATTGGTATGTTTATGTTAAGTGCATTAAACAGAACTATATGTAAATGTATTGTATTGTATTAATATCAAATGGTTAATCCAACGCTGAAGTGCCAGAACATGCAATTCCTGTACTGTGCACTGGGGGCTGGCACCAAAAACGAGTCACTGGGGGATGTTTTAAAATGTAACTTACTCACTTACTCTCTATACCGCTTTATCCAGTATTCAGGGATCCCAGGAGACTTAGGCAACCAGGCAGGGTACGGCCTGGACAAGGGTGCCAATCCATCGCAGAGCACACACACATACACACACTACGGCAATTTGGGAACACCAGTTAGCTTAATCTGCAGGTCTTTGGACTGTGGGAAGAAACCGGAGTACCCGGAGGAAACCCAACAAGCATGGGGAGAACACACAAACTCCATGCACACAGAGACGGGAATCGAACGCGAACCCTGGCGGTGCACGGCGACAGTGCTAACCACTACAACATAAAGTTATGCATAATTAGGGGTGTGCTTAAATAGAGCGATAGCTTCAGTGCAGGTGTCAAACCGATAGTTGTCTGCTATGTATCACTTTAGCACTTTAGTGTAATTTAACTTACCACAAGAAATGCAGGGATTGCATTGGGGCGAAGTGCAGGGTATGGATGTGGAGTTTAATCAAGTGCATTTTATCTAAGCTACTGTATGCTACTTCAGGATTTTAAAAGGTAGGCAGGTTCCAAACAACAGTCAGTCTCTGTTTGTTCTGCCCAAATACCCATTTATGGATTAACCAGGGTTTAGGACGATTCGGCTCCTGTCAAGGTGGTGATGAACAGACCGCCCACATCTGAGCTTCAGAAACGCTCTTCAGAAAACGATGATGTCACATTTGTCCGGTTCAATGCATAATACTATACAGACACAGCAATTAATGCTTTCATTTCAGAAAGTTCATGGATTTTAGAATTTTTGCACCCACATTTACAATAGTAGAAACATTACACAGAAGGGAACAAAACAAACAAACAAACAAACAAAAAAATAGACAGACAGACAGACAGCATGAAGTGAGCAACAGTTCTGCAACCAGAAGCTCCTTTTTGTTTAGAGAGGTCCGACAAGCATAACGCTGTCTGGTTTAAGATCAAAGAAAGCCTACTCTAATAATAAATGTTTTAAAGTGCCTAAAAAAATCTGAGCTGAAATGCATTATAGAATGCCCTGCATGCTGAACATTAAGGAAGTCAGGCTACAAGTGCAAAACACATAAAAATAGAATGAAAGGAGTAAAGATAAACATAAATATAAGAGTGTACATATTAACATTGACTTCCACTTCTTTCAGCCAAGTCCACCAATCTGAGGTTAGACCTTACACAAACTCTCTGAAAAATGGATATCTCATGACGGAATGTTCCAGCATGGATTTGGCTGATTTGCATTTGTTCTGACTGAGATCTGCAAAATAAGTTTGGCTAGTACCCTCAGTGCATCCCTTTGTGATTAACCTGTCCAAGTCTTTATTCTAAACACAGTAATTTACCAGAAATGTGTGGGCTTCTGTCCAGGCTTTATATATTTATATTGGAATGGAATAAGCAGCACCGGATACAAAACACAACAAAGCACTGCTTCTCATCTGGAGAACAGATAATCTCATCTGAAACTAAGAAGTGCTGCTGTAATCATGAAGACTGCCCTGTGATCATCTCAGGACATTAATGCACAATGTTTTTATACTGAATATGCCGTTGTCACACTTGTACTATACGATACACAATGCCTATATTTTTATAATATTGTAATAGTTTACAATCCCTCGTTCTCATATAGGGTCCAGAGTGACATTACAGCCTTGATTTTGAGATCTGATTTCTGTGTATAGTTAAATGCAGTATTACAAATAAAATTCATTTGTAATTGCTCAGATGCATTCTGGATATCATCTGATTGTTCTTTTTTTTTTGACACGTTTTTGTCATCTGAAGTGTGTCATAAGGCCATTGTTTGTCTCCTTTATTAAAGGGTTCACTGCAGTTATGCAAGAACCTTCTCTGATCTTCATGTCAGAACTTTGGTCTCAGGTAATAATCAGGACACAGTTGGGTCTCTCATCAACTCTGAAAACTTCAAAACACTTTTGTCTGCTTAGTTATTTTCACACAGGGCTGATCAAACAAGAGCAAGATCACAAACCATTAAGGTGTAATACCGCCACAATGGATTATTATTATTTTAATTCTACAATGTGTAATTAATTTGCTTTTGTGAAATAGTGAAAAATTTTGCAACAAATCTGTTATTTCTTAATTAAGTCTCTTACATTAAGTAACAAGTGATTTTAAGTAGAAGATTATGAATGGGTTAAACTTTTCATTCTAATATTCAATGATGATAATAATAGTTTTAAAAATCTATATTTAACTAGCAAGCAATTTTCAAGGAAATAAAAGCCTTGAATTTGTAGGTTTTCCATTTTGTCCGCTTTTGCCCTGCACAAAAAAGCACTCGATGCCACAATGAATGTCACCGGCCTTGAGAAATCTTTAGAGAGAAGGGAAAAAAATTGTGCTGTTTTTTTTTTTTCTTCAGTCACAAAAAACTACACTGTTATTTTATTATTATCTCAAGAATAAGACCGTTCGTTTCTCCCGGCTAGACAGTTTCTTTGCACCTTGAACTCCTGGGAGGAATTAAAGCCCTTTACCTTCAGTGAAGGAGCTGCATTTGACGTCAGCCCTTGTCGTGTTGCTGCGCAGAGTAAGGTGACGTGAGTAGACTGCAGATGCAGGTCTCTCTCTCTTTTCCCCTGCCGGCCAATCACAGGCAAACTTTGGGGGTCTGCATCCGGCACAACTGGTGTGTGAACAGCATAGCAATCACGCTTCCATTGACTGTGAAGAATATGAATGAAGGTCGAGTGTCAGTCAATTGGTGGTGCACCTGAACTCACACCACTCTACCTTGGATATAATGAAGTCCATATTCCTATTTTCAAAATATCAGTCGAGTATCCTACTGAGATTGTATTTACTGTGCTGCGAACAATCCACTTGGGGATTTAAACAAGTGTCATTTTCATTTCATTGATCAGTAACACACTGTACCTGTGTGATGATTGCAGAACGATCGCACGTAAATGAGCAGCGATCAGTGTCTTGGTTGTGAGCTTTGCAGCGGTATGGTGGTCTTGTAATAAGAGCTCTTCAGCTGATTATAAAATGAAGCAGAGACTGAAATGGAGTACATCTGTGTGATTAGCCAGCTGCCCAAACAAAAAAACCTGGCAGGAACGGCACTTATGAATGCAGAGCACAGAAAGAGCTTTTTAATTTAGCATAGCGTAACTGACCTCCTTTGACATTCTCTAAAGTCAAGCTGACCTGCACCACCACAGAAGAATGGAAAATAAAATATGAGCCAGGTAAGTGGACGAGTAGAAGTATTTCACATTAAAAAAATATTCACAATGGCTTTAATTGCTGTGAAAATATGTCTGGTGTATTCAGGATTTGACAGGCTACTTGAAAACGCTAGTTATTTATGCTTCAACTTATGCTATGACAAGTTTATCTCCCTAATTAGCTGTATAGCTTCAGTGGGGAAATGACTATCAAATCAAAAGACTGCCTTCAACCTCTCCAGTGAAGGATTTGTACTTTTTGTTGTTTTCTTTTGGTCTAGTGTGATCTGTGTGGAAATGATAAAGACTGGTACTTGCTAGCATTTATATACGTATATTATATACAAAGCATTTATATACAGAGTTCTGTGTGTACATGTTCTCCACGTGCTTGGTGGGTTTTCTCCCACAGTCCAAAGACATGCAGATTAGGCTAATTGGAGTTCCCAAATTGCCCATAGTGTGTGAGAGAGTGTATGTATGTGTCTGTGTGTGCCCTGTGATAGATTGGCACCCTGTCCAGGATGTACCCTAAGCCTCCATAGAAGATGAGTGAGTAAACATGTAAGCAGCTCAAGGGCCAACAGGGACAACTTTGCACTCGTGGGATTTGAACCTGGGACCTTCTGAACTGTAGTCCAATTCCTTAAGCACTGAGCTATCCCAGACCCAATTGTAGCAGCAATATTGGCAGCAGTACAGTATTAGTAGTAATATTAGAAGAAATAATTGTAGTAACAGAAGTAGTAGGCTGTACCCTGCCTCATGCCCTAAGTCTCCTAGAGTAGGCTCCAGGTCCCCAGCGACCCTGTACGCAGAATAAAGCGCTATAGACCATGAGTGAATGAGTAGAGTTGGCTGTTTTGTTGTCATAGTGAGTTTTCATAGGTGAAAGAATTTAGCAGGATGTCTGGACTACAATAAAACCATCTGATGGACAGAACCTACTATAGAAAATGTTTTCCCACAATATGTACAAATGAGCATCATGAGTGTGACTTTATGGGATCTACGGAAAGTTCTTCCAATGGAAAAGTTTCTAAAGAAGCGCAACATGCTGCCTTTATACTGTCTCAAGTTTTTGGAGCAATTAAAAATGTGCAGTTACACTTTCTACACTTTCATTACATCCAGTCCAGGGCCTCGTAAAACCTTTTTTTGTTTGTTTGTTTTTGCTTTTTGCTTGTTTCGTTAAAGTTTCATTTTAATTTTTGTATCTCATTTCACAAAGTATGTATTGTCCTGTCCTTAAAGTCTGTTGTTCCAGGGAAGCAAAGAATCAGCTATTAATAGTGCTATAAGCTGGTATAAGGGAGACACATCAGCGCATGCATGCAGACACGTATTTTGGCAGTGTTGTCCATTAGAACGTGACAGTGCACATGACCGTTGAAGCAAATTCCTCTGGTCCAGTCACTGTATCCTTCCCTTGAGAACCGGTTTTGAGGACAATAGTGAGACTGTGTGACCTAAATTAAAAAATTTACGCATGACAAAGAACGGCTTCGGAGGAAGTTGTTCTGATAATACATATCCGATTCTATTTTTGCAATGTGAGACTTTTTCAGAAAGGAAAATTGAGACGTGATCTTTTAATGTATCGTTGCTAGGGTTCCTTTTGGATATGAAAACAGCCTGGTATTCACTATCTCCTATTACCTTTTCAAAGGGCTGTGAAAGATCCTCAGCTAGCAGATTAACATGACAAAAAAAAAACTTTAACTGGAAGAGAATGACTGATGTTACTGACTAATACTAGAAATGTTATTTAGGCAAGTTTATTTTTTTTTACGAAAGTTATTAAAGATGAGTAGATATGACTGCCATTAATGTCCAAACCTCTGGATGATTTAAGCAATACTCTAAGAGGTGACCTGCTGATATCATCACCTGGACTCTGATTGCAGAAACATGCGGTAGAACTTCAAATCACATGTCCTTGGAGCAGTGGGATAAAAATACATTAGTGAACAGCTTAAGGCACGAAACTGAGCTAAGCCAAAGGATATACAAGAGCTTAGCTCTGTCTGCCTCTCAAACTTCAGTTATTTGCATGTGTTTAAACATCCCACAACCATTTATTATAATGCAGGTCACATCAGTGTTCTCCCTTCAGCAGTGCAGCGCTTTAAAAGTTTTGAAGTTTACTGTCTGTACAGCACTTTCTTACATCCTTTATTCATGTTGTTAAAAAAGTGTACACTGGCCAAAAGTGTCAGGGACCAGGTAGCAAAGAAGATGATAAACATTAATTCAGGTATGATGCAATTAATTTTCCTTTATTATACCTAAGTATAATTTTAGGGCATTTATGATGAATCTTTATAATGAGCATTGATGTCTCAGTGGCCGGCTCCTCATGTGTCATGTGGAAGTCCTCCTGGGATTAATTCCCAGCCAATGTCCCAAATGGTGTGATGTGGGAGTGATGTTGATTATTGTTTTATAAAAGCACACCCCAATGTGCTTTATTCCTCTTATACTACAGCCAGGCCCTGTATTCACTGTTACTCTGGAAACAATATCATAAGGGCATTAATATAAACCATTAATTTGTCATTGCTCACACATTTAAGCATCCTCACTTTATATACTGTAGACTGCACAAGTGCTCAAGTGCACACCCATAGTTTTATGGCTAATTAGTTTGAGCAAGTAATGATTTAGCTATTAAGACATGATTAACACTTTGTTGACTTTAGTGCAATGTTTTAAATGAAACAACTTCCTGAAGAGCTGATAACACACAACATGAAGACATACTGTATATCAGAAGGCTCAGGTCGACCTGGTTGTGACAGATGATTTTTTTTTTGTTGTTGTTGTAAATTTCACTATAATTCTCATAAAAGTAGATAAACATTTCTAGCTATTTGTCTCTGGGAAAGTTTACCCTCAGATTGATCAAGAATCCTGTCTCTTTGGAACTTTAAGTCATGCTAAACGATGACTATATTTCAATCTGAAAAGAAAGACAGAAATAGTAGTTATAACAATAGCAATTTTAGTGTGCAGATTGTAGATTTTGTTTCGCTAAATATCATATTAAGTATTCCTGCACACTTACTTACTTATTTGATTACTCAATTACTTCAATTTATTTGTTTAGCGCTTTTAACAATTGACACCGTCGCATGAATTACTTATTTATATATAATGTATATTTAGGTGGGACAGTTATCAGTTATCTGTGCCCTTTTTTTAAAACTTGAATTTAATTATGGCAGGGATGTGTAGTAGTATGTCTCCTCCAAAGATGTCAGTAGTCACACAATCATTGATGCTATCACGTGACTGTGATTTTTTTTCCACATATTTTTCATATATACTTTGTATATACATTTTTTATACTTTGTATTTACATTTAACTTTATATATACTGTATGTATATACATATCATATTAATATGTTGCTTACTTCTGTTCATGAAAAGTAAATACATTTTTTATTCTATATTTTTATGATTATAGCAACATCTTCCTAATTTTTCTAGGAAAGAGCTGATTCTGTACCAAATGAATGCAAATAATCAGTTAGTCTAAAGACACAAAACTAAAAATTGCATCCAAGCTAAATATCCCAGCTTCAGACTGATCAGCCACAAAGAGAAAGAATCAGTGTTCTTTTTAAAAACTGTGTTGCTGTGATAAAAGGCTTCCACCAAAGCGTGATATTGGATGTTGCAGTTACCAGATCATTTCACCCCAATTTTAAGCTTGTCTATATTAAAATAAAAATTATACACATTTTATGTTTATCACTGCTTACATTAAGGCTAGACTCTATATCACTCTATATGGCAGTTGCAGAACGTTCAGCAGGGTGAGATTTCCTGCCAGCGGTGTCAGGCTTTTCCGCAGGATTATCGAACGTGTTTAATTAGAGCTGGAGAATGTGGTTCACACCCTCTGAAAGCTTCAGTAGTGAAGAATTGACTGTAGAGCCTGACACTGACTTGTAGCTCACGATTAAAACCGAGCTGAGATCAGTTAGAAAGGCAAACGTTCACACAGAGTGAAGGCGCTGGACGTGCCGTCTCAAAACGTCCCAGTGTTGATGGATGACGGTTTACTCCACAGGGACCTGCTGAGGGTGTTGGCAGCTTTTCACAGCATTGTTCTCCAAGCTGCGATCTCTCCGGTAGGAAGCCCCCGCCACACTTTTCCCAGCGCTTTCCATCAGGATGCACGCCCCACCATCCCCCCATTCCCACCCACGTCCTTTTCAATCCACACCCCCTTTCGCTGCTTTCACAGAACTTCCTATGCAACAACCTTAGAACTTTGTGAATTCTCCAGATAGTTCATTTGCTTACGCTCGCACAATAACACAATCAAGGTGAATTTCACAGTGTAGATACAGGATGATGCAATTTGTTTGCAATATTTAATTTATCTTAATACTCTTCTTGTTTTTCCCCCAAATGTATGTATTTATTTTTTTATGATTCAAGTCATGACAGGAAATCCAATGACAATTCTTGAGCAACAAAAGTGTCTCCAAAGAGATGCAAGCCAATTGCTTCCCAATTTTGCTTCACATGTGTGTAAATTAGCACCTGTGGGCTAATGATTAAACTGTGAAATGGACCATTGCATGCTGAAGCTAGCAAGCAGCACTTGGTTGGAGTCTGGAGGAGCACGTTTTGTAGAGGAAACAGGATGAACAAAGTCAGCGACTGTAGAATTTAGTGCCGGAGGAGCACACAGCAGAACAATTAGGGATGCAAGACTCCACATATTAAATAAAGGACACAGTCTGTCTTTAAAGTCTTATATACCTTGCAGAGAATTGGTTAAATTATGTAAGGATGTCAGGATTAGCCTTAGGGAAAGTGTCTGGCATTGAGAAATACTCAGCACACTAATATTGCTATCATAAAGCAGGTTACATGAATCGCTGGAAAAAACGAAACAAGCTCTTTCAAATCACATGAATATATTATTTTATTTAATATATTTTTTCATGTATTGTTCATATCTTTGAGTTGTATTATTTGTACTTTGGGAATTACATTATCTTGCCCCCAGGAGGCAACATTCATGCTTTCATATTTAGTTTTAGCCTGTATACATGGTGGAGAGTCTTCAGCTATTCTCTGAAAGAGGGTCAATGAGGCATATGGGGTCTGCAATATTCATATTCATATTATTATTAATAATAATAATAATGATTTTGTTACAGTAATGAAAATAACAACCGAAGCTGTTAAACTGTCTTTAATTACAATTATTAGCCAAACTGACTAGGCATTTATTGGGCCTACAAAGAATGTCATTCTAAACAATTTTATTTAAAGAAATACAATATATTTAATATATATACAATACTGTATATACAGTATATTGTATATGTGAAAGTATATATACTATAATATACTGTGTGTATACTGTTTTTTTTAAAATTTCATTTCAATCATGATCCTGATATCCTGATACTGTCTTTAAACAGGTGTGTTCTAGTTCGAGGGTGTCTATGGTGTTTTGTTTGTAGCTAGAAGGATTCCTGTCCCCTGAGAGTGCTAGAGAGAAATGTCCTGGCCCCAAGTGATAACAAGCTGTGATACAAATACATAAGAGCTCAAAATGACACAGAAAGAGGCCCCACTTTATCAGGATACTTACCCTAGTAAAACCAAGTGAAGGGCACCTGCTAATCTCTTGTTGTCATATCCTGTTTCTTGCCCAGTCAGGGTGTAAAGGCTTGTTGGGAAAACGAGCAGACGCTTCCCTGCGTGCAAGGCACTTTTGTGACGTCTGTAAACAGGGAAAGAGAGATGGAGGCCCTGCCAGTTGAGAGATAAGACAGAAAAATGTTAAAGGCTGTAAATTGCAGCGTGACACGAGACAGTTTTTTATTTATTTATTATTTTTTTTTAAAGCACCTAATTACTTTAGAATCATTGGGCTTTGCTGTGTCCCATCGCATATCACAAAAATCATTGCCGTTGTATCTCAGAATAATTACAGCTCACTTTTTCTATATAAATATATAACGTTTTTTAAAACAGATTTTACTAGGTCATAGATTGCACTGGATATAATGCTGGAATACAGCCTGGATGAGCTAGAAGGGGATCATGCACACATATTCATGTTTTTGAGTGATAGGAGGTATCCAAACATAAAAAACACACAGACAGTAACCCAAGCACTGGAGCTGTGAGTTGGGAAGACTACATTCTGTGCCTTCCTTATACTGTATATTTCAAATAAATATCAAATCTTTTTTCCAGTTGCTAATATTTATAATATCATTCAGTTTAGATCAGTCTGTTAAACTCATTTAGTGGTTTCTGCATGAAGCCAACACATCTGTATTGCACTTACTGTACATATGAGGCTGCTCAAAGGGATGCAGGAGTGGAAATGAATGTAAAACCTTAATTTTGACACATGACTTCTGTCATAGCCTTGTGAAAATGAGTTACACCACTTTACACCACAGCATTGCTAAATTGTGCTATGATTGGTCAGACGGTGTTGAATAATGTTCTGCAGGATCTGGCTACAGAGCAACTCTCTGGTTTATGTTAATGCGCTTTTGTTGGGTCTATGTTGTAATACTTTTTAACAGCTCGAGTTAAATATATAATTTTTAGCTTCTTGATAACATGACAGGCTGCATTTTTTGATCTCCAAGTGAAAGTTACGGGCTAATAATTAAGCAATATCACACAAGAGGGAGTGCTGTTTTACTGATTATTCATTCATTCATTCAATTTATTTTTATTCAATTTTATTTATATAGCGCCTAGTCATTGTCTCAAAGCCGCTTCACAAAAATTTAAAGAAAATATATGGAAGTGTGTATGTGTGAGAAGAATGTGTCTAGATACTAATGAGATTGTCCCTGATGAGCAAGCCAAGGGTGACAGTGGCAAGGAAAAAACTCCCTGAGATGGCAATAGGAAGAAACCTTGAGAGGAACCAGACTTAACAAGGAACTCATCCTCATTTGGGTGATAACGGATATAAATTATATAACATCATGTGTGTTATGCAGCTGAATATGAGGCGCCGTATAGGGCTTAAATCAAACTTCACTCATGCACACACATATGAAACACTTGCATACACATATAT
>JAQMYJ010000009.1:8299886-8315674 GCA_030014305.1 Clarias laeviceps | reverse complement strand
TAATTTGACCATTAATTTTGTGACATTATAGGGGAAGCTGAGCTTCCCTTGCAGTCTTAAAGAAATCGCCACTGATGTAATTGTGTAAAGCTGCTTTGCAACAATGACAAGTGTTAAAAGCGCTATACAAATACTTCCACTTCCTTCTGCAACTGGCTGAACTAACCATTGGTTAACGAGCTGGTGACTGATAGTGTAATTACTGGGGTGAAAATAGAATAAACTATGAAGGTGGTGGAAAGTCCTGAGAAACGTACAAGGATAACTGTTTATTTCCACTTATTCTGCTTTAAAATATCAGCTAACGTCTGTCTTCTTGGATGAATATCAAATAGCATTAAAGGGAAGCTATGTAGGGTGTACAATCATCAAGTAGTGCCCTTGGTCAGAGGTTAGATATTTAGGATTCAGCCTTCAGACTTGTGGCTAAATTCCGGCAATTTTGAATGATTTAGAAGCAACTGCTACAGGGGACAGTATTGTTTGAGAGGATGTAATGTTATCAGATGTGTTTTCTTGCATCGGTGACTGCTCTTGTATGTGGGTTTGACAGGCAGCTGCTCTCCCCTCTTTCCAGTACTGTGGAGTGATACATATAGTTAAACTTGCCATCCACTCATGGAATGCCTCTCGTCCAATCAGATTACTCGGTTGGAACTAACTATTGTATAACAGGAAATAATTTGTCTCGTAGATTTTCCATAGATTTTTTAAAATATGAAACTCAACTTCAGGATGGGTGCAGCTTGGTGTATCAGTACCAGATAACACTTGAGATCTCTCTCTTTGTCTGTGTGTGTGTGTTTGTTTGAGTTGAGATTTGCTTTAGCATCGAGTCATACACTCTAATGAGTTGTGGGCCATAGTATTTCAATAGCGGCTAACACTGGGACAGGTGAAAATATGTTCTAACACATAGGAATTAGATTTGCACCCTAATCACCCATGTGTGGGAGATTCTCAAGAAACTCATGAAACAAAAGCGATAGATTCGAGTGACTCAGAAGAGCAAACACGTTTGAGTTCTTTCCACACATCTGCAAGCCCATGCAAAGGAGTGCAAAAGAATTCACGGAAACTCTTTACTTCTCCTTTATTTAATTATTTTACTTTTTGCTTCTCTGGTTGCAGCACCAATCACATATAGCATGTTAGAGCCACATCTGTAAAAGAGATCGCACTTTGTGCTTTGTCAAGAGGTGGAACGCTGATTTCATTCTGGACAGAAATTTGGAACAAGGAAGGGGGTTCACCAGTTGGCCTGAGCTCCAAAAGCATTTATTTTAACTGGCCAGATTTACCGGGTGGGCGGACAGCATACCTCAACATTAGCCCATGCTGCGGTTTCCTCTTTTTGTAAGAAATGTCTTCTGTCCAAGAAAAACAAAGCTTAAGGATTAGCCAGGGATCTGACCCTTAAGGTGTCAGTGAAAGAGGTGTGTATATTCAGGCTATCGTTTGTTTAGGATGTGGCTTCCTTACATACTCAAACAAAGACAATTTTCTCCCTTCATCTCCTCGTTGGAATGGGAAAGGCACACCTTAATCTGACATTCCGCTGCAGTAAGTCAAAGCAACTGAGGTGAGAAAATGAAAAGGCATGCAGCAGCCCACAGGAAGTAACACCAAAGCATAAATGTAACCACCCAACACGGAGATGAATGCCATATACTCCACCCCATCCTCATCTGGCCATGTGGCTTCACACATACACAAAGAAATGCTGACTCTTGTTAGGTGGCTCTATAATTATCAGATAAATCCACATCGGAATGCACAGAGCTTTACAATGTTGTAGTTAGCGTCTTTTGAATGGCGACTTCAAACAGCCGTCAAAGTTTCCATGACAACAGAGCTGGCCCGGGAGAGAGTGTGTAGCTCAATGTCATAAATCTAATAGAGAAACATATAAACCTGTTATATCTTGGATGGAAATAGTACCTATTTGACCATCAAAAGCAACGGTGTGATGATCATGATGATTGAAAAGTATTTTATATTTCTTTAATGTACAGTGTGTGCACATTGAGGTCAGGAAAATCTATGTCACAGGTAGAAATGTAGATTAGATGTATAACACAGAATATGAAGCAAATTTTAGTAGATTTTTGATAATATTAGTGTTTAATAATTTTATCTTTCAAGGGTCCTGACCCTTTCTGATGTCTGGACTTACCTGATCTGTCTGATGACCTACTCATCACATGGAGACCACTGAAGATGACCTTGGACCACATTTGATACAAACAGCTTCACTATGATGGCTTGGAGTGAAATACAGAATATCAGAACATATACAGAAAACATCATGATGCCAAGAAACATATATGTTTTTAATCAATTTTTCAACATTGTTGAAATGACAATATATGATCATTAATATAAACTTGTGATTTGCAGCTGGACTTTTGTCAAAGATAATGTTGTAGAAAATGAACCAACACTTGATCAATTCTATAACTCCAAATCTTGTGTAGTGATCTGCCTGGTGTCATCATTCAATAAGGGATCAAACTTTCTGTTGCATGCCCTTATAAGTTTGCATCATCATTCATTGTCTTTCTCCATGGGGAAATGAATTGCGAGAGAGCATCAGAGCATAGCAGTGAAAACATTGATCACATCATGTCTCCTTTTGCTTGATGTAATCAATATCATCACAATAAACATGTCCAGAAATGAATTTCTGATAAAAACAATTCCTTCATACAGATGCCTATTCTTATTGTACATGATTTGTTCTTTAACAGATAGTTTATTGATCTCAATTCTCAATTAGATTACTGGGACTTAACTTGTGCCTTGTTGAACCGTGATGCAGAACTAATAGGCAAAACCTTTGCAGTGCCCCAGGCCTGAAACACAACTCACAAGGTCTAATCAGTCTACCACACACCCCCAGGGAGGCCAGATCTCAGCAAATCGTCCACCACAACAACATCTCAAACAACACAAGCTAAACATCTTTCTGTTTTTGGTGGTCATATATTTATTTGCAGCATATGCTTTGAAATTTAAACCTGGCTTTCTGACATTATACTAGAATGAAAACATAGAATGAATGATCACTAGCTTTACTACTTTATTGGAACATAAAGCACTGACAATGTGATGTTTGGGATTTATTTGACATATGGACAATATTCTTTTGTCTCTCCTTCCAAACCTTGGAATCAGTGGCACAGCATGGCAATGGTTTGCTTCCTACCTAGAAGATCGTTCATATGAGGTGTCATTAAGGTGATCCATATCTGCTCCATACTCTCCACTTTGCTCCCTCCACTGTATTCCTGTAGCTGCTCATCAATTTCAAAACTCTGATGTTCGCCTATAGAGACTAAAACAGTCCAGCACCCACTTACCGCAAAAACCCTGCACTGTACCATGTTCCCACCGATCTTCCAGCACTGCTCGACCACCATCTCTCAGGGAATAAGGAAAACATGCATCTGGACTGCTTTTTGTTCTGGCACCCAGGTGGTGGAATGAACTTCCTCGAGATGTCCATACAACTGTCTATGGATGCCTAAGTTTGGTTTTTAACCAGCCAAAGAAACCCACAAAGCAGAAAGGCTTTTTCCACACATCAATCTTAATATGGTGTAAAAACTGCAACCCTGGGAACCATACACAACTCTGTTTTTGAGCTATGAGGGCTATGAATAAGAAGATGTGTACTTTTTTTTCGAAATTCATAAATCTCTTTCATAACAGCAGTTTACATGATTTATAAATTGCCATGACAACTATGCACGCACAACAATGCTTTGAATGTCAGATGGCAAATTTAAGAAAGCACTCAGGTCAAGCAGAACTAATAATAATCATGTAAACATTTGATTCAGGCTTTAAGATGTTTACCTTGGATATTACGATCAAAAATTATAATCACCCAATAAATAATAATCTTTACAATAAATATTTTTTGTAAAGATTATTCACACATAGATGACTAATGCTATAAAATATGCTATGTACAGTATAGTGAATATGCACCAATAGTGCAGTAAAGTCACAGATCAACATGAACTACTAAATAAAGAACGATAATTCTGATTCAAACATGTGTGCATAAGTAACATGCAGTTCACAGCATCTCAAAATCTCAATAATCAGACTTTTTCTGATCTCCTTGGCTGCTAACGGGAAACTGTTAGTATCAGCCTAGTTTAAAGGCTTCACTCCAAAGTACACACTGGCACGCGACTCAATCGCTGTCACCATGCCCATCAGTTCTAAAAGCCAACAAGCAAAGTTACTATAAGAATCAAAGCTTCTCTCTCATGCCTAAGAAAAAAAATAACCCCTTACAAAAAATAACTCTATGCACATTCTGATCCTATCAGAAAATTCGAAAGAAAAAAAATATTGCATTCAATATTTCTTTTGGGTTATTGTGAGTGTCCATATATTCTTTGTATGAGGGACATGTCAAACCGAGATGTATGATAGTGCAGAATAACAGAACACAGTTATGAGAGTAAAAACTACCTTTATTTCTCATAATATTCTCATAGTTTGTTCTCCCCCCACATAGAGTTTCTTTTATAGATGATCACTATTAAACAGTCCACTCCTACCACCCTGCCTATTTTACGTCAACCCCAAGCTGGACATTTCCTCAGGGTGACCGTCAGCATGTGATCAAGCAGATAATCAAAGACCCTATCACCACTTTGACTGAAACAGCCACAAAATGTAGAGCTGGAAGTCGGAAGTGCTACTTGTCTATTATTGAATCACCACTCCCACTTTCTGGCATTGAAACGCTTCCATAATTCTGATAAAAACTGATTTTAGGTCTCCAAAGTGGGCTCCGTATATAGTGTAAGTATTGCAGCCTCCAGTTCTACATTACAGTGTTGACTTTGCTTATCTCTCACTTCCTGTTTAACCCAGACTTAGATGCAATTTTCTGATTGCTGGTTGAAGCACGCTTCATTGGATGAAACAGAAAATAATCAGCCTGACAGTAAGGGGGAAAAAAAGCACAAAAATCTGATGAAACTGATCAATTTTGATATTTAATATAAACAAAACCATAATATGGTGCAAAACAAGCAAGCTTTAAATAGTGTATATCTTGCAGTGCCGAGCTTTATCAAACTGTCAGCAGCTAGATCCACCCAAAGGCTACTCCAAAGGACAAGATGCTAATTGTACCCTTGTTTTTAGGCCTATCATTAGTCAAATGCTACCCAATAATCACAATCCATTTTGTCCTCGAATTTCCTGTGATAAACCCCTTATTTTTTGAGACAAAGGGAACATTTGACTTTGTGTTTTGTACATATTTCTACATAATTTTATGCAAAATACTCACATCCCTGGCTTTATATTTCTACTGTTTTATTATTTTACTCCGTAACACACTGAAGTGCATTCCTGTCAATTAGAGCACAAGAAAAAAAGCATGTTAATAAGCTAATGTTTTTGCTGCAATTATGTTATTTCCACCAAAGCTTTTTGTATCTGGTTAACTTTTGACCTGATATGTGTGATAGAGAAAACTGAGCTTGTGAAATCAGGCATGTATGCTGCGTGGCACGGCTGGTTGAGGAATTCACAAGATTTTCAATTTAATTTGCTCTAGCTGTGCATTCACAGCAAAATGCATTTACACAGCTGGCATCTCACAAGCCTGGCATGAATGTTAAGAGTTAATATCATCTGTGGCTAAAATCAGCCAAATTTTATGATTTATTAACCTGGACTGTACCCAGCATTCATGACAGCATTATAATAGAGGACCTTCGGCACTGCTGACACTCTGACATGCGCCAAACTCCTCCTCAGGTGTAATTTGAGCGTGCAATGCAGAGGAAGCCATTTGCACAAACCTGCCTCAAAACCTTTAGGCTCAATTTCCTCTCCAACCTCCTAGAAGGGCTTGCTCACGCAGATGGCTCTGACTTCCTTTTGGCACACCCACATCCCACTTCCTCATGTTTATCATCAGCCGTGTGCAGAAAGGATGCTGCACATATCCTTTATCCTTTACAGCTGCCTCAGTGTGATCTCTTGTTCAAGCATTCTTTTACGGAGCTGAATCGGGCTAGTGCGTAAAAAGGGTTGACCTTTGGACAAGATTCGCTGAAGGTGTTAGGAAGCTGTTGTTCTAGAGGAAACGGTCGAAGATTTCTTACAGCTGTTGTCATACCCATCATGGGTGGGACCAACTGACCTCCAATGTCCAATAACAGTCCTTCCTGAAAGCAAAATGTTACCTACAACCTCTGCAGTTCCCTCTGATGAGCGAGAACACAATGTCTCTTAACCACCTGGAAACTCATCAGTCTATATGCGCAGATGATTGAGCATCCACCCATAATATAAACTTTTCAAGGTTTCATTCTTGTAATCTATCTTTTAAGTGCAGTCTAAATCATGATGTTGTGTTTTAAGAATGTGATGCTTTCATCTACACATGCTTTAACAAGCGAAGATTTTAGCTTTTATGTACCATATATCACCTGCAGATGTCATAATTTCAAGCCGTTTAAACGTACATTAAAAATTGCTTTCTAGTTTTTCATATTAGACAGCTTAAGTGTTGTGGTCGTTCCATCACTGCGAGCATTTACGCTTGGCTGCTAGTTTGGTTGAAATTGGCTAGGAAATGAAAAATACCCACACATTCCTCAAGACATGAATTAACATCTTGACATTTAATAAGTTTGATAAATAAGTTAATAAACTCGACATAAATAATAAATACACACACAACTTTAGTTACTCACCTCAAGCTATCCATGTTTTAAAAACTTTTATGTTTATGCCAAGTTTATAGACTACTTATATTATACATTTTAATGAAATTATTAAAAGTTATAATTGCAAATTATATTAAATGTAAAAATAAATTATAGTGTAAAAAGTCTTAGAGCATTTTACACACAGATCTTGTTAAATGAACCACGTTTAAACAGCTTGAAATTATGACATCTGATGGCGTTATGCGGTAAAAACAAGGCTAAAATTCTTTGTCTGTTAGAGCATGTGCAGATTAAAGCATCACATTTTTAAAACACAACATCATAACTTTATTGTAGACTGCACTTAAAAACTAGATTACAAGGATGAAATTGTGAAAAGTTTATGTTATGGGCGGATGCTCAATCATCTGGGCATAGAGACAGAGGTTGTACAGTAGGTTACACTTTGATTTCAGGAAGGACTGTTATTGGACATTGGAGGTCAGTTGGTTCCACCCATGATGAATATGATAACGGCTGTACAAAATCTTCGACACACATACCTCAAGACATAAATTAACATCTTTGCATTTAATAAGTTTGATAAATAAGTTAATAAACTTGACATAAATAATACACACAAATTTAGTTACTCACAATATTGAACCTGGACCCTCAAGGAAACAGTGCCTATGTGTAACACCAGATAGTGTTAATCCAAGTGGTTGCTTTATATGATGCTTTTATTTGGCTCAAATGCCATGATTTGGATGCAAAATAGATTTAAAATAGATTTTTTTTTAATGCTACTGTAACTCATGCTTCATATCATAGAGCTACAGACTGTAGTACTGGCGGATGTGAATGGCTTTGGTAAACAAAATACATGCATGCACTTCATATATTACACCCGTTTTCTATACTAGTAGTATTATTCGGTAATGATTGTTCCTGTCACAGACAAAATACTATTATTACTGCTGCCTAACAACTTAAGCGCTATAGCATAATTGCTAGTGCCACAGTGGCTCTACTAGCCCATCTGTCATGTTGCTACCTAGCACTACTGAGTTTGTTGTTGCACCCTGTGAGATGCTTTTTTTCCTGCTTCCTGTTAGGTGAAATGTGTATGCTTAGGAAATTTCCAATGCTTTATCTTTAATTTCCAATGCTTTTTTGTGTTTAACGGAACACACACCAAAAAAAAAAAAAACACACACACAAATGAACCATGCTGAGAAAACCTCTGTTTGCCTGTGGGTTCATTTGTGTTGTGTTCACATATGAACAAAAAAAGGCTCCAAGATCACTGAAAGAGTCCAATTGTGAATGTGTTATTCTGAAAGTGGTTGAGTTATAATTTATAAAAGCTGTGCTCTTTTCTTTATGCAATCCTTCACATTTTGAAATAACAGTCTTGCTTTATCTCTTTGCCACGTCTTGCAAATCCTCAGTTGTGAGTCGATAGAGTACGGCTCAATAGGGGGCAGTGTGCATTCAGTCCGAAGCTGCTGACTCATATGACCAGGGAAAGGCAGAGCAGGCTGAGACAAAGGAAAAAGTGTGAACACAGTTCCTAGAGAACAGAAAACAGTTTGTTCTGAGAATATTAGCATAAGGCCTAATTTTCCCCTGAAAATCTTATAAAATTAGTATATGTCTAGTTGTTGTAAGTCTTTTGGCTGCTTCCATCAAGGGGTCGTCACAGCAGACACACAAAACAACTTGGCACAGATTTTAGCACTAGATGCCCTTCCTGACACAATCCTCTTATTTTATCCAGGCTTAGGACCGGCACTACATATACTGGCTTGGGCGTTGGCTAGGAATCGAACCCGGGACTTCCGCAAGGCAGGCGAGCGAGATACCACTGAGCTACCAATGGCCTGAAACCTAGTATATGTCTAATACCTTTTCTTAATAGCACTAAAAGAGTTTAGACTCTATGCAGCACATCTACAAATCTCTTCTTGGGAACTCCTTCACACAGTCAAATTATCAATCAACTACCATGACAACGGTGCTGGAATTTGTTTGTAATGCCTCAGTGCTAAAGTAGGAGGGCATTCAAAGAAACTACTGTAGAGTAGTGCTATGTAGACCGGATTTCATTGCAACACCTCCATGTTTGGTAAAAATTTAACAAATTCTACTAAAACTGTTGAATTTGTGTTTCTAGTCTTGAGTAACTTTAAACCTTTTGCATAATTCCAACATTGTCATTTAGCCGTTCCATTCCCTTAAAAACCAAAAGTTTTTATGTTTATTTCGAACATTATTTTCAGCATCCAATGTAATAAAACATGCATTTAACCATTCAGTGTCTCTTGTCTAGATTTAGAGAAACAGGGTTGTTTTTTAAGCATACAATTAGAAAATACATAAAAAAGTGGCATACACGAAGACATCTTAATGGCCATTTTATAATTCTATGATTTATCTAAGAGGGTCATATGAGTTGATATCTTAATATCACTAAGAAAAAAGAAAAGAGATAACTTTTTTTCTTCCTATGATGTTCAGTAAATTCAGGTGATATAATTTCTTATTAATCATTTAGTGATTAATCAATTAATCAATTCTAGGGGTGAATGTGTATAGATAACATGACTGATTGAATGCAAAGAAAATGAAAATGAAAATGTTTATATTTTATATTAATATATGTATTTTTATTCCACAGTTATTTTATTTTATTTTATTTTTGGTGGGAAACAATAATAATGGGAAAACGTGCAATACATTAATTTCTAATTGCATGCCATTGTGATAAGAACATGGACATATCACCATTGCAACTATTATAACTGGTATTGTATAGACATTGACATGGAGTGGGTCCCTTTTTTGCTGCTATAACAGACTTGAATCTTCTGGAAAGTCTTTGCACTAGATTTTGGAGTGTGGCTGAGGGGATTTCTGAGTGCTCATTCAACCATGATATCATTAGTGAAGTCAAGCACTGATGTCTGGCAAGGAGGTCTTGTGTGCAGTTGGAATTCCAATGCATCCCCCAAAGGTGTTCTTTGAGGTTGTGTGAGACACTCACGTTCTTCCACTCCAACCTTGGCAAACCATGTCTTCATGGATCTCTTAGGACACAGAAATGCTGTTGCGCTAGAACGGGTTTGGGTCACTTAGTTCCAGTGAAGCGAAATTGTAATGCTATACATGCGAAGACATTATGCTTTCAAATTTGTGGGAAAAGTTTGAGAAAGTGTATTATGCTTTGGTATCCACACACATTTGGCAATATAATGTATTTATGCAGGTTGATATTTAAGTTAAACATTCCAAACTAAATTTTGGTTGTAATTAACTTCACCAATGGTGATTTTCTGTAAAATACTTTCCCAACATTCTTGTTCATTATTGTTATTGTTTATGCATTACACAACGGTTTCACTGAGAATAGACTTAATGTGATGCTAATTTTCCTATCATTACAGTCTGAACAATAAGTATTGAAAGCCATTTGAATGAAAGCAAATGGGTGGTCTCTGACTAGTCCTCAGTACTTCCACATATTTGTAAATGTAATATTACTGGGACACAAACAGCACCTCAGTCAAGGAATCATTATTTTTCAGGAGTTGTCATTGGACTCATTTTAATCTTTCCCTTTCTACAAGAAGTGAAAAATCCAGTTACTCCATGTGTGTATGTGTGTGTGTGTGCTTTACTGGTGCCACAAAGGGTATCTGTGTTTATGTACATGGAAATCTAGGCAAGCAGCAATGAGGGGAAGTGTTTAACATCCACACACAATCCTGGGAACCTCTGCTGAGGGAAGCACAAAGGATATATGCTCACTTCCTCTCCTTACTCAACTGCTGTGAAACAAACTGGAACTGCACGGTTGTTGGAACTTGAATATTAGCACATAGGTTTACAGTATGTTGTCTGTTGGTTATTCTTCACATTATTCAGCTGATCAAATATATTTACCATAATTCTTTGCATTAAGGAAGCTGATATACTGTAGATTATACATCTGGCACTTAAATAGATACTTTTTGTATTAAAATACTAAAATTCCGACTTTACTAGCAATGCCATTTGATGTCCTGCTGATAGTGGTACCAATGGAAATTAGCTATTACTTCAACTCTACCTAAAGAGAATGATGCAGCATGGTTTTGGTCCCTTAGTCTCTCCATCCCTCTCCTCATCATCCACACACTATGCTCAGACAGAAACATTCCATAACATTAAACTTCATGCTAATATCATCAGCACCATGAACAATGTTGTGCTTGACATTTTGTAGATCACCAAGTAGCTAGCTAAGACTTGTCACAAGTGCATCCACAAGCTGCCTTTCATTTCTCATTCATATGACATTAAACATTGCTAGACATATAGGGGGTAGGAAATAAGCTCTTGCTTATTTGCTTTTAGGCTCTCATAGTGAAATCTCACCCTTATTATTATTGTTATCCCTTATGGTTTGAGAATTTTTTTTTCATCCTATAAAACAGCATTCTAACTGCACTAGCAGTATCACTAGATATAGAGATTTCAGTGTACTAACTTTTCATGGGAATATAACAAAACACAAAAACCTCAGTATAACCATCATTTTAGCAGCTTCTTGCTGTTGATGCTAGTCATGCTATGTTATCGCCTGTGTTGGGTGTAACGTGTTAGTGTACTAGGATTACTTTTTTGATGTAATGAGTAATCAAACGCGTTAAGTCCGCCATTTAAGTACTCGGTCATTTAGTTATATTTTCAAAAATGTAATCCGTTATTCAGACCATTTATGTAATCGTGAGTCAGACAGCAGTGATTCCGTTAGTGTGTGTGTGTGAAAGTCATCCTACAAGCCCCGCCCCCGATCACCCGCCCCTCTCTGTTATTCCTGCTGTTATACCCCTATCTAACCTATGTGGTTTGACTCGCGGTGACGGACGGAAAGATGGAAACCTAATCACAGCGCCAAAACCTGCAGTGAATCATGATGAACTGTTCTCAAGGCTACGTGAAACCGCATAGGTGAGACATTAGTAGTTAACAGATTATGGGTCAAACTTCGCTGAGTGATAGTAGAATAATTATAAAGGTCTTACAACATGCATGAGGAATCACAAAGGAGTTTTCATTTTCTGCAATGGAAAACTACTTTAACTAGTTACTTTTATCAGAAAGTAACGCTGTAATGTAACTGATTACTTTTTAATGACTGTAATTTTATAATGTAATTAGTTATTTTAAAAATCAATGTCCCCCAACACTGGATATCGCTGTGTTAGTCTAGAGAAGGCATTACTAAATAATGTAAAATACCCGAACTGAGAGCCCAGCATGACAGAGCAACCAAAGTCCTTCCACATTCATTTACAACCCAGCAGCGTACAGTGAATGAAGATTCACTAAAGATTAATGTTTCTATTCTATACAAATACAAGAAAATAGACAAATATATCAGGTTCAAATTGTCCACGTTTAATATTGTTGTTGAAAATTGAATAAATGTCATTAAAATGCTATATTTATTTTTATAGACTTACAATTATAGCATACCCAGACATCCTAATCCTAATCCAAACATTAAATTCTGCCCTCGTCTCAAAGAAACTTTAATCGATCAGACCTTCTTAAATTTAAGTTCAGTGCCCCTGGTCTAGTGCCACCTTCATCAGCAACAACCACCTAGCTCTTTTTCCTCTAGCAAGTACAGACATTTTGTTGACTATAAAAGTTTAGTGGTGGCTGGATGGTTATAATCAGTCTGATCTCAGTCTTATCTCAGATTCCCCAGAGGCACAGTGACAGTGGCAATTAGCTGGTTTCCGTAGGTTTTAAGAAGACTACATATACAATAGTCTACATTTTTAGTACAGTACTTTAAAATTTATTTGGTTTGACTCATCAATACTTTAGTAATTATTATTAATATAATAATAATACAACTCAGGTGCAGAAATCAGTTTTTAAAACTCAATCGTTAAAGCCCATTCCATCAACTACTTTTCACAGTGAACTTTTTGTGCTTTCCTGCCAGATCTGTTCTTGTTAGTACTCTGAACTACTGTGACTACTTGTGAAACTGCCATGTAAATCTGGTGCATATATTTAAAATGAAAAAGTCTTATCTATTTGCATAAAGGGTGCACTCATTTTGTTGTTTTATTCAAAGAAAGGCCTACTGCTGAGAAAGGATGATTGCACTCATTGAACTCATGTTTGGACCCTGCAGTGAATAGAAAAAGAAAGGTGAACAAAAAAAGCAAAGAAAAATTACGTAAACTACTTGTGCACTGCCCCAGTGGCGAAATACTCGCGTGTCTAAGCCATTGCCCTTGTAGTTGTAATAGAAACAAACAAAAAAGCCACACATTCACACAACAGTACTTGTATGGACACATATGACCTAGATTTAATTAAATAACTTAAAACTTTGGGTCAAAACCATTATATAAGAACTTGGAACATAACGTTTTGAATTTACTGATTCAACTGGGGCCATTCAATTTTGTGCCTGAAGTTGACACACAGTGGAAATCTTTTTAAAGCAGGAAGCTTAATTATGTTCCATAGTCAGGAGCATTCTCTCTCTCTCTCTTTCTCTCTCTCTCTCTCTCTTTCTCTCTCTCTCGCTCTGTTTCTCTCTCTCTCTCTGTTTCTCTCTCTCTCTTTTTTTAAATTACTCTTGAGTTTAGCTTGTGTCTGTCTCTTTAATAGCTGAAAGTACCAGATAACCCTTAAGCAAAATACCTGGAATCTAACTCCAATAAGGAAATGTTTTTCCTTTGTGACATGACCATGGGGATAATTTGATAGAACTACATATTTGGACACTGTTCTCCAAAATTATTTGCATCCTTAATACAAATTACCGAAAATGTTTGTGTAAAACAAATGTCAATTACAATAGTTAAGAATATTTCTACTTCAACAATATGAAAAAATATTGTTTTGTCTGACAAAAATAATTCTTAATAGAACTATTATTTAATAATAGTATATTTTTAGAAAGCAACTAAAAATGTATATGTTATAGACTAAATGTCCTACACAGAGACACACACATAAGACCCTCACCCGTAAAAGGTTTGCTCTAGGGTACCATCAAACAATCTGCATGATGTTAATAATTCACATAGTCAGCAATAATTAGGCTAGACAAGATACGTGAACCTCAGGTCATAACCCTGAACCAACCAACTTCATTACATTAAACATTACTTATAAATAAATGCTTATTATCTCCATTATGTACCATAAGTGGAGGAAAAAATCAGATATAGGCACCTCAAGATATATATGACAAAGGAGATTTTTTGTCCATTATTTTCTTATTATTTAATGAAAGATGCGCATACACTTTTTATCAATTGTAATGTCTAAAACAACTTAGTTCATCGTATCACTTACACTATATCAGCTCATAAAACAAAACAAAAATAAGCCTGTAGCTTGCAATGCAACTGAGCCTATCCGTAAATGTTAAATCAATATCTCCTTATCTGTGGCTTAGTGGTTAGTGCTGTCAACCTTGTACCTCCAGGGTCCGGGTTCGATTACTGCCTCAGGTTTGTGTGCATAGTGTTTGCATGTTCTCCCTATGCTTGGTTGGGTTTCTTCCACAGTCCAAAGACATGCAGATTAGGCTGATTGATGTTCCCAAATTGTCTGGAGTGTGTGTGTGTGTGTGTGCCGTGCAATGGATTGGCACCCTGTCCAGGGTGTACCCCGTCTCCTCGGATAGGCTCCAGGCCACCCCGTGAGCCTGTAGACAGGATGAAGCAGTACAAACGATGAGTGAGTGAGTGATTCCTGATCAACAATTAAGAGTTTTTTTTGTTAAATAGCAGCATTTTTTAATGATATGACCCCAACAGATATCAGCTCTAGCACTAGAAAAAGAGAGTAGAGGTGAGATGAGGTTTCAGATAGGGTTCCTCTGAACAGCTCTCCTGGCACTGTGTGACTCAGAGAAAAGAAGAAAGCAGAATAATTCTTCATGTATTTTCTAGAGTTCATTCTATAGAAACCCACCCAGTCACTTTTTACAATCTACTGATATGGAAACTAGAGTGTTAGAGATGTGCACTCATTTTGCTTATAGACCACAGTGCTGTTGAACTCTCAGTGTTGACTGGTCAGGAAGTAATGATTCATTTTCTATAACAGTAGCTTCAAATGTAGTTTCAGCTGACACAAACCAATCTCATATTTATATTAATGCACCGCTCATTCCAAACAAAAAAGTCACAAACTCTAATATTTCACCAGGTTGCCTTTGTCTTTGATTACAGCATGTATTTGCTATGACATTCTTTCAACAACCTTAGACAATGTCTTGACATTTATTTCCATCCAGTCTTTTAATAATATTGGCCCAAGATATTTTTATTGCTGATAGGAGAGTCAAACCACTATATATAGTATATAAGTCTTCTCCAGCACATCTCAAAGATTTTCAATGGTGGTCAATTCATGTGGGAAAATTATTCCTCGTTCTACCAGAACCACGCTTTCACAATTTGAGCCTGTTAGAACTTGGCATTGTCATCCTTGAATATACGATCTGGTTAGGAAATGCATTGATGTGTAACCTGAAAATTCATGTTATCACTCATCAGTATTCATTAATATATTCAGGTAGTCAGCTGGCTTCACAATGTTTTTGAGCCTTGACCTGACCAAGTGAAGAACCTCCAAATTTATAACTGCCTCTAGAGGCTTAAGGGAAGATGCACTTCCTTTCGTACCCTGATGCATCCATCTGTCCAGAATATCACTGTTTAAAGCTACTTTAACATACAGTATGTTAATGCCATTCTGTAACACAAAATGCAATTAAAGATGGTTAAAATTCATGAGTTTTTTGTTAAGACATTCAAATTGCTGTGGTTAAAAAGGAATACAACACACTAAATTGGGAGGTTATCATGGAAGTTCCAGGTGGTATCAGTATGCCCTGTCAGTGTTTTATTCTATAATTATAGTATTAATGTTTTAGTATAATGGACATGCCTTATCCAGTGAAACAGTTTCCTCCTGCTCCTTATTCAATTCAATTTTATTTGTATAGCGCTTTTAACAATTGACATTGTCCCAAAGCAGCTTAACACAATCAAAAGA
>JAQMYJ010000009.1:8281568-8296796 GCA_030014305.1 Clarias laeviceps | reverse complement strand
CAATGTAGAAAGAAATAAAAATCAGGAACCATCATGGAGTTAGAAAGTGACCCCAAACTTTTGAACGGTAGTGTACACACACACACACACGCACACAGTTTGGGAACGCCAAATAGTCTAATCTGCTTGTCTTTAGACTGTGGGAGGAAACCGGAATACCCGGAGGAAACCCACCAAGCATTAAGGAGAACATGGAAACTCCATGCACACAGACCTGATGCGGTAATCAAACCCCTGTAGGTGCAAGGCTAGAGTGCTAACATATCCAAATGCTAATTTTGAAACAAGGTTAGCACATTTTAGCTATGTAGCTAGGTAAATTTACTCAACAAAATTGTAAACAAAATTCTTTTTTTAGATCCATTCAGAAATCCTGTCAGGTTAGATCTTTTATCTACTTGCCTAACTTTGAGACAGGTTTACTTTTCATTTTCATTTTAGCTATCTGGCAAACTTTAACTATCAAGATTTGAAACAAGATTTTTTTGAATTCCTCTCAGAATTCCTTTTAAGTGAGATCATGCCTTGGTGTTATTGTGAAATAATCTATTTGAACTTAAAGGTGATACTTGTGGGTAGTACAAACACACACACACACTGTACATTAATATTTAAATGGTGAATATTCATGGACTGAAAGTGTTACCAAACGCATTGCTTTTGTGAAGATGAATGGATGCATGCACTCATCATAACTGCATCAGAAGATAAGTACATACTGTGCATGAACAGTTTGGGCAATGTCAGACCCTTTGATGTTTTTGTTTTGTTTTTGTGTTAAATCCTAAATTAAATCTAACTGCAAAATTCTACATATAAAACAAGCACACAGTGTTTATATACTGAGGTATAAAGCACAGGTTTTTAATCAGTGTTTGAAAATCACCAAAACTACTAGCCTTTAACATCTACTAGCATGTACATACCATAGTCTTTGAGTCATGTGCTCAAAATGATTAACGTCCTGTGAGAAAGTCACTCCACCCATTTTTAAAACACCCCAATAAAACAGACTGATACTATTTCATAATACACAGTATATACAAAAGACTTTCATACATTACTTGAACCTAGTTGTGTATTATGGTACTATCCCAGATTATCTAATGTAATTTTGTTTTTCTCCCCAAACATCATATCAAATAAAAAAAAAAGCTTAATTCAGTCATTTATCCAACTTCGGGCCGCAGGAGATCTGCAGCCCTAAAGGGGTTTCCGGTCATATGCAGGGCACCACACACACACACACACACACACACACACTACTCTACACACTATCTTATTGTAAATAATATAAATGATCGAGATGTCAGTAGATTATAAATTGTACAGTTGGCTTTGTTATCCTGATATGTTAAGGATTAGTTCATGTATTTATTATGTATTATAACAGAATTATTCAATACACTGAAAAATGATTCATGCAACAACATATTTAAATTAAAGGCTGAATTTCCACTCATGCAATACATGTAAAGTAAACAAAAATAAATAGTGCTAGATAATGGTAAAACCTGGTATATATAGGTTTAACTAATTAAAGAGAAATTTAGTACATCACACAATTAAATTAAGTGTGCGATGTACTGAATTTCTATTTAATTAGTAATTTAACTGAGCAAAATAGACATAATATCAATTAGAAAAAACTACACAAGGGGAGAATAATTTTTTGATTGTGATAATTTGTGCACCTTATAACAAAGTTCATATCTGAAGGGGAATGAGACGGCAAGTGACCTGCACATACCCCTGCCCTCAACCCTACTCAAGACTTTTGGTAAGAATTGGAACGTTGACTGTGCCAGGCCTGTGCCAGGACTGTCCGATCTCAATAATGCTCTTGTAACTTAATTAGAAAATTCAAATAGCTACACTCCTAAATCTACGCTCACAAGGCTTCACAGGAGTGTTAGAAAGAGGTCAAATAAAAGGGGTCCAAATCTGTAAACAACTATTTAAAAGACATATGATTTTGGTGATGTGAAGGATCCATAAACTTCTCACCATATAGTTAATATTGGAAGAACTAAAATGTGCATTGTTCCCAAGCACATTGCAAGAGATTTTGTACTTTAATAACACCTTTAAAAAATGTTAGAATTAATTCCAACCGAGTAATCTGATCGGATGAAAGGCATTCCACGAGTGATATAGAGCATAACAGCACTGGGATGTTTAAATATATTGTACGTGCTAGTATCACTCCACATCACAGGTGTTCTGACAATCATTAATTACACTAACTCTTAGTCTCTTACACTACCTAGTCTGTAGGTCTGTATGGTCCACAGTACTGAAAAGAGCAGCTACCTGCCAAAACTTGCATTCAAAACCATGATATCTAATAATGTTATGTCATCTTAAACAACACTTTGTCTCCTTTCTAGTAATTCCAAGGTTGTTCTGTTCATGGCTAACATTAGCTGCAAAGCTAATTAGCTTCTAACATTACGCTGAATTCCAAATCCCACTCTAATCCTTGATCAAGGGAACTACTAACAAGGGATTATAACTTACACCCTACACAGTGCACTAGTTTTCCAGTTAACGGGATACAACTGCGGAACCCTGGAAGCTAGCTGATATTTAAAGAGGAATAAGTAGAAATATAAAGTACATCTAGCAGGTTTCTCAAGACTGTCCACCACCTCCACGGTTTATTCACCTGACCATTTGGCTACATAGTACTGTATTTAGAATTTTTAACTACTTTCACCCCCGTTAATTACACTAACTGTTGGTCACCAACTACGCCAGTCATGGTTAGTTAGTTCAGCCAGTTGCAAAAGGATATGTGTTGATGGAGCAAAATAACTGGTCAACAAACAAACAAACCATGATCTGTTGATAATAAAACTTATTAAATTAAACTGTTGTTTAAAACTGTTGTATAAAATTTATCTCACACAAGAGGCAGTGCTGTAGTACTGAATATCAGCATGGCTGTGATATCTTCAGTACTTGTGGCTATGACCACATCACAGCAGTGCTGATATTCAGTACAACGTCATTCTCTGTCATGTGATACAGTATATAACTATATTGCACAGTCACCAAAACTTGTAATGATAACACCCATTCAAAAAACTAATATGATACTATGTAGAAGTGTTAGAAATCACACGGACATTTACACTTCTTGATTGTGATGAACTGTTTTAAATGCTAGGGCCAAAACATTTGTTTAAAATGAGGATGTAGCAAGTAGGCATTTGGTTTGGTCAGCTTGCTGCGTCTGTGCTTGCCGCTTGCCAATCAGCAGAAATGGGATTAAATTTGATTGAATGGTTCTTAAAGGGTTCCTGGGTAAACAGGCACTAAGTGTAAATGCTATAAATGAAAAATGGCAGTTGAATCACTTAACAAAATGGCATTCATGCATTTGCTGTGAAGAGCTCACTGCTTGCTGTGTGCTGCATGCTGATGTCTTTTGCATGCTAAAGCGAATCTGGGGGCCCAAAACACAAAGTTTGTGTCGCTAATCAAAATTTTACTGGGATGGTATTTACAATATTTGTTCCCCCAAGACTTTTGTGCTCGTTACCTTAATGTTTTTAAAACACAAGCTGTGAAAATTATGTTACCTGTTACGTATAGAAGATGGAAATACGTGGGGTAGCAAAATCAGGAAAGATTCATGTGAGAGAGGACGTGTGGAGAACCAGACTCCAATTTCTCTTGGAGAGAATCTTTGAACTCTTGTGAAAGCCTCTCATCTTTTAGAGACATTGGAGTTAGTTGCCATAGCAATGGAGGAGCAGGCAGGGGGAGAGAGAGCGAGAGAGAGCGAGAGAGAGATAGAGAGAGATGCATTGAAGTGTGATAATATGTGCAGCTGTGGCACATGACGCCAAATCGCCAGTCTCCACAGCAACACATTCGATCTGCATTTCCATATGAAAGAATTCAAAAAGACTTCCGAACTGCACACTTTGAATATTGATTGGAACAAAAATGCACCATTTGATGTGTAAATGTGTTAGTTCCCAGTTTGGTCTTTTTCTTTCTCCTACAATTCTATTATTCATTTCATCTTACTCAGCATTTGTTGTGTTCAAGTTTGCACACGAGCATCTAAGACACGCCACAATTCCTCTCATTCATTCGCACATCGAGGGGGATAAAGGCATTCCTTAATCCATTTGCCTCAATGCTGCCTTGTTCTTTTTTTTGAATTACAGTTCTGTCCTTGGCCATGCTTTTCCACCCATCAGATAATGTGTGGAATTATAACAGTGGCTACTGTCAGGAGACAGTTATGAAACTGCAGACCAATAAAACTGATGAGAATACTGAAGTCTAGGTCATAAAAATAAACCGCTGAAGGGAATTGAATTGGTCAAACAGATGTGAGGGGTCTGTCAAAGGTCATTTTTCTGTCAGTAAACATTTTTTATTGTCTTTCTCTGGTTTTTACAGCAAAAAAAAACAAAACAAAAAAAACATTCTGTATAGCTGTGACCGATGTGACAGAAATATACTGTAGATAGTGAGGAAGCTACATCTATAACAGGCTTGAGTCGAAGCGACATGAGGCTTTAGTTGCATGTGTAAGCTAAGAACATAATAAATTATATATACAGGTTTGACATAAGTATTTGGCCAAACCTGAAATCCAACAACTTGAATCAGGTGTTTCAATCAGGCCCCTTATCCCCAGTGAAGGGCCATTTTAATGCTTCAGTATATTAAGACATCTTGGACAATGCTACAGTATGCTTCCAACTTTGTGGCAACAGTTTGGGGAAGGCCCTATTCCTTTCCAATGACTGTGCCCCAGTGCACAAAGCAACGACTTTAAAGACATGGTTTGATGAGTTTGGTATGGAAGAACCTGATCAGCCAATAGACCGGCCTTCTCGTCCAACATCAGTTCCCCAGAGGCATCATAACCGCTCTACAGGATGAATGGGTATGAATTACCACAGAAACATTCCAAATCTTGTGGACAGCCTTCCAAGAAGAGTAGACGATGTTATAGCTGCAAAAGGGGGACCAACTCCATATTGAACTATATACATTTACTTTTGTCAAATGCTATTGTCCATATAGTGTACCTTTTATATGATTCAGCAACATTCGGCATAAAAATGATCATAAAACATTTATAATTTTTACATATGAAAGATTTCTTAGTTTAACTAAATGGTTTGAGTAGGAAAGTTAGAAATGCTGGACTACAGTACATGCAGAACAGGACTTGTCTGAGAAAATTTCTCTGGGAAGGTTTTCTGTCACAAAAAAACATAAAAAAAATTAAAATGTCTGATGCTTTCTTGCTCACTAGTGTGGATGTACTTTGACTTAATTTGTTGCTTGCCAGAATGTAACATGCAACAAATTTTCCCATGCAACATTAATTGTCACAAATGTAATAAGCATTTTTGATGAAAAGTGATTGAAAATAAAATAACATTTTTGTTAAGTGAAGAGAAATCTGAAGACCTCCCGAGATTGCTTAATTGTGTGTTTGTTTGCTTTGTTGAAGTTTCATACAATTACTTGTATAGCTTTGTATAGGACATTAAATTATATAAACAATAGTTGGAAACATAAATTAAGGGTACACAGTTATGAAAGATAAAGCTGTGGTCGTTCTATTTTGCCAAAATCCAGAAAGTCCCAATCCAACTGCACATGGTCTGTGCCAAGAAATAGTAGGAGGAAACAACAAAGTAAAACTGAAGCATTCGAATAAACTCATGTTTTTAAGGAAACTGCCCACATACCAGTAGTGCTTTGTAATATTGTACTGGTTTGTATAACTGTTCAGATTTTCAGGGGACATTCCCAGTGATAAAGGCTCTTGTATGTTATTTTATTTGGCGTGTTTGAGTCATTCCTGCATCTAGACTTTCTTTATGAATAATGTGTCCCTTTCACTTTCATTCACCGAACTAATAATCATACACTATGTTGAAATGTGGAGTCAGCTTGTCATCCCAGCATTCTTCATATACACAGTGAAACAAAATTCTGTGTCTAGAGGTACAGTTTATGTAATCATACTATGTATCAGGGTTCTTCAACTCCAGTACTAGAGGACCAGTTTTCAGCACAGTTTGGTGATTCTTCAGCTCAAACACAGCTAATTCAACTGATCTGTTAATTACCTGGTTCGGTGGGTGTGTTGAGGTGCTGGGGAATTACAAACAGTGCTGGACACTGACCGTCCAGGACTAGTGATGAAGTAAAAATTAAGAAAATATTATACAACTGAATAGATATACACTAATCAGCCATAACATTAATAACATGATACCCACCCAGAATTTGGTTTCGCCACCAGGCCAGCTCTGTCCCCGTGGGGATTGGCTCCACATGACCTCTGGGTGTGCTGTAGTGTCTGGCGCTCTGGGCTGTGGAGTGGGGTGTCAGTGGATCAGACATGTTTGTACAATGTACAGTATCTTATGGGTGCGGGTGCCTGTTTAGATTGGGATCTGGGGAATATGTAAGCCGGCGGCCCTGTGCATGGAGAGCTGTTGGGCTAATCTTTGGTCTAGGCTGGGAATACTATAGCCTGTTAGTGCAAAACACAAAACATTCCCTCTTAAACATTCCACCCATAAAAATGCAACATCAAATTCCCAAAAGGATGGGGAAAAAAGTGTGTAATTGTTGACATTGTCCACTTTTATTTTAGGACATTCTCATTTTGACTTCTTTGTCAGCACTTGGTAACCATCAAAGCTTTTTCTGGTTTCTACTGGTTTTCTTTTATTGACTTCAAGAGAGAGGAAAAGGTATGACTGGTATGATAATGTCTTATTACAGCTTATTTATAATAAATTATACCTTTTTCAGACATTTCAAGTAATATATCTAAAATGTATTAGTTATAAAAATTTAAATATTATCGATGATTTAAAGAATTGTCCATTTCAATATAGTAACTGTGTGTCTCATTATAGTAACTGTGTTTTACTGTACCACCCCAGCATTAATTGTTTTTACATCACATTCTATAGAAATGTGATAAAAGACAAGGAAGACCTCCCTGAGCTTAAGAAGGTAGACCATTTTTCTGCAGTAAAGCATACACTAACCTGTGAGCTGCTGAAATTCTGTTTTTGTTTAGACTCCTGATGAGCATCGGGAATACTCTAATCTAGCAGCTTTAATTGAAATTCTTTCGGGAGCGCTCTGTCATCAGACTCACTGGACCAAACCAAATTATGATCATCCATCATGCTTTATCCATTACTCACTGGATTATCACATAATCATGCATGCTTCATGACTCTAAACTAATGATGCCTAAAAGCTCTCTGAATCACTTTTACCTTTAGGCTCTTGTTGCCTGAAATTTTTTTTCTACATATATTATATTCATCTAGTCTTAGTTAGAACAGAGTATATAAAATAATGAGGACAATTATATCAGAATTCTTTTAAATGCTTCTAAACCGGCTGAAATAATAATGTTAGATCGATATGGTGGATTAGTGGTAAGCAGTGTTGGGGGACGTTACTTTTTAAAGTAACTAATTACATTACAAAATGAAAGTCATTAAAAAGTAATCAGTTACATTACAGCGTTACTTTCTGATAAAAGTAACTAGTTCGAGTACTTTTCCATTGCAGAAAATGAAAACTCCTTTGTGATTCCTCATGCATGTTGTTTTAGTCAAGATCTTTATAATTATTCTACCATCATCACTCAGCGAAGTTTGGCCATAATCTGTTAACTACTAATACCCCTATTTCACCTACGCGGTTTCATGTGGTGGCCGTAAGTACAGTTTTTTTTTTGGTGCTCTGATTAGGTTTCTATCTTTCCACGCGTCGGTCCTTGGGTAGTCAAACCGCATAGGTGAGATAGGGGTATAACAGCAGGAATAACAGAGGGAGGCAGGTTATCGGGGGCGGGGCTTGTTGGATGACTTTCACACACACACACACACACACACACACAATAACGGATTGGAAATGACTGCTCTCTGGCTCACGGATTGCATAAATTGTCAGAATAACGGATTACATTTTTGAAAAAGTAACTAAATAACTGATTACTTAAATGGGGGACCTAACGCGTTAGATTACTCATTACATCTAAAAAGTAATCCACGTACTCTAATGCGTTACACCCAACACTGGTGGTAAGCATTTTCACCTCGCACCTCTATGGTTGGGGTTCAAACCCTAAGTAATATTAAAATTTTACATCCAGTCAGTACACGGAGTTTTCGTGTTTGCCCCTTGCTTTGTGGGTTTCCTCCGGGTACTCCGGCGTCCTCCAACAGTCCAAAGATATGCTGTGTTTGCCAAGTGGCATTTCCAAATTGTCCACAGTGTACGATTGAGAGTGTGAGTGTGTGTTCTTGTTCCTAGGATGGTTTGGCACCCCATCCAGGGTGTATCCTGCCTTGTGCCCGAGCTCCCTGGAATACAGGATAAACAATGTAGATAATGAATTGTTTGGATGGTTATACATGGAATATAATAAAAAATTATATTAAAGTTACTGTAACTAGGTACAATACCATGTTGTAATGGTATCTGTAATGGCACAACATAAACCATGAGACTTTTTCAAACACCTTATCATGAAAGGACATGAAGACATAACATAATGCCTAATCATGTGTATATTGTTTAAAAATCCTTAAAAAGGCCCTGTCCCTTATCTTGTTTAAAGCCTTGTCCCTTATCCTAAGTCAACTCATACATGATGCCATCAGTATATATAGGAACAATAAGGTTATTATCGTTGGGTCCGTCTGGCGTCAAGGGTCTGGTGGATAAACGGAACCTGTGTCTCGGGTGAGTTGTTGTATCACCACATTCAGGTGACTCACAAGCCTGACTGACACCAGGCACCATGATCAGGTCCTCTCATCTACTGAACCCATAACATTTTCCACATATCAGGTTATGCTCTGCCTGTCTTTCACACTCAAAGCATGCTATTTGATAATGGCGGAAACGTTTATCTTTGATCACAGGGTTAATGAGTAACAAAGCTACTAAGCATGCTTTGGGAATGATTTTTGATAAACTGTCGTCTTTCGGCATTCATAAAACTGCCGTCTTTTAGCACTCATTTATCGTTTCTTGATGTGACACGCATACATGTTATGAAAGCTGTTTATCTAACTGTTTTAGTGAACCTAAACCTCCATAACAAAACAAAAAAGAACATCTTTCCCCCAACTTCATGCAGATGGAATATCAGGAATCAGACATACCAGCTGTTTGCGAGAGGATTTCTTTTTTCTATCACCTGCTTGTGTGAGAGGTGACAGAGAACCCTGAGTCACTTTATTCTCACCGATTACATGTGTAATGTAGCCAAGTGCTTGAAAATAATGTGGCAGAACTGTAGGAACAACTTGACAGGAACAAACACTGTTTTTAGGTGTAAAATCTTGGTGAAGAAAAGGTTTGCATCGTGGCTTTTTTCAATAAATTTTTCAATTAGGTGAAGCAACATGATACAGCATATAGTAATGTGACATACAATATGATATATATATATATATATATATATATATATGTCACATGTTAAAATATATCGTATTTCACATACAGTCAATTGCATAAGTATTTGGACAGGGACACCTTCATAGTTCAAGTGACACATAACAAAAATGTACTGCATTAACCCTGTAGGAAATAAAATAGTCCTTCCACTTTTACAGGGTTTAATGTAAACAGTTTGATGATCAGTTACAGTATTAATTGATATTAATTAGTTGTCGTCTTAATCTTAATTATTACAAGACAAAGTAAAGAGAAATAATGTCTGATGTTGATTCCAAGTGTTGAATGTGCATTTGATAGCCGTTCATAAAAATTCACAATATGTGGTCTAGTGAGGTATAGATGGTAATCAAGAATGCCTTCATTGGCTGAAAAAAAAAAGACCAGACCAATCAGAGAGACATTAGAAATTTCAAAGTGATCAAATCAATTTCTCTTTCAAAGAGAAAGAATGGATTGGTAAGCTGAGCAACACCAAAAGTCCTGGAATACTGCAGAAGACAACTGAAGTGGAAGATTTCCTTGGTGAAAAAAACTCTTTCACAACACTACTGTAAGTTCAGATAAAAACACTCTGGGGGAGGTAGGCGTATCATTGTCAAAATCTGCAATCAAGTGATGCCTTCATGAACGTAAATAGAGACTGATGCAAGCCACTGGCAACATTCAGGAACAAAAATGAAAGATTAAATAAAATAAAATAAACACCACCTGCTCAGTTTTGATACAAGATTACAAGAATGATTGGAAGAGCCGAATATAGAGGAGGGCTCATGTTTCAAAGCATACTGTACCACATCATCTGTGAAACAACATAGTGGGGGCAGTGTTACAGCATGGGAACGGTTAGCTGCCAGTGGAACTGCTTACGGATGTTTATTGATGATGTAACTAGTAGCAGGATGTAAAAGTAGAAGGATGAATTTGACCTCTACATTCTCACTCAAATTCTGCAAAATTGACAACTGACAGGATTGATGTATAAGCAGCAACTGGAGGAGGCTACTGTATATTAAAGAACTAGCAAAGCAGCTCAGTTGAGCAGACAATTGAGGAAGCAGCATTTGATGAAGTCCATGGGTTCCAGACTTCAGGCAGTTATTACTGCAAATGATTTTCATTCTAAAAATAATCTTAACATCTATGCTATTTTGTTCAATTAATTTTGAACATGTGATGGTGGAGGGACTGTGTTAAAAAACAGCTTTAAATGTTTAATGCAATATTTTTGTTTAGCCCTTTAATCACCACCACCTTGATTGCTATAATTTAAATCCATTGTAATGTTGTACATTACAGCGTTACAAAGAAAAATATAATATTGTCATACTATATTGAATGTAGATTGTATGTACTTGTGTCGTGCTTTATTGTATGACCCTGCTCCGGATAAGCGGTATAGTAGAAGAATGAATGATGGAATGCTGTTCAACTCAAGCCAGGTGACAATGAAAGTGACAACTTGGTTTAAAACCTTCAAGTGCACTTGATGTGAGCACAGAGTCAATTTTACTGTGGCCTTCAGACAAACAGCTCCCTGACTCATTATACTGTAGAAGTCCAAACAAGATCCTATCAGCCAAAGGGGTTCACTCCGTTCATGAAAATAATCAACCCTACTTTTCCTGAGGGAGGTCCCTCTGTGCTGATTGAAGGCTCCTTTTTTTTCTCCATCCTGCATCCTGCGCCCTTGTACTTGCTTGTCTTATCTTTCACGGAGTGTTTGTTTCTGTTAAGCAGTTACTAAAAATGCTCTGAACTCGCGTGATGTGTGCAGGGCACACCCTTTCAAAGAGCTCGTGATTAGATTCGGCTTTGCTCGGTGCATGCAGATTTACTTTGAAGCAAAGTGCCGAGTCTGTATAGTCTGATAAGCTGAAGCGTACAAAGTGCCTAGTTTGAATTTTCAGGCTAGTACACACTATTTGATTGATTTTTAAATGTATGTTTTTATCTTACATCACATGACATTGAAGCAAAGTGGTTTTGATTAAATCACTGCTGAGTGAATCTATCGTATACCATCCATCCATGCCATCCCAATTAACACCAGCTCTAGCCTAAGGTTATCTGCTAGAAAAGACTAGTAGTGCACTACAAGTCATACAAACTTAATAAATCATCACTGATGAAGGCATTTTGAACACATGTTTTTTCAGGAAACTATACAGCAACCAGTGAATGAATGCTGATGCATTGCAATTATTTCACCATCAGTTGCACTAAGCAACAAACCAAATATTATACAAAGGACTGGGAATTCATTTATTAGAGAATTAGGAATTAAGAAGCCTGTGAAGGGATTGAATTGCTGTCAGTAATTTTGTTTATTTGGTGTGTATCTAAAACTGAACTGCCTTTATTCAGTATGTATTTGACTTTCAAAGCATAGCTGCCAACTTTTCAGAAAAAAACTTGGAGTGAGATTCTGAAAATAAAGGCATTGGTTCTGCACACCACACAGACACACACACACACACACACACACGACGCCCCCATTGCACATGCCCAGCCATTTTGTCTATCACTAACCATACACCATACCCTGCATGGGACTGTTCTAATTATTATCCCTTCTTTTGTATGTGATCGATGCCTCACGCAGCTGTAATCGTGTGTTAATTTTAATGAAGCTCAGAGATGTTGCTCGCGTCTTCCTCAGACAATTGTTTCCAATATGAAAGCGTGAGAAATTCAGTGTGTGGCGTGAGAGCTTGTGAAGATTGTGGATGTTGTCAATGCATGAGAACTGGCAGCTTGGATCAAAGTGAGCAGGTGGGGCCAGGACAGTGCGGTATTGTGTCAGGCATCGATCAAAACATATAATCATAATGATTTAATGGGACACATGTTCAGGAGTGGCTACACAGAACACAGTGTGCTGGATCCTGCCCATGGTGTCAGCTTATGCTGCCCCTGGCAAGTACCATGAAAGTGACAGCTAAATGTTCAGGGAGCTGCTGCAGCATGACTAGCATAAATATTTAGGCCTCACAGCTGAGCTGGTCTGCAAGATGCACCTGCATCTGACAAAGGAAGTGCACACAATTGAGTTTGTGTCATTTAGCTCTAGGCTTCCTACTCACTTCCTGTTGGTCAGGAAGTCAAAACTCCAGATCTCTAGCAAAATCCACCCAGGCACATGCTCCCTTTATAGAAACATCTACTTTAATGTTTATCTTATAATGTAAAGTCATTAAGCCAACAGCACAACTAACTTATGAATCAATATAAGTTTATCGAGAGCGGAAAGATTGAAAGCCTTCCTATTAATAAATGGATATTGCTGTTTGTCTGTCATTTGAAGAATAGTGAGGTATCTCAGACACTGGATGGCTGATAAGGCTTTCTAGACCTGTAAGATTTAAGCTAAGGTCAATTATATCCAATTATGTTATCCGACTGCACAAAAATTATGTTGACATGTAGTTTTATGCTGCAGTTCCCTCCCTTGCTTGTTTCCAGTCACCCCAAGGCAAGGCTCTGTACAAGGGTACAACACGTGCTCTGTACACAGGTTGCTGAGTTCAGTTGCCTCCCATGACATTGGGTTGTGAACTAGCATAAGAACTGCCGACTAGGTTTGATTAAGGTCTTCATTCAGAGCTCAGCGAGGGCAGAGAAGAGATGTTGGCTAAAACCCACGGAACTGACTTGTTCTCACACCCAGTTCATTAACTGCCTCTTGTGTGCTAATGGGAGCTGTTTTCTGTCAGGAAGAGAGAACATCATATTCTATCATATTGAGCTTTTGCACCATGGGCTTCATTACTGAACCACAGGAAACAATCAGAGCAAATCCATTTGTCTTTTTCAGTGGACCTGCAAATGTGATAAGAATACTTTATCAGTGGTCCAGTATGCTGCTGTGTAGTTTCCATCAATATAATGAAGTGTTAATGAAACTGTTCTCCAGTGATGAAGCATTCAGCTCTCAGCTCTTTTATGGAAGGGTAACAGGGAAAATCAGCTTTTTTATGTATGTAAAAACTTAAACAAATATGGTTAAATAAAGATTTATTCAGTCTAACACTTGGCTCTGCTATTGAAACAGACAAAAAACAGAGTGATGTACAGAAAGGTAAGGAAAATCCATCCATCCTTCCATTATTATTACCTCTTATACTATTCTATGTAGAGTCAGGGGCCTGGAGCCTATTCCAGCAAACCTAGGGCACAAGGCAGGGTACACCCTGGATGGGGCACCAACCTACTGCAGGGCACAAGCACACACAATCACACACAATTGGGAATTTTAAAATGCCAACCTGCATGTATCTTTGGACTTTGGGTGGAAACCAGAGTGCCAAGATGTCAGATTCAAACCCCCAACCCTGGAGGTGTGACGTGACTGTACTAACTTACGGATGTACAGTATGAGTGACGAGTGTGCATCAAAGTCCTTTTTTGCTCCTTGCTCACTCCAAAGAGCTTACTTGGCATGCGGCCTACCTTTCAACAAGAGGTGTGAAGGGGCAGGGCTGATAAATCTGCCATGGCCATTGGGATATAATCATCAATGGACTTTTAAAAGCGGGGTGTGGAGCTTAGCTTGAGGTCCGGAAGTTCGGGAGAGAAGAGAAAGAATGACAGATGTTAATAGCAAGTGTGGCATGTAAGCTTGGCAATACCATGGGTCTCAGGGACTCAAATGCAGGCCGACTGACCACCGCCATTTGTTCGCCAGTCAGAGACTGCAGCCCCAGCACTTTCAGTTTTCGCTGAGAGCCAACCTTTGCGATCCAGCCAAAGAAGAGAAAAAGGCCTCTGCATTTGATATTAAGGCCCCGTTTCCTGGATGGGATCGCTACTGCGTTGGCTGCTTCGCGTTCACCTCCCGTCTTTGGGAGCACTGGGTGGGTCCGACTGGACGCCACCACGACACCCGTGTTAAGGAGCCTCTGGAGCAACTGCCTACATGGGTCCACATCACCTTTCTGCCACTGCCACTACTTGCCAGCTGAGTGCCTGTATGCCAGCTGGGCACTGCCTCTGGATCTGCACATGCACATCCTCACTTCTTTCCCCTCATTCTTTCCTTCCTCCCTCCTTAAAAACTATTTCCCTTCAACATTTTCCCAATGAAGTTATGATTTTCACGTAAGACCTTGCTTCATGTCTATGTGTCTGTGGTCACTCCGAGTCAAAGATCTTACACCGGTGAAAAATGTGGGCATGGGAGTGCCCGGCACAAACTTTGGGTCGAGTCCCTACAGAGGCTGAGGTCTTAATCACGGACAGGCAGCACCAGCAGCAACCCTGAGTCAATGTCACAGATGTATCAGTGTATCAGATGTATCAGTGACGGGCGTGTGCCTAAATCTTTTTTGCTTCTCACTCACTGCAAAGTGCTTACTTGGCATGCGGCCTCCCATTCAACAGGAGGTGTTTGGGGGGGGGGGGGGGGCTTGCTAAATATGGCACAGCTGACGGCAGAAAATAAAAAATGGACCCTGGGCTTGCTCCAGTCTTTTATAGCAAGGCATGGAGCTTAGCTCGTTGTCCTGAAATTCTGTACCTCATGTCTGTGCCATATGATGTTAAATAGAAAAAAATAAATAAATAAATAAAATATATATATATATATACACTACTGTTCAAAAGTTTGGGGTCACTTGCAGATTTCTTTGTTTTTGTTTAGTGATTTATTTTCTACATTCTGCAACAATACTGGAGATTTCAAAACTATAAAATAACACATATGGAATTAGGTAATTACGTAACAACAAGAAAAACAAC
>JAQMYJ010000009.1:8261432-8271884 GCA_030014305.1 Clarias laeviceps | reverse complement strand
TACACCTTCTGCTAGATAGATAGATAGATAGATAGATAGATAACAAAAACCTAATAAAAGTGTATTCCTTTCTTGAACCAGTTCACAACCTTATTGCGTTTACAGCAATGTTTTTATTCACTTCAGAACTCAAAGAGATTAGAGCGAGTTAAAGTTAGAGATCAGGATGAATCCAGTGTCATTCCTTTATAAAACCTGGGTTCTTTTTGTTCTCAGAAGGTACCCACCTCCTTTTCTTGGGAACTGTTATATGTTTTTTTTTAAACCCAGGAACTTTTTTCAGTTCTGCCTCTCTGCACCATATTACCACCGGTGTTGCTGATGATCAGTGATTATGAAAATACGCAATTAGCTAATCTTATGACATGTTTTTTGAGCATGATGACAAAAATAGATTCCCTGATCTGGTTCAAGAATAATCCTCATACCTGAGCAACCTTGCTATTAGCCAAGCTAATGACCCCAATGACATTTTCTCTCTATTTCATTCTGGTTTCTAGACATTGCATTCTCTACACCAGCGAACTGGAAGAATGCTGTGTAGACAAGACCATTTGAAAGTCTTAAAATGCATACATTAGTGCGAGTTAACATATAGAAATATTATTATTATTATTATTATTATTATTATTGTTATTGTTATGATCATTTCTATGTTTACAGCTTTCTTGGTACATAGTTCACAGCAACCCCAGAGAGTCGGCAATGGTTGATCTGTTACGGGGCAGTAAAATCCATAATATATCACTGGTGTTTACTGTGAGTTAAAGAGATAAGCTACAGTAGTACCTCAAGTTTATGATTAACATATGATCCTATTTTTGAATTGTGTGTGGATACAGTGTAATGCTTCTTCTTGTCCTAGGATCCTAGGACAAAAATAACAATGGCTGGTATTCCAAATATTTGACTTGAAAATATTTGGAGTATTTTAGTTACTGTTACTGTTATCCGTCATGCCATCTAGCTAAAAGTTTGGTTTAACTCTGTTTACAAGTGTCTATAAGGAGATTACATTCAATTGGAAAGTACACTATTTGCCTAAAAGTTTTTGGACTCATGACCGTCATACCCATATATACTTTATGAAAATCCTATTCCAAGATTTAATCCTTCATTTAAATGGGAGATTAAATAACCTCTTCTTGAAAGCCTTTTCACTGGAACATGAAAAAGAGGAGACTTGAGGTGGTGTTGGTGTTTTAATTAATCCTGAAAGTGTTCAATGCGGCTCAGGTCAGGGCTCTGTGTCACTGCACACCGACATGGGCAAATCCTCATGGATCCTCATGGTCCTCATTTTGTACACAAGGGCATTATTATGCTGAAACATGTTTGGATGTTTAGCTCCGCAGTTCCATACAAGAATATTCTACACAATTAAGTCTTCCAACCTCCTTGGGGAAGAACAAAATGGACATGCAGGTCAGGTGTGCATTTATTTTTGGCAGTATAGTGTATACATGGATAATCCAATATAACTTTTCATTGCCTTGAAATAGGAATTTCCACAGCTAACATTTAGACAAATTGCTGCATTTGGAAAGGCTTCCACACTCATGTGACTCTCTTGCCTAATATTAGGCACAGACTAAATCCATGTGACATCTAGTCTCTTTGTTTCTTGCTCTCTGGTATTCAGCAAAGTAGATATTAAGACGACAGATCCAGGCTATTTATCGGTGGAATGTACAATCTTATTGAATGTATGGGGAGGATTGCCATTCAATTAAAACATGCACACCATAAATAATTTAATCAAAAACTTTTAGTTCTGTCATTATCAGATCATCCATTTCCTGTCCAGGAATAATGTACCGTAAGTTAGGCAAAAAAGCAGAAATCATGTCTGGACATCCTGGTACTTTTTTTCTTTTTTCTTTTTGGAATAGTGTTTTATTTGTTTAACAGTTATGCTGCATGGCAGGGCTGTGACTCAGTGGTTTGGCAATTTCTGATGTTAATATGCAAATGTGAAATGAATCACTGTGTTTGAATGTAGAAAGGTGTGTGCTAAGATTTATATTAACCTTTATGTTAAGACAGCTGTCACACAAACACAAAAAGTATGCATTTATTTTCTGCCATGCATTACTATATACTTTTTTTGAGCTTAGGTCTTAAACATTTGGTGTAGTGGTTTCTTTTTTATTAACTCTACTGAAACTTGCATTATTTGGTTAATTGGGACCTTTGTATGAATTATTTCATCTTCATTCTGTTGGAGCTGCTGGGTCTGAGGAAGCTCAGAAGAGGTGCTGTGCCTCAGAACAGCAGGAATGTGAGCTGCATAATGTGTATAATGTTCATAAAGATTATACGAAAGCATCATTATTACCATTGTTAGTGTTCTGGCAGGCATAACTACTGCAGCTAAAAGAAGAAATCCAGTGTACCATAAAGCAATGAGACTCCAGCAACTCTATTCCATCAACAAATTGTGAGTGGAGTCAGCAATGATAGCTAGTTAACCCCAAATCTTTAGGCACATGGTTTTCTACTTCAGCTTGTATGACTATAAATATATGCTTCCCTCAAAGGCAAGGAGCTTGTGGATCAATAAATGAGACCACTTCTTCCAATACATGAACTCTTTTTTTTTTTCATATTGTGTAAGGAAAGCATGTTTCTTATCTTGGCCATGTTCCAGAGATAGAAAAAGGATGACCTACAGCCACAGTACAAATGTGGATTTCAGATATTAAGTTTCTGACAGTCACGACACCTTATCCTTATGTGTTGATGAAATATTGAATACACTGATCAGGCAGGTTATTTCTAATAGTTTTTTGGTCCATTGGCTAAAACCCTCATGTTTACATGGGATAAGAAAGAGAAAGATGGCAAATACCCAGTATTTAATGCCACAAGTACAACTGGCTAATATCATATTATAAGATATAATGAAATATGAGTTAATGCATGGGTATATGAAATATGAATATGGGTGCCATCTGCCCAGGAATTAGGTAAATGCCATTCTTTTAAAAACAGCATGACCCGAAGACACATCCTTGTGGCTCTTTTACGTCTGCTCCTTATTCCTTGAGTACCACTGCCCTGCATATTTTAGTGTTTTCCTTGCTCTACTACACTAACTCTAATTAAAAAATTTAATGTTAATTCATTGATTAGTTAAATGAGGTGTTCTGGGAGCTGAGAAAATACTGAAATGTACAGGGCAGTGATCCTCCAGGACTGGAGTTGAGAACCACTGCTCTATAATCTAAAAGTTTAGGCACCCCTTGATAAATAACATTTAAATTTTATTGATTTTTATTTAATTGAAAAGATGTTAACACAGTCTCTCTTGGAAATGGAAAAAAATGCACAATATTTTCAGCAAACATTGATGCATAGTTCCTTTTTATGTTATAAATTGAACAAAGATAAAAAAAATAAAAACATTATTGTGGCACTGTGCAAAAGTTTGGGCACCCTACATATTCAGTACTTAGTAACACCTCCTCTGGCAGACAGCTTGCAAACGCTTTTTATAGCCAGCATAAAGTTTTTCAATTCCTGTACTTGGGATTTTCTTCTATTCTTCCTTGCAAATGGCTTCAGGCAACTGTGATGGCCAATCCAAAACCTTCAGCTTGCGTCTCTTGAGGTATTCCATAGTGGATTTCGAGGTATGTTTAGTATCATTGTCCTGTTGTAGAAGCCAGGTAAGGTTTTCTTCTGCTGACTCTTCCATGAAGCTCTTGTGGAACAGTGCACCACCACTCCTGAGTCTGATAAATCTTCCTGCAGATTTTTTGCGAGAGTTTTCTTGGTCTTCCAGATCTTACCTTGACCTCCACAGTTTCCCTGAACTGCCATCTCTTAATTACATTTCTTACTGTGGAAACTGAAAGCTGACAACACTTAATTATTTTCTTGTAGCCTTATCCTGCATTGTGGGCATCAATAACTTTCATTTTCAGAATCTGACACAGCTGCTTAGAGGAATCTATAGTTGTTGAGTGTCCACAAGTGTGTGCACAAGGTTTGAAGAGACAAAGCATTTGTAAAGCTTTGAAATTGGCATTTACTAATGACAGCTGTTGCCATGCATCAGGTCTAATGAGCTGATTATGGTCTAAAACCTTGTAAAAAAGAATCTGAGACTCTGGAGCTCTTAGGGTGCCCAAACCTTTGCACAGGGCCATACTAATGTTTTTTATTTTTGTTCAATTTATGGCATAAGAAGTAACTATGCATCAATGTTTGCTGAAAATATTCCACTTCCAAAAGAGACTGTGTTAGTGTCTTTTCATTAAAAAAAATCACCAAAATCTGTTATTTATCAAGGGATGCTTAAACTTTTGCATAAAACTGTATGGTCAAAAAGTCATTAGCTACTATTACTTTTACTTTTAAGTTCTGTTGGTGTTAAGACTAAACGCCATTTTCTAATTCCTCCATCCAAACCCAGATCTTTTTAAAAAAATATATAGATAATGAATATTTGTATTGCTTGTTTATGATTAGTGGACATAATGGACAGTATTTGCTGGTTTTCAGGACGGCTACAATGCTATAAAAATATTGTATTTTGATTTAAATCCTGACCAAACCTTAATAAGACAATGGATATTATTTTGTTGTTGTATTATTTGTTGTTTTTATTCACTCTTCTATTAATTTACAGTACTTTATGCTCAGTTAATTGTAGCATTGTTGAGATGTTATAGCCTTATATAACTTCTTATAATTATCAGTATGCCCATTCACCTTTCTTATTGCAAATAAACTTCTCCTTTAATTCATTCTGTTTTAAATGCACTTTTTTAAAGCAATGCTTTTTTTACAAGGTGAAATCGCTTGCAGACGTGATGATATTTACAGGAAGCAATGCCAATCCCTGTGTAAATGTTAATACGCACGTGGAAGCAATATTTTGGCCAAATTTGTGGATTAAGGAAAAGACTTATGAAGCTTATGAATTATTTTGTGCTTAGCCGTAGGAGAGAAGTACACAAGCATGTACACAAACACGCGTAGGCTGCTCTGACATGCCAGCAGAAGTATGAATGAAATGATCTGCCCGTGCATGAACACATCCTTAGCTGGAATCAGATACACGCATTACACAGATACCTGTGGTGCAAAACAGGTTTTATAAAAACAGTGCCGGCAAGACATAGATAAAACCTTATTTAGTGACATCATTTATCTCTATTCGCTCCAAAGCAAATGTAGTCAGGCAATTTTCCAACAAGTTTATGTGTTTATCTTTGATGTATTTGACTTGCTCTGTCACGTATATCTTACAGAGTTCAACAGGATTCGCTGCATTGAGGTTTTCTTAACTTCACAAAGTGAACTTCATACGCCAATCTCTAGTATATCAATCGATGAGCTGTTTCTCGATGTGAAATGCTCAGATACATCCAACATAAAGTTTATATTTGTGATTAGAAAATGAAATTGATACTTATTCTTCTTTATTAATTTTTAAAAGCTGCTGCAAAGATGAGAGTATGAAATAATAAAAGATCATTAAAGCATTAAACTGTTGCTGTCAAACCAACCAAAAAAACTAATGTTTATGGAATAAAAAGCACATGATGAAGCGCATCTTTTCAAAAGAGCAGAGAAATTTAATCTTGGTGCCATAACTCCTTTCATCCTCCAAAGCAAACCTTTAAGTTCATGGCTGTGTTATTGGAAAGTCTGAAATTACAGATGGCAGTTTCCTATATAATCCAGCTGTCTGAATGACCTCTATGCATCTCCCTATGAAAGGAATGCCAACTCCATAACTGTGTCAAATCAAATGCAAAACTCCCAAAAGAAACACAACACACTCTTCCCTGTTTCACATGGCTGACAGCAAATTCATGCACACATTGACATGACAGGCTTTTTCTGAAGGTTAATAGGACGTCCACATATTATGGCCAAACCAGATGGTGGACAATGTTAAGCTGGAACATGATACATTAGTGGACGTGTGCAGAAACTGAATTTTCTAAACTCTTCTTTATTCTACCTGAAGACAGCTTTTGACTAAGTATCGCCCTTTTTTCTGTGGATATTCTTATCTGGGTGCTGTAGACTTGCTTTAAATATGCAATAATTGATAAAGGCGCAATTGTTTATTTCTTATTTATGAAAGCAAACAGCAAGATACATAGAACATGATATGATTTCAAACCACGGTTTAGAAAAGATGCATTGCTCCTTAAAAAGTTTGAGTTTGGATGCGCCTCCTGTGAATTATTGTACAGATACCATATGAAACAGGGCGGCAATCATTAAAATGTTGAACCTACACAATGGTTCATGCTAGCAGTTTTAGTGTAATTAAATCATATTACTTTTATTATAATAGATAAATTATTCCACTATTGTGCCTTTATTTTTCATCACCGTGGTCATATAAAAACCCTAGAAAAGACAGCATGTACACCTTTTAAATAATTCAGTTTTAGGTTTTGGAGATAGACGAGCATCCCTAGTCACGTTCATCAGTTATATTCAGTGTTAAATGCTTTGAAGAAAACATGATAGGCAAATTATGCAAGTCAGACCTTATTGGAATATCAGTATTTCATAGCTCAACATCCAACTTGTGGAAACATTTACATGTATACCATTGGTTAGTTGAGTGAGTTAGACTAGCCAGACAGATCTTTTGATATTTTAGGGTCTGAAAGCTCTGCAAGGACATCTTAAACTTAATAATAAGTTGTTTAAGAATGTTGCCTTTGTGGCATGATTGTTGGTGCCAGATGGGTTGGCCTGAGTATTTACAAAAACTGATGATCTGCTGGAATATTCATGCACAAACATGGTCTGAAAATGGTCTGAAAAAGATATAATATTCAGTGAGTGGCAGTTCTCTGGGCAAAAAGACATTGTTAATGCCAAAGGTCAAAGGAGAGCGACTAGACTTGTTTGAGCTGATAGAACGGGAGCAATTTGTTGCATTTAAGGTATGCTGAAGAGCATTGTTGTGTCTCTAAACACACAACACGTCGAACATTTAAGGCATTTGGGCTACAGCAGGAAAAGACCACACCGGGTGCCTCTCCTGTCAGCTAAGAACAGAAAACTGAGGCCACGTTTACGGATGTAGATGATTAACTATATCATTTAAAATCCCACTACGCAGCATTACGCAGAAGAGGACAAGTTCCCTGAGGATGAGTGTGGTTCTTCCTTACACTTGCCATTGTCACCTACCTGTATTTATAGAAATATTATGGAAACATTTGTCATAACACTCATGTAAGTAGCAAGTGTCTTGTTAAATGGTACTGTAAAAGATAGGAAAGGTTTCTACAGAATCATGTTCAGAAAATTTTCTGCCCAGGAAGTTCTGCTCTCATGCCATAGAAAATAGTGTTTCACTATACAGCTGCTTCAAGCTTAGTTCATTAGTTTGTGTTAATAGTTTAATTTTCCAAAAGCAACAAGTAACATTAAGAAAATCCTGAGACCCTTATTTTATCCCAAAATTTTTTTGTCATATTTATCCAAATGAAATGCGGTCGTGTTATGTTAGTTACAGTATGTTAGCACACCTCCTTAGCAGTTAGCTCAATCCAGTTAGCTATATACAGTAATCAAAACATTCTAGCTATTTAATATAATGCTAACCAGGTGGACTAATATTAATAATGAAAATTAAAATATAGGAACGCAACTAAAACAAATTCTTGTCAGAGATAAACAGACTTTAGTTAGCTGCCTACTGTTATAAGGAAAGACTTGTTTTCGGTAACCTCTAAAGGAAGTGAAATTTGAAAGAAATCTCTCAGAAAATGTACACTAGCTAGGCTTTTGTAGCGTGCAGTATGCAAGCAGCTGTAGGCATGTTTCTGCATACTTTTTGAGAATGTACCTGAAGACAAATACCATACATTATTTGGAATGAACAGGTACAAATATAAATATGAATAGGATGCACTTTTCTTGCTAGAAACATTTACAGCTAGGAAGACAATGCATTACCTTTGTAACTACATGTGCCTCATAAGGCCAGCAGTAGCTTAAATAAGGCAAAGAAACAAGAACAAAGAAAAAAAAATCAAGACTTCTGATAAAGATAGTGGCATTGTGTTACAGTGAACAGTTTTTTTGTCAGACAAATTTTCTACAATTTAATTCACGTTTTGTAGAATGCCTGCTTTATGTGTCTGTATGGCAAAAACATTAGCACCGGTAGATGATCATAAGTGGATGACAGTGTGTAAAACAATTCTCTTCTGTGTCGTCTTGCTCTCTTACTGCCTGTTTAGAGTTTTATAGTTTACTGGCTGCTGTAAAGAATTTGAGGTTTATATTGCCAGGTTTTCCCCGGGAGTATAACTTTGTAAATCTTCTAGAAGCATACAGCACAAATTGCAGCATAGTGTTCCATGTCTCGTATTGCTAGATTTTCATTGTGCTTTCTAACTTGCAGGTTTCCTTTATTTAACACTCACATGTCATATGCACCTCAGTTCAATATTCTATCGGTAATGACGAGGGACGTTAAGGTCAACCTAGGACTTTTGATTGTGCAAAACAAAAGTGCACAATTATTTGAGTGTAGAGTTAGAACTACCTTTATTTCTTCATTTAATCCCCTGCTACATCAATAGATACCATCATTGGATAGCATCAAGGTAGAAAGTTTTCCTTGTTATGCTGGATCCATGATCAGACTGCCTGCTGTAAGTCTGAAACAATGGCCTCCCAGGAATTCCTTTGGCCAAAAAAATCATGTGGAAATGACTTGGAATGAGGTCAGGAGTGTATGGGGGACTGTAGTAATAACTTCCAGCCAAGTTCCTGTACAGATTGTGTGTACAGTTCCCATAGACAGATTCGTCTCTTTTGCAATTCAGCATTCCACTCGCTGAATATTCAAAAGAAGGACTGCAGTGGGTTCTGAGCCAACTCACCCAGAATTGTCATTCACAGATTTACAGTCCACCTATAAACGTGTATACCATGCCAATATTTTAATGCAGCTGTGAGTCTCATTACTGTACTGTGCTTCAAGGCAGTACGCCTTCATTCACAAGAAATTCCACCATTCCACAAAGTCCCAGTTTGACTTGAATGCCCCTTGTAGAATAGCAGTAATCAGCAAGCAGGATAGTGCCAGCCCTCATTGAAGGCAGTTCAAATCAAGCTACATTACATCAAATTTTGCCAATGTGAGACAGGAAACAAACGCATTGATCCCACCCTTGAGATGATTTCCACTTTGAGAATAGGTTGTATTTTATATAGGGTTATATTAAATTGTCTATTGAATAAGCTCTGTAAAGATTGTTGTTAAGGGTGTTTTATTGTGGCTTACTGTGTCACTGTATAAGCCTTCAGGGTGAAACACTATTCTCCAGGGAGAAGCTGTGAGAAATGCTAAGCAGGTGTGTGTAGGAATGCATGGGTGTGGTTTGTTATGCCAAACGGCATGAATGCACTTGTCGCTGTGCCACAGGAATGCAACACATCTTCTCTGTATAACTTACACCACTGCTACAGAGATTCCTAGAATGCTGCAATACTGATATTGTCAACCAGAAATGAACATATTTGTCATTATGTTGGCATTTTGCAATGCAACAACATTAAGAAAGAATCAAAGAAGAACTTACAGTAAATCTCTGGAAGAATATGTTCAGTCTTGCAATTTCATTGCATGATAGTGTTCCCTTTATTGTTTATCAAACAGTATTGCATATCTGGTTTTAAACAGAATTACAAACCTACTGGAAAATGCAACAAAAATTTGCCTGTTGAAATACTGGAAATATTCTGGGCAAAGAAGCTTTTGCAATTGATTATTGCCTAAATGCACTAAAAATGCACTTGATTGTTTCTGTTTATTGCAATGTATTCCATGAACATAAATGATGTAACAACATGAATATATGCACGCTTTTACAACTTTTAATAAACAACAAGTTATGAAAAACATGCAGCAAAGAAGGAAAGTAGAACAAACGCCTGATTCATTTATCCAATGTAGGACAGTTGGACATCAGACAATGTCATGATGGACATTTGAGTGAAGGGCAGATGGCTATTATGTAAGTGTGTGTGATTCAGCGCTGTCAGATGTTGTTTTCTATCCCCTAATGCGTACAAGGATATGTGGCTTCCTCATGGTCACCCTCATGTATCTTACTTTCTTTATCATTTTACTTAGCTAATAATATCTTACCACAAAAAAAAAGGATGAAAATCCAAGGCACTTAAATGATAAAAAATACATAAAGCGTCTTGATTAACTGAGCTAAATGATTAAATGTATACAAACACCCATGTGTTTTAGACATTTTATCCTTGATCAGGGATTGCAATTCCCAAACTTGTGGTTGCCTGACATCATTGTGCTTATTTCACTGTATATACACTACTCACAATACGTTAGGGATATTGTTACTTACATGAGTGCTTTTCCTATTTGCTCTGAATTTGAATGAAATAAGTAAAAGTTCCCTTTGATATTACTAATAATGT
>JAQMYJ010000009.1:8227777-8238817 GCA_030014305.1 Clarias laeviceps | reverse complement strand
TACGCCGGATGCCCTTCCTGACGCAACCCTCCCATTTTATCCGGGCTTGGGACCGGCACTGCATCCAGTGGCTGGGATTTGGGCACTGGCTGAGAATCGAACCCGGGCCTTCCGCATGGCAGGCGAAACACATAGTTGATAGAAATAAATTTATAAGACATTTTCATTGTACTTCTTTCAATACATTCCAGATCATGTGACCCCAACCTACTACCAAAATAATCTACCTGGACACCCCCACAAGGTACACCTCTTGTTATCCCAAAATATGTCTTTGCTTTTATGTAATTTGTTACTATAAACCAATCATGGTACTCTACTATACCATAGTCTATACTGATTTATCCTGTATAAAGGGTTACAGGAGGCCTGGAGCCTATCCCAGGAGACTTGGGGCACAAGGCAGGGTACACCCTGGACGGTATACAGACACTCACCCACTCATTCAAACACTACAGGCAATCTGAGAGCGCCATTTAGCATAATCTGCATGTTTTTGGAATGTGGGAGGAAACAGGAGTACCCAGAGGAAACCCACCAATGCAAACTCCATGCACACAGAGTCGGGGTGGGAATCGACACTGGAGGTGCAAGGTGACAGTGCTAAAACCATTAGGCCACTGTGCCACCTCTGGGAATGCAATTCAATTACATTTTTATAGCGTTTTTAAAAATGTTCATTGTCACAACGCAGCTTTATAGAATAAAAAAAAATTATGAAAATGAGTAAGAAATGTGTGAGAAAATATGTCTGAACAAGCAGAGTACGAAGGTGGCAAGGAAAAACTCCCTGAGATCTCAATAGCATTGCCATGGAATGACTTTGCAAAAATGTAGAACTCGTTAAACGTTATCATATTATTATAATTTTTGCAAAATCAACCATAGAAACACGAACATGTGTAACTGTGCTATTTCATGGCCTATATTAACCATTTTTAGATTTTTTTGCTCAGTCATGTTTGTATATTTGGTTAGGTTGTGCTGAAATAAAGGATATGTCTACACTTTATAGTGCACAATCCTGAGGCCCTGCATATATTCATAAAAAAACTTGCTAAATGTTTTGAGTTTTAAGGGCTACTACAGCTACTATAAGTGAAACAGTCCACAAATACACGACCATTTTGTCGTTTTATGGATTAAAATCTGATCTGGCTCTTTAGCACAGCCTGTTTATTATTGGACTTACCCTACCTTAATAGCAGATTGCTTTAAAGTCAGGTGTTGGATGTGTCGCGCGCGTGCTGTCAAGGGTTTATTCATATAATCTTGTTTGCTGCTTGCACAAGACTGACAGCCTGTACAGAGCAATAAAACAGCGTGTCAGCGTCATCTACTAAAGTATCAGTGTCAGTATGGTTAAGTCACCAGTATGCTGTGTGTATTTGCACGGGTTAAAGATCAAGCCGGTGTAATTAAAGCTGACCTGATCATAATTTGCCCTAGATGATATTTACAATATTTATTAATAAAACACTGATTCAGTTTGCGCAGTGTGGAATAATAATACCAGTATTGAGACAAAAAAAAAAACTTCTGCACGTCCTAGCGTGTTGCGTGGACAGGAAGTGACGGAGGTGATCATCGCGAGCGCGATTTGCGCGTACCCTGCGCGTGCACGGCTGTGCGCGTTCTCTCGAGCCTGTAGGAGGAGGAGGAGAAGAGCGCGAGCGCGGCCGCTCCTCACTGGGCACACGTCTCTCCAGCAGGCGAAGCATCCGCGTTCACCATCCATCCCTCCATCCATCCATCCATCCCACGGACCGAGACACACTGTAGCAATGCGGCAGGACGGATCCATGCAGGTCTGACTGTTTTTCATTTTACAACTTATTTTTATTTTTGCATTTTGGGCTGCAGTTTTGTCCGACGTTTCCGTTCTGTATAGAGCTTGAAATAAGATGAGAAAACGCGAAACGTTCCCTTTTTACACGATGCAGAAAAATAAAATAAAACGAGCGCTTGTAAGAAATAATAATAAAAAAATTATAATGCACAATTAGTTTTATTTATAACACAAAAGTGTTGGCATAAACCTCCCATCTGTAGGGTAAGGTGGGGGTTGGGGAACGTTCCTGTCACCTTCGCTTATGTACGTGTGTGTATGTGTGTGTTTTTCCAGACAGCAGTATGTAGTATTAAGCCAGTGTATATACAATTTATTATAAGCTCTTACAGAATGAATATATATATATATATATATATACATATATATACACGTTTTTTATGGAAGAACTGAAACTATTGTACATACTATATACTGTATACTATATATATATATATATAAGTGCAATGAGAACAGTCCTTCCTATATGATAATAAAAGTGGAAACAGTTCCTGTAGAGAGAGAGAGAGAGAGAGAGAATAAATTTATATGCATCCAATATAGTGGATTATCCACTATTACAGGTCATTGTTATATGCATCCACTACTAGTGGACTGTCCACTAATATGGCTATATACAGTATACATATATATCCATCCCAGTTATAATACAGTATGTAAAATAGTTTCATTTCTTTGGTTCAAATAATCTTATAAACACATGCATTCCATATCATTGCACTGTGAACAATCCTTCTTGTATGATAATAAAAGTGCAAACAGTTCTGTTTATTGTGTATGTATAGAGAGGGAGCGAGAGACAGAGAGAGAATTTTGATGGAAAAGTATTGAACTAAAAAAAAAAAAAAAAAGATAATCTATTACCAAAACCATGTGTTTTCCTCTGTGCATGAATGCAGCTGGTAAAATACATATCATTTCACGTTTTTGAGAAAATTTGACTTGATCTTCCCTCGTATTTTGGTGTATACAATTATACATAACCTTGACAAACTAGTAAAAAATCAATTAATAATGAAAACTTTAACTTTATTATGGTGAATGATCTTCAAGCATGATTTATAATATGGACTTATGTTTAATAATCTTTAATATATTTAATGCCAGTCTAATCTAGGAAACAGCCTGCAATGTGTTTATTAGCTGCTTTAATGGCACAATTACTGTAGATGCAAATGAAATGGTGCAGATGAAATGTTCATTTGAAACTGAATGAAGCATGTCTGTCATCCTGGCCCAGATGGCTGCGCCGCAGAAAGAGAATGCCGATCAGAACTTTGACTACATGTTCAAACTGCTGATCATCGGAAACAGCAGCGTGGGCAAAACATCATTCCTCTTCCGCTACGCTGACGACTCGTTCACGTCAGCATTCGTCAGCACGGTCGGCATCGATTTCAAAGTCAAGACCGTGTATAAGAATGACAAGCGAATTAAGCTGCAGATCTGGGTAAGCAGCGACCTTGTTTAAAACTCCCTTGGGTAAAATAGCATGGCTTTCACAGTGTATCTTCTGTTTGTTTTGTATATGTATAAAAAATGAAAGCTGATCACACCTCGAGTCACATGGAGGAAGAAAAAGATCATGCGTTTGGGTCACGTGGAGAAAGAAAGAAATCACACTCTTAGGTCACATGGAGGTAGAGGCTGAGCACACTTTGACTTTTTATTTTGACAGAAAATTATACATATTTACTGAGTTACTGTTATCACCCTGAAGTTTGTTCTAACAGCACGTCCCAAAGCGTCTTCCACTAAAATCATGGCAATTTTTTTTTATTAAAGACTTACATATAAGGCTTGTGTAATGCAATGAATTATTTAAAAAATTATTGTTAAAAAACAATTATTTCTGTGAATGAACTGTTACTATGTTAGAAATTATGAAACATGTAAATAGGTGCATTGCTATAAAGCTCCTGGACTCAATCATCATAACACCTTCTGACCAATCAGTTTCAAGAACTGAACAAAAGTGTGGTATAATGTGTTTATGACATACAGACAGGTTTATCATTAAGTGTTAATACCAGATCACAGTAAATTGTGCATTACCCTGTTATACCATTTTTTTAGCAACATAGTTGAACAGTATGCTCATTATTATTTTTAAATGTGTTGTGGCATTACACAAGACAAAATTTGCTGTATTGGACATTTCAGTTGTTGATTCTGCTGTCAGGGTGGAAGGGATGGAATATACTCTCTATCTTGTCAATCACATTGACACTACAGTAGTTAATCATGGGTTTTTATAAGTGCATGTTTGTGGAAGAGGGTGGATAGCACTTTCCTCTGAGTGTATCATGTTGCCCTGTGACTAGGCATGCAATGGATTGCATACTGTACCTCTCGGGCCAGATCGTATCGGATGATGGATTTTGAGTAATCAGCTGCATGGACGGCATTTCTTTGATCCAACTGAATTCATTCCAAATGAAGGATTTCACCTTGACTGTTTGCCTGATGCTGATCTGAACAGATGTGCATTTACATGCTCACAGCATTTAATCAAAATATGACTAAGAATCTGAAATTGAATCTGATAATATAACAGGAAAAAAAGTTTTGTCCTCCAGCTTTGAGGTTAGGTTTCCCATATTTTCTGATAAATTCTGGGTTTTGATTGGTTACAAAAATTCTGTCTCACCTGTGATTGGCTAAATGCGTTATTATGGCAAGCCAGTCAGTGCCCCTTCTTCAGACACAGTTACTGGGTCTGAAGTCAAGACTGTTGGGAGAGAGTTAAAGGTGTGCACCACCCTTCTCGTTTTGATGAGGCTGGATCCAACTGATGCATTTTCATTTACCTGATACATTTTCATCCAGATTGGGCTATTATTACTATTATTAGTGGAATATTATGCACCGTCTAAACGCACCTACTGATCGAATTAAATTAAAGTGCAATATAGGGTCTGATTATTGGGCTTTTTTGATAATATGGACTTACCAACCCTTATTTAAAGCATAGTGAATGTAAAAACAGCAAATGTCCATATCATCAAGAATAAAGTAAAAATAAAAAAATAAATACAATAAAACAAGTCATCCAACTTGGCCAACCATTACATTACAAAAAAAAAAAAAAAAAACAGCCAAGCAGAGATTAAAGATTTTCTTAGCTGTTTCCAATCTTTTTTCAGTCTGAACCAGCCAATCATAGGTTACTAGAAATTTGGAAAATATTAATTTTAATTTCATATCCAAATACTTTTGTGTGGCAATTCATGTATTGTATCGCTGCACTGACTCCAAAATCGATTTTTAAACTACATTTTAAGTTTAAATATGTCTGCATTTGAGGTACAGTAGTAAAATAGTGCTGTTCCTCTATAATCGTGCAGGTGGTGTGCTCTAAACTATTCACACAGAACTGTGTGGTGGGAGCAAAATAGTTGCTAGGTTTGTTTAGAATTGTAACATTGTAAAATCTGAAAAAATATTTATATTAAATCGGGATATTTATTAAATAATGATATTTACAGAATCGCAATACAAATCTAATTTTCATCTGGGTATCGTGATAATATCTTATCAGGAGGTCCCTGGTGATTCCTATCCCTAGAGTTTACCTTGTTCTGTTTCTTTTTTGTTGCTAGATTGTGCAGTTTTCTGGTAATTAGGATACTTTTAATCATCTTTTTAACAATCAAATTAGATTAAATGATGTGAAACTGTATATACAGTAAAATTGAGTTGATTATGAGAGTATGAGTTCTGGTACTGACGTTATTATTTGACAGGTAACTCTGCAATTAATTCACAGGTCACATGCGCATTGAGCTGCTCCGAGGGTTTCTTTACAGATCATGAATCACAGATCAAATATGATCTTCTCTATGTTACACTAAATCTTATGGATGTCACTTTCATAGACAACAGCTCATAAACTGAACAGCTTGAAAAAACAACCGGCAGCTGTGCACAAACCATGCATCATATAACATGACCCAAATAACCAGTTTATTAGTTAGTGTTCATATCGGCTTGCTGTTTTATTCGTTCAATTACTGATTTTAAAATGATGGGGCTGTTAATTGTTGCACAAGTTTAAAAGGCTTGAAATGAATTAATTTACTAAAATGAGCTGGATGACAGAAAATATTAGAACTATGGGGGAAAAAAACCCCAGAACTGATTTGTGTCTTTTCCCACCAGTCTGATTAATTCATATGGAAAGGGTTATAGCCTGAGCTCAGCCTGAATCACTAAATGGATTCTCGGAAGTGACTCGCTGTAACATCATTTGCAAAGACATAAAACTGATTGGATGTCCAGAACACTTTTAATCAGGACCGTGTCGCTCTTGAGGCTTATTATCAGATATTATCCATGCACTTCGTTTTCTGCAGTCTTACAGTAGCTTCTGACATGATGTAGGGTTGTTAATTAAAGCCTGATTGAAAACATTACAAGGGATTGTTCGATGAATGTTCACTGGTTAAACAAAAGTGAATTTGTGTACATTAGATGTATTCACTCCTTATTACTGAAGTGATTTCCTTTATCACTGGACCTACTGGACAGTGTACGAGTCGTAGCAGCTTTCTGACACACCAGTACTCTGGTCAACCTCAGCAGTTGGCATGGGAATATATACAGCATACAGTACCAGTCAAAATTTTGGATTTACAGTATTTTCTACATTCTAGAACAATACTGTAAACTTTCTTTTGGCTACTCCTGTCAAGGGGTCGCCAGAGCGGACCATCCAATCTGCATACAACTTTGGCACAGGTTTTACGCCTGATGTCCTTCCTGACACAACCCTTCCATTTTATCCGGGCACTGCATACAGTGGCTGGGTAGTAGGGGGTGTGGCAACCCACTGACAACGGGGTTTGAACCCGAATCCTCAGATCATCAAACCAACAACCTAGAGCCTGAGCCACCACTCCCACCATATGGCATTAGGTAATTAAGTAACAACAACAAAAATACCAGTCAGGTGATATTAAGACATGAAGGTCAGTTGTTCTGGAATAGTTCTTGCAAGTACAGTATTGTCATTAAGTGCATTAGCAAAACCCATCAAGCACCATGATGAAACTGGCTCTAACAAAGACCAACCCAGGAAAGCAAAACTTACCTCTGCTGCAGAGGAGAAGTTCATTTCGAGTCACCAGCCTCAGAAATAACCAATTAACAGCACCTCAGATTAGAGCTTTAATGAAGGCTATGAAGCCTATGAAGGCTTTACAGAGCATAAGTAGCAGACAATCACTTTTGACTGGCACAATTAAATATTTTCTTTTTAAAATTCCAGATTTTGTTACAGTTCTAAACAAATAATTTGCCCGTACCACACAGGATGCTGTGCTGCTAATGTGTGAACGGTTTGGAATGTGCCAACAGTAGGATTAAAAAGGAATTGCAACATGGTTTTGCCTCAATAGAAACTAAATTCAAAATGAAAACAACAACAACAACAATAATAATAAGAATAAACATTTTGGAGTTGCAATATATTACTGAATATTTTCCCCCCATCTCTACTCAGCACACACACACATACACACACATTCTGTATATGAGTGGTGCCTCCTTGATCACAGTATAATTAATTTATACTACAATGACTATCAGTTACAGCTGTAAGAACTTAGCAAATTTTGAATTCCTAGCTTAGTCAAACCAACCCAGGGAATACACGTTACATATGAAAAGTTGATGCTGAAATATGTTGAGCAGGCTACTACAATATCCAATACTCCTTACAGATCCAATATACTAGCACTAGACAGGACCGAGCATCAATATCTTTAAATTTTTCATCACAAAGCAGCAGATATTAATGATTCATTTTAACACAGACTACCCACAAAAACTCCCTTTGATTTGGATAAGCATGTGAGAGAAATGTATCATGCCGAGTCCTATTCAATAACTGCTTACAGTAGAAAACATTATGAACAGTGTATTTACATGCATGTCTCATATTTCACCCAGATGTGTGCATCATCGCCTTTTGTACGAGAGGAACAGCTGCTCCGTGTCTTTTGTTCCAGCATATCAAGCACACATTTGGCTTGATTTGTGGTAAAATAATGTTTGGAGGTGTTCGCAAGTTTCATCCGTTTAGCGATGTGTGGCTTCATTCTCTCTTGTCTCTTCAGTGCACCATTTGCAGGCCATCTGTTTAGATTTGACATTTAACAAATGCCTTCTTCTGCAACACAACCCCAGAATGTTGATTTATTTCTGTAGGCTAGTAGAGCCTCAGGTCGTACCATAGTTACTGTTAATGGCTCATCTTGTAGTTATTGTGGCTCCATGTCCACTCGCCGTGTGTTTAATGTTAACATGGCAGATAAATGTCGCTTTTATTAAAATGCTTCAAAGTATGAGAAAAATCATTCTGCTTTTTAACAATATTCAGGCACGTGTGCTTTTTCTTCTGTATCTCTTTGTGCTGTAGGTGCAGTCAAAGTCCAACTTTCCCATAGAAAATCAATCCCATAGACTGTATAAAAAGAACTGGACAAACCCTTTTTGATTTCAAAGTCCCTCCTTGAACTCCATCATTCGTACCAAACACGTCGACCCGTGTCAACTCCTACATTTCTAGTTAAAGCCTGTTAGCGAGAGTGATGCATAGCAGACAGCTAGCGGTTTGACACCTCCAATGCAGCTGTAACTTAAATCGATCACGCCCCTAATTATGCATAATTTCATGGCTTAATATAATTTTAATCAATGAGTTATATACAGTTGTCATGAAGATGAAATCTACATATGGAGGCAAAAAAGTTTTTTATATTTATGTAAACATCTTTATATGTGTTGTAAAGATTTGCATTGTAACTATGGGGTGTCTGTGGGGATTGACTCGTTTTTAGAGCCAGGTGGACATTCAAGAAACTGCTTCTGTTGTCTCTTTGTCAAACCTCTCATATAAAAACTTTACAACAGACATAAACGTGACAGCCTGGTACAAAAAAACGGTTTTGGTCTCCATAGCTAGATTTCCTGTTCCTGACAACTACATGGGGTGAATGTTTATGTAACAAATTGCAAAATCAAAATTTAGCCATATTTCGCATGTCTGATTTGAGTGACAACTACATTGCAAGTTTTAAACTGTTAGCTGTCTGCTATGCATCACTTTAGCTAACAAGCTAACTGGAATCTTAGTTTAGATAAACTGGAATTTGGCTTGAGCTGGGATTAATGTACATTACTAACAGACCTTTTAAGGTGTCTGAGAACACGCCTTGTAAATAGTTTAGGAAAAAAACTATTTACATTATTTATAATTACAAGCTATTTACAATAGTTTATAATTTATATAACTACACTGTAAAAAAACAAAAAAACTTAAAATCAAGGTAAAACACATATATGTAAAAAACATATACACATATGTTTTTCATATTATGTGCAAAAACATAAAATTTACTGAAATTGTTATTTAACCTTTTGCAGAGAAACACCGTTATTTTACTGATTTTTCCTAAATTTATGAGATTTAACACCTTCATTAAACTAACAGCACTAGATGTTTAGCAGAGAAACAGTTATTTTCTTAAATTTATTTTTTATATTTTATATAATGATGTACAGTAGGGCATACGGAAGGCCTGGGTTCGATTCCCAGCCAGTGCCCAAACCCCAGCCACTGGATGCAGTGCCGGTCCCAAGCCCGGATAAAATGGGAGGGTTGCGTCAGAAAGGGCATCCGGCGTAAAACCTGTGCCAAGTTGTAGTGCGGACTGGATAGTTCGCTGTGGCGACCCCTTGCCGGGAGCAGCCGAAAGACCAACAACAACAACAAGTGCTTCATAAACATTAGCATATAATTGAATATTAACCACATTAGCATTTTAGCTAAGCTTAATCTAAGCTAGCTAGCTTGTGGTAACTGATTTAAGCATGTGTGTTCCCATCAACACCTACAGTATTTCCCCATTTATGAATTATGTACATTTTATTTGGAGTCAGCACCTGCCAAGATGGCGACCACCTGAGCTCCCACAGTTAAGCTTCAAGTACGCTATTCAGAAAACCTATGGGTGACATCACAGAGGTTTTGTCCAGTTCTGTTTTTTACACAGTCTATAATTTCATCCCATTCGAGTAGAGATACACCAATAATGATACCTGTATCAGGTCTCGGTCAGATACTGCGCTGATGTATTCGTAAACCTGTTCCAATACTTATGAACAGCATCAGTGTTGACAATTCTGATGACAGGATGAAGTGGAACTAACTTTCTGGCTACAAGAAGAGAAAAAAACACACAGTGAGACTGAACTGCGGGAAGAGCAATCAGGTCCACTTGTGTTCTCACCTCTCCAAGTTTAATCTCAGCAAATAACTGTAAGGTCAATTTGATGTAGCTTGGAGAGCATCTCTCTCGTGGCTGTCTTGCTAATCTGTCTTTTCAGAGGATCTTTTGGTTTATCTGTCGTTCTTGCTTGTCAGCCTCTTCCTTGTGTTCTCTGACAATAATTACAAAAGTGAAACTGTAATACACCTTGTTACTTCATCAGATCAGAAAAGTGACACATTTTCAATGTCACAAGTGAAAACGTGTTACTGAGTGCTAGCACACAAAATGAAACTCGTGTCTCTACATGACAGAGACAGTACTGCCAAATCTGCTGTTTCTACAGTATCTACAATATTTATCCTTGGCAAATCAATGTCCTTTTCATAGAAATGTAGATAAAAAAAAATGCACAGTTGATGTTGTGCTGTTGTGCTGGATATAAGCATGGCTGTGATCCGATCATAGGCACGAGGGTATAGCTGAAGGAATCACAGCTGTGCTGATATCCAGCACAACAGCACATCCACAAGTATGATAGTGCTTTTATTAGGGCTGTAGCTATCGAATATTTTAGTAATCGAGTATTCTTCCAAAAATATACTTTTTCTTAATTAAACAGCAATGTAAAATATATAAGAGAAGCAAAGATTAATTGGTTTTCTTTTTAGAAAAATAAAAAACTTTTATTTTTTAAATGCATACAGCATTTTATCAAAAATAAACATCGTAATTATTCACAATACAAGGAAGAGATTAAAGTTGACTGAGATGAATTAAGTGCATCTCAGGGTGCTTTCACACCTACAGCACTTGGTGCGCACCAAACGTGTTTGGTCCTTTGGTTCGGTTCGTTTGCGTTGATGTGAATGCAATCTCGGTACTTTGGTGCGCACCAAATCAATCGATCCGAGACCT
>JAQMYJ010000009.1:8193277-8212816 GCA_030014305.1 Clarias laeviceps | reverse complement strand
ACCTTAAAATAAAAGCTTAAACATAAGAAATAAATATGAATAAAGAAATACGTTAGAAAATAAAATTAACTGGTAAACAATAATAATAATAATAATAAAAGATGGACTTTGAAGGTGGACTAAGCTCTACCCACTTTTCCTTAAAAAGACCTGACAAAAGATCAAGCTTATCAATGTTTCTAGTGTAAAAGCAGTTTCTCTTATAAATAGTAAAGCAAACCCACAGAATTTGATGCCTGGTGTTCATTTAGGGCAGAAGTTACTGTATTTGAGAGTTTGTGCTTCGCTATAGTCCAAAAGCTACTTCTGACCAAAATACAACACTGTTTAGTGTGAACATTGCCTGCATAAGGAAGACACACACACACACACACACATACACTACTTGGCTCCTGTTTGTTGCTATGGCACCAATTACTGAAGCGAGCAGTCTTTTAAAGCTAGACATGAGGAAGGTGTGTACAAAATGTTCTGTAGACCATGTTTATCAGAAAAGGATCCTCCAGAGAAGATTGCTGTAAAGCGTTTTTTAATTTCTCTGTACCATTTATAATATAATAACTGTTTGAAATAAATCAGCACCTATGAGGTCACCTGGTGGCATTTAAATACAGTGTGATGTCTTTGGGCCTCTTGAGGACAGACTGATGTTCAGTGCTTACAGTGTCTGTGGCTTTAATATCAGTTGATGAATGGATTAAAATAGCCACTGTTGCATTTGTGTCCAGGTCAACCCAGATAAAGACTTACTCCTGGGACAATGCACAAGTCATCCTGGCTGGTAATAAGTGTGATATGGAGGAGGAGAGAGTTGTGTCAGTGGAGAGTGGCAGACTGCTGGCCGAACAGCTCGGTAAGTGCATTTCACCAATAAACCTTATTTATCTGAAACAGGAATCCTATCCTTTGGGATCATTTAACTGAAATGCAGTAAAAAGGTGCTATGAAATGTAAAATAGCACCTAATAAAAGAAAGAATACAATATTTAAATAAGGATTGTTAAACACACTAATATCATTGTGTATCCCTGAGCTCTGGAATACATTGATCAGCCATAACATTATAACCATCCGCCTAACATTGAGTAGGTCTGTCCTTTTGCTACCAAAACAGCAATGCACTATGTGTTCTGACTCCTTTCTATTGGAACCAGCATTAACCTTTTTCTCAATTCGTTTCCTCAATTAGACCATGTAGTCTAGCCATTACGACTTGGTCCTTTTCACAGTCCTACATTTACACTATCCTGTTACAATAGCACCTGGGATATACAGTACAGATTGCGCCAAAACATGCAATACTGAAATTCATGCATCTCAGATGCGCATTTGCTTTTGTCAGGATTATTATTATTTTTTTATATAAGTAAATAAGTAGAATTAAAATAGAAGGGTATAAATTATGCCGGATTCACAGACTAACAGAAAGAAATCGTAAACTCTGAGGTATAAAAGTGTAAGAATATAGAAGTGTAAAGATATGTTGGGGATGACAATTGTTGAAAAAGTTAATGCTGGTTCTGAGAGAAAGGTGTCAGAACACACAGGTCATGAGCGGCCAAGTCTCACTGGTGCATGGCCCATGTAGTCCAATCCAATAAAGAGCGATTGTAGCGCAAATTGCTGAAAAGGTGAATTTTAGTTGACATAGAAAGGAAAAAGGTTGTAGTTGTTTTGGAGGAAAAAGGACAGACCCACTCGATATTAGGTGGGTGGTCATAATGTTATGGCTGATCTGAGTGTATCCTGTTGTTCTGCGTTGGAGAAAACTGAACGTAATATCCTGCAGTGCAGCTTTTGAGGTTTATGCTACATAAAATTAAACCCGTGCAGCAAAAACATTGGAGGTGAATGTTGCATACCTTCGCTGTGAATAAATTAGAGCAGATGAAACATTTGCTTTCAGCTCACAGCTCAGGCGATAATTAAACACATCTGATTAGATGACACCGAGCACTCATTAACAGCTCCTCACACAGTCTGTGCCAAAAACCAAACCAAAATCATTGTTTAAAGAAAAGACTTAAGAACGAGGGAGAGGCTGAGAGAGAGACTTGGGGAAAGGCTAAGAGAGAGGATGAAAGACAGCAAGTGTGTGAGAGTGAGGATTTAAGTGAGGCTAAAAATGAGAGAGGCTGAGAGTGAGACTGAGAGAGAGAGGCTTAGAGTGGAGCTGTGAATGAGACTGAGATTAAAACTGAGAATGCGGCTGAGAGAGGCTAAGAGTGAGACTGACGAAGGACAAAGTAAGACAGAGCAAGAGAATGAGTGCGATGGCTGAGAGTGAGCTTGAGGAAGAGGCTTTGGGAAAAGGCTAAGAGGATAAAAAAAAGAGAGCTATGAAGTGTGAGAGTGAGGATTTAAATGAAGCTGAAGATGAGAGTGAGACTGCGGGTGAGACTGCGAGAGGGTAAGTGTGAGATAATGAGAGGGACACTGAGAATGAGGTTGAGTGAGAGAGGTTGAGAGTGGGATTGAGAGAGAGAGGTTGAGAGAGAAAATGAACAGATGTTTTAGGAATGTAGTTGCAGCCGATACAAGCTGGTTTACAAACAGAAAGAACAGAATTAATGCAAGCACTTGTGTGTGGATCTCACTGTGGCCTCTCACTAGACATAGAAAATTAGGTACAACTAAAAATACAGTTTAGTTTATTCCTGTTTGATCTGATGTTTGAGTTCATAACAGCTGAGTGGTGGATGACATTTGGTTCTGTAGCACTGGATCACTCTCAGCTCGTCTAAAGCTCTTGAACTGGATAAGTAGCTTTGGATAAAAGCATCTGCCAGATGAATAACTGTGGGTTCACTAATTAGTCTAATTATTATATTTTTGCTTGTTGGTTAACACTCAGTGTCTCTCTGTAAATGTATACGGTTTTTGTTTCTTCAAGGCTTCGAGTTCTTCGAGACAAGCGCAAAGGATAACATCAACGTGAAGCAAACCTTCGAGCGCCTCGTCGATATCATCTGTGACAAAATGTCCGAGAGCCTAGAGACTGATCCTGCGGTTACTACGGGAACGCAGGGCAACGCCAGGCTAACAGACAACCCACCGCCATTACAACAACCCAACTGTGCATGTTAGTGTATCAGAGCTCTGTGTGTGTGTGTGTGTGTGCGCGTATGTTTATATAGTACTTGGGCTTCTTTAGGTCGAGGCATTAACCCTTTAACGTCGCAGCTCTTGGATGGAACCAGCTTAATCTCATTGTTCAGGGAAGGTGTATTAAGGGTCATGTGACACTCTTAAGCTCTGCCCACATCGCAGATTGGCTGCAGTTGGAAGGAATCAAATGCATTTCTAAGGAAGGTAAAAAAAACTACTGGTTTGAAATGCCTCAGTGCTTGAGTGAAGACAAGCTCTGTATATATTAGCATTAGCACCTCAGTTGGCATTAACGCTCATTGTGCATCAGTCCTGAAACCTCTGTACTCGACCCTCACTGCTGCGGCGTAGTGCTAAAGCTGATCCGATCACCACATCTGGAAAACATCATTCAATAAGAATATTGAATTTAGATTTACTAACAAAGTGGCGCTTAAAATTCTATTAAAAAAAAAAAAAAAGCTAGAAAATACTGTGGTTTCAATAAACTTTTTATTAGTTAGTTACAAAAATAAAATCAAGAAAAGCAAGCCTTTAGTACAAAAATAGATTTTAGTGTCTGATCGGGACTGCAGTTGCGTAAGAACTGATGATTTATCAAATATTTGGTGAAAAAAAAAAGTAGTTTATTAGAATATATCAGAATTCCTGTATAATTCATTGTGATAGCTTCTCACGAGATGACTTAATGAACATAAAACTGAAAAAATATATATATATTTGTGTTCGAGTTTATCTTAAAACTGCTGCGAAGAGAGTTGGACACACTTGCATTAACTTTAGATTGCAGTACATCCCTACTAGGTGCTGGTCACTCTTAGTGCTTTAACTCCCCCCCCAGATGTTGTAGTATTTCAGATGCTTATGAGTGTTTCTCATCGAAGCAGCCAATAAGAGCAGGAAGTGGTGCCTTTTAAGATTTCCCAGCTCTCCTGCCGTCTAATTTCGTCCTTCTGTCACCAGAGAGGCTTTTTTAGATGAAAAACAACCTGATAAGTGTAAAGGCGAGTCTCTTTTCTTTCGTTTTACTGAGAAGTGAGCAGTGTGAAAGAGGAGGAGGAGGAAGTTATTTCTGCACCGTCACTCCTACAATCAATATTTCATATAGCAAATCTGACCGTTTCTTTTTGGACTATAAATAAGAACGTTGCTGTAGCCCTCCACCCCCGTGTAGACCTTTCTGTTCCCCTCGATTGTGTGTCGTCCAGCACCGTACTGCAGTCCTCCTTCATTGCGGAATATAATGACGAGTAGAAACGTAACCCTGACGTTCGGTTCGTGTTGAATGTGCTTCGTGTCTCATGTCGTTTGTGAGCGTGTGATGTGAAAAAAAAAATATAGAGAAATACTGAAAATCAGTTCTATTTATTGTATCAGAAGCGAGTAGGCCAGTGTGTGTAATGTTAAACTGTTTCTCTGCATCGCTGATGTGGAATCAGTGCAGCTGTTTTCTGCAGCGTTTAGCATTTACACTTGCATGAAATTGTGAAATCTATATTTAGAGATTGGTATCTATATTATAGTTGTTTAAATTCTGCATCCTGCACATCTGTGGGCTGCAATGGGCCAATAAGTGCAATATTTGAAATCCTGTTTAAATCCTGTACATACTGTAGATGTGTTATCTGAAGAATGTGTGTATCATGTGTGTGTGTGTGTGTGAGTCTGTGTGTTTGTGTGTGTAAGATGGAGTGTGAGAGAGAGAGATATCATGCTGCATTTGGGTGAGAGGTTGGTGTGAATTATACTGTGTGTGTGTGTGTGTGTGTGTGTGTGTGTGTGTGTGTGTGTGTGCTGAAACATGTATGGTGAAAATGGGAAATGTTGTTTTTAGACACTCCCATCTCATCCTCCAGCTGTGTTCATAGCGGCGTGCTCACTGAAAATAGGAGCGTAATAAATGTGTGCGCGCGTTTAAAATTAAACACTAATTTCTTGCCTAAGCAAGTGGTGAAATGTATATGTGTAAATCCCTTTGAGAAGCGGAGCATGTTTGGTGTCACTGTACTGACAGTATAAGACTTCATTCACACATGAGTCAGTTTAATAAAGAAAAACTCTTAATAAAGTAACTTAATAAAGAACTTTAAGGATTTCTTTTTTTCATTCAAGCCAAATAAGAGACAAACTATAGTATGATGATGATGGTGATTTGACATCAAAAGCAATTCACTGTCCACAGAAATCAAACTCTAATCATGACATTACATTCGACACTGCCTTGCTGTGTGTAAGAATTCCTGTCGAACTTGTTGTTTTATTTGCGTGTGCTGAGTGTATGACCAAAAATTACTGTTGAAAACACAGATAAACCTACAGACTGTATTGATATTGAAATAAAGTTATTAATGAAGCATTCATTACTGACTGGATGAGATTATTAATTGTGATATGCTGCTGCCCCCTGCTGGCTGTCTGGTATTATTACAGGAATGACAAAGCATGGTCGTAGTTAAGATCTGAATTAAATCACATCTGTGTTCGGACCTCTTAATGATATAGTCTTTCTACAAATTAAATCCTATATTCCTATAATTTAATGTTATAAAACTACTACTAATAATAATAATAATAATGGAAAGTTTTCACTTTTTTGTATATGTATACTGGTAAAGGTTTTAAAACTCGTCGTGAGAAAGTGAACTGCCAGAGGTAATACACCTGAACCCCGAACTAGCCGCAGTACGTGACTGTGTCCGCCATATTGGTCCTGGCAGTCTATGTCGGATGCATCAACGTCGCAGCAATGATTGATGCGGCCCCTGCAGGCCAGGAGGTATAATAGCAGAAGTGAGCATGACGTCACGATGTTGAAGCCGTTTCAATTGAAGGAAGCCATATTAGTTTACTCAAAACATGGTTGTGCAATTTATGCAAATACTGTACATTAATACATTATATATGGACAAAAGTATTTGTCCAAACTTGTTAATCATTTAATTCAGGTGTTTCCGTAAGGCCGCTAATCTCCAGCGAAGGGCAATTTTAATGCTTCGGCATACCAAGACATTTTGTACAATGCTATGCTTCCAACTTTTTGGCAACAGTTTGGGGAAGACCCGTTTCTATACCAACATGACTGTGAGCACCTTTGGGATGAACTGGAACAGAAATCGCAAGTCAGGCCTTCCCGTCCAACATCAGTACCTGATCTCATAAATGCTCTACAGAATGAATGGGCACATATTCCCACAGAAACACTCCAAAATGTTGTGGCCAGGCTACCAAGAAGAGTGGAATCTGTTATAGCTGCAAAAGGGGGGCCAACACCCTATTAAAATATATGTGTTTGGAGACAATGTCAAATTGTCCATATAATGTATATACAAGGGTGATTCAAAAAGAACTCAAACTCTGGTTGTAGTGTTTTATGCTGAGGTGCCCCATGAATGCATTTCTGTCTTCTATTCTTCATCAGAAGTGAATCTTTATCCTTGTAGGACTGCTGATAAATAATTGCACTGGGTACGCCCTCAGACCACCAAAAATAAATCACTGCACGCTAACAAAATAGTGCAGTTAATACTGTATAATTTTGACCCTTTTTTGTGTACACATTATGACCACCTACCTAATATCCCCCCCCCCCCCTCCCCAATAGAATTGTATTATGAAACCTTTCTATTGGAACCAGCATTAACCAATTTGTAATGGCTAGAGGACTGGGTCAGATCCACTTTTAAACTGTAGGTGTGTAGTGGTTAGCATTGTCGCCTTGCACCTCCAGGGCCTGGGCTTGATTCCCGGCTCTGTGTGCATGGAGTTTGCATGTTCTCCCCGTGCTTGGTGGGTTTCTTCCCACAGTCCAAAGATATGCAGGTTAGGCTAATTGGCGTTCTCAAATTGGTCCCCGCGACCCTGAATACAGGATAAAGCGGTATAGAAGATGAGTGAGTGAGTGAGTGATGCACATACAGTATAGCTTCAAACTGTGGCATGTAATCAACGTGTCCGCTAGGTGGCAGCACTACACTACGTTGTAGATTCTACTTAAATCTACCTGAACATTTCTATCAGACACGTCATAAAGGTGGTGGTGCGGTTTTAGGGGATAGGTTTCAGTAAGAAGGATTCCAAATGGCCCCTAATACTGGATTAAAACATTTTATTGGTAAGCCATTGATGTTAAAACGCTAATCATAATATACTCCCCCCCCCCCCGTACAATGTCGGTTAGCCAGTCTCTATTTAAATCCGGCACGTGCGCAAAATACCGTAATTCAACACTGGTTAGCAGAAAAACATAATTAAAGTGAACGTTACTTAACATTAATAGAGAGAGAGAGAGATGCGTAGTGATAATTATTCAGCAGAAGGTCTGTTTTTTACGTTCATATTTTTTTAATTCTATTATCAATATTACGCTAATGCTAACGTTAACAAGCTTTGCTAAGTCCAACAGATGATTATATAATTAATTGTGTTGTGAGTGTATCATTAATTCACCTCATACAAGGAGTTAACATCTTGCAGCTTTATTAACTTCATTCATGTTTCCTGTCTAAATCGGTTCTGCCCTGCTGTGTCACGCGTGACGTCAGTGTCTCCCAAACCCCGCCCCCAGCTAAAGATGGTGAGAAGGTAAGCTGAACAGCAGACGTAAAGCTGAACACAGAGTTACAGTACCTGGAGGCCTAGCTTCATTATGGCCGGGCACCTGGTTTATTAGACTTGTGAAGAGGCCCATATCCTCTAGTGGTGCCCTTACATGGTAGTGTTCTTACCGTACGTGTTTGTTCACTCACTGGCAGAACGAAACGAGAATATCACATGTTTTGTTATTGCTTTATACTCTGGTAAAGATTACCTCATCTTTAACATCAAAAGCCATATTCGCATGGGGTTAGTATTATCTAGGGACCTCGTGTGATTTATACTTTCAAAGCACTCCAATGTGGCTTCCATTCTTCACGGAAGATTGATAAAAAAGGCACACAGGAAACAAAAACCTTGAAAAATTATATACGACCCAGCCAAATCCTGACCAAATCACAGACATGCTGATTCACACGGGACTTTTATCATCACAGGACCTTTGTGTTTGGCGAAGTATGGTAGGTCATTTGCTGGAGAATTTTTACAGACATGGCCGATTTGCACAGGATTAAGATCACAGACAACCCCCGCAAATTATTGCTAATGACTGGGGGTCATCAGGTAATACTAATTCTGTGCGAATAGGGCTAAAGTATAGGCAGACTTCCAAACAGCACGGTATGGATTTCATGTCCCAATGGCACTGCAGGAATTACCTTGACTGTCCTAATAATATCAGGGGCACCAAGGCACTTTTGAAGTTCTACAAGGGGCACAGAGGCAACTTGGCAATTGTGCCTAAGGGCAGGAAGGCATTTTTATTACATCATACACAGCAGAACATTCTATGCCAAGAAGAATGTGATGTTGAATGAATTATTTTTTTGTAAAACTGTCAGTGTCCTATGACTGTATTCCATAATCATCTATGGGAAATAATATTTAAATTTAAGTATTTGGCAGACGCTCTTATCCAGAGCGACTTACAAAATTGCTTTGAAGTTTTCATCACTGGGTAACTAGTTTACTGTTCACTGTGGCCACGCACCCCCAGGTTCAAGGGTTCGATTTACACCTCAGATCTGTGTCCGTGAAGTTTGCATGTTATCCCTGTGCTTGGTGGGTTTCCTCCAACTGTCCAAAGACATGCAGGTTAGGCTAACTGGCGTTCCTAAATTACTCATACTCATTTGTATACCTTGTGATGGATTATTACCCTGTCCAGTGTGTATCCCGCCTCGTGCCCAAAGTCTCCTGGGATACGCTCCAGGCCCCCGTGACCCTGTACAGGATAAATGGTATAGAAAATAAATACATTTTATTCTGTAAAGTAAAAGAGAAATTGATCTACTATAGTAGGCCAAATCAGCTTTTCCGGCTTTTTGTTTTGACAAGACATTTTGTTGTGACATAAGTAAATTCTTATTAGCATTGGATTTTTAGGCCAGTTTAATGTATAACAGAAGAATTCTTATGTCTGTATAAATATTGGAAAGCTGGTGTGCGTGCTGTCCAGGAAGCCAGAAGTAGTGGTTGGTCATTTGGATTGCCAATATGTACATATTCTGATGATTTTTAATTAATTAATTTCTTTTAAAAATGCACAGCATTGCCTCTGTGGTTTCTAAAATAAATAGGCCATTGCAGCAACTGATCAAGACACAGCGGCTAAATGCTGTTGCTGCTGCCTTGAAGTTCGCACCATGAGATTGAGATTTTATAAAAACATGTCTATTTTTTTTGTGGAGGCTGTGGGCTCAGTTCTTCCATGCACCACTAGGTAGAAGTGTGAGCGAGTGTGTGAGTGAGAGATAATGAGTGAGTGAGAGTGCTGCAAACAGTGTGAGCGAGACAAAGAGACAGTAAGGGTGAGACACACAGAGTGCTACAGACTGTGAGTAAGGGAATGCAGCAGAGTATTGGGGAGACGGTGAATGAGTGAGACTGAGAGGGAGAGCGACAGTGGTTGAGAGCGAGTGAGGCAGAGGGAGCATGTGAGACAAGGAGTATGAGGGAGTGAAACATTGAGACATTGCATTAAGAGTGAGTGAGACATTGAGAGTGAGTGAAAAATTGAGTGTGTGTTAGACATCAAGAGTGAGAATGAGACATTCAGAGTGTGTTAGACAGAGTGAGTGAGACAGTAAGAGGGAGTTAGTCAGTGAGAGTGAGACAGTATGTGAGTGATTGAGACAGTAAGGGTGAGTGTTTTACTACCTCAGGCAGAGTGATGCAGGTTCTCTGGAGGTAGGGGGCGCTGTTTCTTATCACCACATGCAAAGTCTTGATTTATTATTTTAAAAAATGGTGGAATCTTACTGAAAGGCTGTAAGTCAGAGTTCCTACTTTAAAACACGTGCGGCACAAACACTTAATGAACTCATGCTTTTATTTTTTATGTTGCATATAAAAATGTTGCCTCTCGTTTTAAATGTTCTTCAAACGGAGTGAAGCAGAATCTACAGTTCTGTCAAACCACAATGTATCCAGTGAAAGAAGTGTAAAAAGTTTAAGGTCATTGAAAGATGTAACCTAATGAGTTAAATTCTGAAGTACCAGTTTATGTACCTTTTAATGACACTGAAAAATACAAGTAGTAGTAATAATAATAATAATAATAATAATAATAGCCATGACTGGCTTTGGTCCAGGGCTGCTATAATCTACAGTATGCGTGTCAGAAAAAAAGGCTCTTGACACACAAACTCTAAAGTTTTGCGTAGTGCATGAGCACATCTACAAGGCTGGATGAGACAACGGCAGCACACAGTACCTGAACACATTTCAGAACAGCATGAAAGTACAACGGAAGGGTGGATCTATGCAGCCGGCGAGCCCACCGTTCTCCTACATGTGTCTATTGCATTGGGGTGCATTGCGTGTGGCATTCAAAGCCAGGCAATGAACGAAGAATGTTTGCTTTTGTGCCAGTCTCGATGCAAAAAAACTGCAGCAGCATACAGAACCATAGCTTTACAACATAGCACTTACTCTGATAACCAGGTAGCAAAACGGACAGGACTTCCCCATGTGCACTACTGCTCCCTTATCAGGAAAGAGGAACGAATACAGACAAAATCTAAAGACGCTGAAGTTAAGGCACAGCCCTGGGGCCAAACACCAGTGGCGTCATATTGTTTGGCTTTCCCCTGGTTCTTCATTAAACAAGTTCAAAGGTGACTACTTCCATTTTCATTTTTTTTACAGAATCTTTACATTGTATAATAGCTATAATAAACATTCTCTCAACAAGAGTTTACTAAATACAGCAACACCATCGCCATTAGGGATGATAGAGTAAGAATCGCTTATCATTTACAATAAACATTACAGTATATACAATGCAATAAATACATGTCTGTAAACAGAGACAAAACAAAACCCATAACAGGTAAGGTCATTTTGGTGAGGCAAAAAAAAAAAAAAATGGCACAAAACTTAAATAAAAAAGTAAAAACATCGAAACAAAGTCACTACAACTTAAAAGCCAAGATTCAAGTTTTAGTGAAGAATCTTCTTCTTAAAAATGTTTGTTCTATGTACACACTCACCATGTGGAGGAAAAAGAACGAAAGAAAGTAACTTGCAAGTAACATGCCGTCTATGCTACAGTTTATGTTCTACAGTACTGCTTCATATATACTGTACAGCCACTAGAACGTACAAACCAATAAATAAAAACCATAAACGTATAAATATAGAGAAATGAACAGCCACTTGGCTAAGTGCTGAGAGTCCTATAGTGCAAGAACAGTGCGTGAGTGTGGGTTTGGCATGAAAAGTGAGACTCGATTTCTAGCCCTAAGTAAGCTCTCAATCAGACTGGGTGATTCACTGCCCAAACACCATCTCACAGCAATGCTGTGTGTGAGATATGATCAATGAGAATTTATTCAATAGGTTTTTAGATAGACCTTCAATCCGGGCAGTACGTACAGGTAAATTTGAATGGAAAGCTCTATTTGTCGCGTGTACTATGTTTGAGATGAGATCCGGCAGAGTGAAATATAAAAGGCATATCATAAGGAACACGATTCAGGTGGGTTAGAAAAGCCCAAGCTTCTAACACACTGAAATGTACAGTTCATGTGTCTCAGAAAATTGCTTGTCTCGTAGAAAAGTAAATGCTAAATGAGATCTGACGCAAGACAAACTCGGCACAGGATGTTGGCAAAAACAGTCTAAATGTTTGCGTAACAGGAAATAGAAAAGCGTTTGATCTAATGGCCTCGTCGACGTTCCTGGCAACATGTGTAATGTAGGTTTGATATAATGAGGTTCATTTTAAATGTGCGTCCACTCAAATATAATGTACAAGCAAAAGTCCAGAAGAAATAATGTATGCTTTGTGAGGGGAAAAAAATCAGTTCTGGCTGAGGCTCACTAGAGCTGAATGAAAGAAAAAAAGAAAAATAGGAATGAAACTTGACTGAAGAGATTGTGTGCGATTAATGAAACAGACACAGCAGTGTTGAATGAAGTTATAAAGTAGAGCGTTAAACCCGCTGCCCAACACAAACACATACTTGCAAGTTACTCGTTACTAGAAATTTTCTTTGCTGTTTTTGTAAGAAAACAAGAATTGATGTAAAAAGAGTCTCAATTTGTTTTTACCCCCCCCCCCCCCCAAAAAAAAACAAAACAAAAAAAAAACAGAAAGAGGTCATGACAGCACTGAGCTGTGTGTATATATGTGTGTGTGTGTTTAGTCAGGTTTTCAGGAAGACTTAAATGTAGAAAAAGCCAGAGAACACATTCCAATAAACTTCCTGTTTTCCCCTCGTGGCCATACCTGCTGCAGTCCAGCTCTCTTCACCTCCTTGTGCCGTGTGTGTGTGTGTGTGTGTGTGTGTGTGTGTGTGTGTGTGTGTGTGTGTGTGTCTTTCAGGTCTTTCTTACTGCTGCCAAAACGAAGGGGATGAAAGCACCTTGGTTCGGGTTCCAACCATGTGCCAGGGAGTGCACAGACAGACAGACACACACACCACCCTCATATGAGGGCCCAGATGCACCCTCATATGGCGGGGGGTAGGGTGATGGTAGGGATTAACAAATAAGACAGCAAAGTAAAATAAAATGTTATTCCTGAGTGCAAAAAAGGACAATGTACCAGAGTATGTGTGTCCTCGAGTGTCCAGGAGAGAGAGCAGCGGCTGAGGTTGTGGAGTGCAAGGTGCGCTTTGGAACTTTCCTCCTCCCGCCATTATTAATCTTCCCTCTGCGTGTGCATTTCACTGAGACATGGTTAGCAGTGGGTGAATGAGTCTTGCACTGCTACGTTCCTTCCTCCTCCTCTTCTTCCTCTACCATACTTGGTTCTACAGAAGCTTCCTCACACACCTGCACTTCCTCCTCTCCTTCCTCTCCCTCTGCCTGTCCATCCAGCGGAATCTCAGTACACTCAGAGTTCTGCGTGCAGAGAGTTTTGGAGTCATCGTCGTCGTCATCTTCCTCCTCCTCTTCCTCTTCTTCAGCCTGACTGCCGCTGTCCTTTTCCGTGTCCGTTTCTCCGTCCTCCTCCAGCGTGAGCTCGAACTGGAACTTGTCAGTGGTGTTCGTTACAGCGGGTCGTCCGCTCTCGTCATTCTGCTCTGGTGCAGGAGAAGGGCTCTGAGGGATGGTGCTCTGGTACCACTCTCTGTTGTCCTCCAGCGTGTCCAGGATGTCCTGAGCATCTGGGTGCACTAGGTCAGCCCATGTCTCCCACAGGGGGTGGACAATGTAGTCGATAAAGCCCACCTACGGAACAGCCGAGACGGGACAGAATTGACTTTTTTTTTACAAATAAAGAATGGAATCTTGTTCTTGTTGCAAGCAACAGTACTACTACACTCCTGCCCTTATTAAAAAAATAAATAAATAAAAAAAAACTTTTCTGTTACAAATATAAATGGCTGACAAAATTGCATATTAGGCATGCTAATGTGCTGGTTGATGAAAGTCCCTTCACAGGATGTCGATAGTTGACTGTTTGTATCATGTATACATTGGCCTATCCAGATAATGCCAAAAAAATGGAAAAGGAAGGTGTGATGCATTTAAATTCTGTACCTGGGATTTCTCAACAGATGCATTGTGTTTATCACACATGGGACTGATCTCCATGCCTCGCTCCCGCTCACGGTCACCCTGGCTGAAGAACTCTTCCATGATGCGGTCTGTCCACTGCCGGTATAGCTGCAGTGGTTTGGTAGGGTTACTCAGGTCTGCACAGTGCACCATGTTCTGCAGCACCTGTTACACACCACATGGTCAAATACACTCCCTGGCCATAAACGTGTCACCATGTCAGAAGCGTCAAAGTATTAGCCTGGATCAAGCAAAGAATACATTTAAATTAGCTGAATTTCTTTACAGACCATCCCATGGCCACTGTACAAGCCTTTGGAGGCAATGTTATGATCTGGTGTGGCTTCAGTTAGTCAGGTCTAGGCTCATGTGGCAATAAAATGAAGTCGACTGATGACCTGAATGACCAGGTTATCACATGCATGGATTCTTTTTTTTTTTTCTCTGAAGGCATAGGCATATTCCAAGACTCATATTGTGAAAGAGTGAAATGGAGGATTAATTTTCACACATCAGTTGGTTACTACGCATGAACTGTAATCAAAGCTAACCCTAACCATTATCCTTTATCATCATTAGGAAAGGGTGGTGGCATTGTGGTGGACTTCAAGCCCTGGTACTGCTACTGTTTCTTGGGGATTAATATTATGGCTTGTACTTTTTACACTGTGCTGTTCTATTCTCACTATCTTTTACAGACTCAATAAGTCTGTCCATCCTCAATCACAAGTCACCATGATGGAACCATACAAAGCCTTACCCATAAAAACCTAGCATGTACAGTATACACAATATGGCTAAAATTCTGGGGACACCTGATCATCATACTTAGATGTAGGCCTTTCTTCAAACGTGCAGTACAGAAGTGTGTAGACTTCTAGATCAAGCATTAAATTTCCATTCACTGAGAGAGTCCCAAACCTCTTTCGGCATGATATATAGTTTGCCAAGGTTTGGTATGCACGGACATCAATGCCAATTAACATTTCTGGCATAAACTAGAACGGTGACTACATACTGGGCATCCTTAACCAGATTCAGTACCTGACCCTCATTAATGCTCTTGAAGCATTAATGCTTGAAGGTTATTATAACCCCCAGGAATAGGATTTTCAACAAGCATATGTGAATTTAACAGTCATGTGTCCACATATCTTTGGTTACCTTATGTATTTCTTAACCTGCTAAGAACATGACCATGCACAAAAGCATACAGCCTAATCTGTAGTGATCTTACTTGTATCCTGTCTGAATAATTATCCAAGAGCAGGACTCCAGAACTCGTCACCTTCTTTGTCTCGACCATCGTTTTCAAGTCAGCCAATAAGTTCATGTGTTTGGACATATCGGTGGCTAATACCTAGGATTAAAAAGAAAAAAAAAACACACACAAAAAGACTAATTATTAAGACTATTGTCATTGGTGATTCACACAATGTTCATCTGCATCTGGTCAGCTGCACTTACGATGTCGATCACCATCTTCCGGAGGGATTGTCTCTGTTTTTTGGTAAGGTTCTGGAAGATGTCACAGTTCTCTTCCTGGAGCAGCTTAAAGCCTACTGCCAGGTGATGGTTTTCCAGCACTGATGAGTCATTATACATGAGGGCCAACTCCGAGTCTAGAAACATACACACACACACACACACACACACACACACACACACACATATTCATGATTGACTGTGAAGGGAATTCAGAAGCATACTATAAATCAGACAATGATATAATTTATATTTCCTTGGAATGTTCCTAAAAATGTACCTTTATTATCATGAAATTTAAATCAGACGATCATGTGGAACCCAAAAGATTTTTTTCAAGGTTATACAATATGGTCGCCCGCCTTGACAGTTTGCTTCTAGACATGTCAGGGCCTTGTGCAAGTCAGCTGGAACGTATACTACTAATTAGGCTAGAACTAATAGATGACTTGTGCCTGTGTGTGTGTGGTGAATAGCTGTTTCGGTGGCAGCACTCTGTCACTGTCAGAAAAGGATAAGAGACAGTGATGTAAGGGGTAGCAGATAAGCTCCGCTCTAGACTCCAATTATAAATGGACATGCGGCAAGTGTGTGACCATGAAGCCTCAATCTTGCTTATCTGCCATCTATGCTCGCACTACCTCTTATGTCACACTGTTATGTAAGCAGAGGTAAATCCTTACATGAGGTCATAAAGCTTGGTGGTTAAATATATCTGCAAGGTACCTAAACCTTTTCCCACACAACAAGGAGGCAATTGTAGTTATTGCCTGCTTACAAACCCACTGCATGACTAAGGATCATGATGATAGTCATTAATGATAGCGAGTGTTATAAACATGCTTTAAGAATATACAACCAAGTTCAAATTTGTTAGAAAATTTTTGAGAGAAAGACAGAAACAAGATAGAACCTGCCTTTAACACAAGGTTTTCTTTTCGCAGAAAGTCACTTTCTGTCTTGCATCTAGCTGTGTCTAAATGTGAAGTACAGCTTGTAGGTGGGAACATCTGAGGTGCGATGGACTTTGAATGCAAAAACACGGATGCCACAAAGCCTTGTCTCACGCAATAATGAAAGGCGTGGGAAGGGAACTATTTGTGTCCGTGATATGAAGAAAAATACTCACTGGTGTTAATGAGGAACTGGTTTGAGACACCCGGGTGGTCAACGTCATGAATAGCACTGGCAAAAATGGCAGCAAGAATTTCAAGGTCTGTGAAAACGGCCTGTGAGGAGATGAGAAGTGTAGACCCAAAATTAGAAACACTGCATCACCCAAGCATTCAACAAGTTCTCTCGTGCATTGCAGCTAATGGATTTAAAATAAACTACCCAATGAAGTCTTGAGTCACTGGTGGCCATTTTACCTCTAGAGCAGGCGTGGAAAGCAGCACGTGTGTGGACTGCGTTACGTCAGCAGCATGAATATTGTTATGATATGCCACGTCAACATGGTAATGGTCTTCTAAGGTCATCAGGTAAGTTATAAAAGTATCTAATGGAATTTTAAACGTTTTGAGCAAATCTCTCTCCTGGTGAAAGAAAGATAATAGCAGTAATGTTAGCTTAAAGACATGGACAGGAAGTATAATGCTGTCAGGGAGGAAGTACATTTTCAGGAAGGTCTTACCTGAAATATTGTGTACATCATCACTGTTAACGGCCTGTTTCCAGAAAAATCTGTGACTCTGAAAACATTAAGGCCCCATTTGTTTACGTCTTCAAGTTCCTGCAATGAAAAAAATAAATAAAAATTACATTCATTGTCTTGTGTAATGGAAGGTTGGAAGCAATCTCTATGAACGTGAAAGCTAATGAACCCTCTATATTTCACCTTGGCTAAGGAGTCTTCAGTTTCCGTTTTGACCCCAAATCGGGGGATGTTAGAGTTTGTGAGGCTGGTACTGTGCATTAGCTTCTTTACGCCACTTATTTGTGACATGGGCTTTTTTTTCTTCTCCTTCTCCTTTTGAGCGTGAGGTGAGGGCATCTCCACGTCATGCTGCTTGTCTGTGAGTGAGAACAGAGAGAGAGAGCAGGCTAATCAGTGCACCATTAAATGTTTTCCTATTGCCTCCAGTATGTGAAACTTTTTCACTAAGGAAAGTTTGTTTACACAGATATCATTCTGTTGTTGGTAATGATGATGATGATAAATGTGATAAAGGGCGCTGGCCAAATTACCTAAGAAAGTGTTGGAGATGTACTCAGAGACCTGGTTTCCAGATCGGCTCATCTCAGACAGGTGGGTGAGCTCCCTGTTCAGCATCCTCTTGAACTGGAATAAAGAAACATGGACAGGGATATATTCAGGAATAGTTAAACAAACAAAAAAAACAACAGTATTCGATTTTTAGGCTCTAACGATAGCTACATGTCTCTCTGTTTATCACTGTCTGTCTGAACTTTACATTTTCATACCACTTTTTGAGCTTTATTTTGTCTTTGTGGAGTTTTACATGTTCTCCTGACATTCTGGAGATTTCTGGGTTCTCCAGTCCCCCCCTCACAAAAAAAAAACATGCCTGTACATGGCTATGTTACGAATTTACCTAGATGTGAATATGCATGTGTGCCTGTATGACACCCTAAAATGTACTCCCATCCCATCCAGGGTATATTCTCGATTAATATCTACTGTTTCCTGCTTCCAACATATTAGCATTTAGAACTGACTCTTCACTTGCTGCATAATATATCCCACCCCTTGAAACATGCCATTATAATGTGATAATCAACATTATTCAGCTCACTTGTCATTGGTTTTAATGATATGGCTGATCAGTGTAGTAGAACACACAATTCAATCTTTTTAGAATTACCGATAATATTTTGACTCACAAATTTTTCACTCTTTTAAGATCACTTCAGAAAGTAAAGATCATTCTGACCATTCTAAATATCATTCTAAATCGTGTGAGAATTTAAAAAAACATTAATTATACATAATAATTTTTTTTATTCACAGGTTGTCAAATCTGTGAGAAACTCAACCACATACTGTAGAACACCACATGCTACAAAATGTGAATATCAGACAGAAATCTATAATCAGTAGGATATATGATAATACAGATCTCCAGGAAGAATCAATATGCCATACCTTTATATATCCCAATGAGACCGAGAGCAAATAATTTGCTTCAGGCATTTTCGCAACCAGCCAGCTCGTATATAAAGAAATAAAAATCTGCAGATCAGCTTTTGTTCATTGTCTCATGCAAAAAAAAAAGTAGTCATCAAAATGCCATCATCTGACTTTAGATAAGACAGAAGCATCACAAAAGAAATGTTGTGAGCAGGTTGATCATATTTTTCTCGCTTGTGCTGTGGAAAAAATGGCAGGGAAGGGAGTGAGATGGTGTGCTTGTGAGAAAAAAAAGCATCAGTCCTGTCGACACCTTCCAAATAAGGGACTGCACTCGTATTGGATGCAGCTCGAGCCCACAGACGAGCCAATCACCACTGATTACAGGCAGAGGCGAGGGGATGGCGTGCTTAAAGCACGTTGATGGGGGAGTGAAAGCCTTAAGGACAGCCATTACCATTCTCTCCTACCCTGTCTCTTAACTCATACAAGCTTTTATTATCCACCAGATGGGTTGATTCACAAATATTTTGCAGACTATGAAATCTTTTATATGCCCTTGCTAGTATCTGTGCTACTTAAGCTTTCACTTGATGATGATCTAAATTGCAGATGGAATTCCACTCATGATGTATCAAAGCTGAATTAACAGAACACAATGTCCTCTCATTCACATAATGAAAGCAAAGCAGCAGAAACAACAGTGGCGCATTCATATGGAGATAGCAAGACCCCACCTAGAATTCATTTAACCTGGCTGTGAATCTTTCATGTGCACACCACCAATGAGTTCATTTGGAAAACAAATGAAGCTATCACAAGGCCCTTTATTAAGTCCATTGCCAGCAGCTAGCTTTATGTACCATCTCTGGCCTATTTGAATATGTGGCAGAAAGCAGCATGGTATAGCATGGCCACTGCTTGACTGACGAACACAGCTCTTGTTTTAGCTTTTGCGTCAATGAAGGTCCTGTATGCAAAGTAACAACACCATGTGCTTGAAAGGAGTGACGGACAGTAAAACCATCTAAAGGAGATTAGATACTGTTGAAAGACAAAGGAACTAAAACATCAAACAGGCCATGGTGTATGAGCCTGGCTCGTATTAATCAGGGTGCAGTTTCTGGGCAGCGTTCTTTTGGTGTGTACCTAAATACTAAAATTATATATATATATTTTTTTTTGTTTAGTGATTTATTTTCTACATTCTACAACAATACTGGGGATTTCAAAACTATAAAATAACACAT
>JAQMYJ010000009.1:8174584-8193248 GCA_030014305.1 Clarias laeviceps | reverse complement strand
TAGAAAGAAATAAAAATCAGGAACCATCATGGAGTTAGAAAGTGTTCTAAAACTTTTGAACGGTAGTGTATATATATGTATATTGTAGGAGCATGTGGGATATAAAGAGCTTCTCCAGGAGTGGGTTAGGATTAGTTAAATTTCTTCGGGAACAGACAGGGGGAAAAAAAAATCCTTCACACACCTCAACAGTGAGCCTTGCCATCAGGATTCATACATAAGCAAAACAGAAACATTATGTTTCACTGCAGCAGTGAGTTTACATTTTATCAGGTAGATCTACCACACAGATACACTTTGTTGATACACAGTTAATGACTGCATGCCATCTGTTGCTATGCACCATAGGGCCCCTGGGATTTGGGATCATATTCATCATGCATGGTAATGTGCTGAACGGGAACTATCGTTAGTGAAAAATTGTGAATGTAACCATTAGCAATTCTAATAAAATGGTAGTAAGCGTAATATATGTGCAAAAAATTTATAACGGATGAACTGCCTTCATCATAAAACCCCTAAATGTAGAGCACATGCCCTGCATCACTTCTCTTAATGCTAACTAAGTTTCTCTATACATGTTAAGACATACACACACACACCCATTCACATCTGTTTTTTTTATGTGAATATTGTAAACAGACCAGTATTTGTGTATTATAATGACACGTTTTACTTCCACAGATCCGAGTGGAATCAGAACAGTCAGCATTTTGCTGCCATTTCCAGAGAGAGTAGTGATCATTAATTAAACACAAATTAGATGGTTTGACGATATTCGACTGATAAGAAGGAAAACGCTAAATTGCTTCTACTTCTACCTCCTGTCATGGTTATGCTTGATCCAGTTGGTATCATACGGTTTTCCTGCTTGCCTGCACTAAGTGCACTTCAGCGAAGCCACCAACTACCAATAACACAATGGTGCTGCACATTGGTCTCGCTGTAACTGTTTTGAAAGGGTACCAGGCCTTGGTGGTTTTCTGAAAACGGGTGTGTGGTGTTTTCTCGAGCAGGCTGGGGCTCTGGACTCCTCTGGAGCTCGGGTGGCTTTGATTAAAGCTATTGGCGGCGTCTTTGAGAACTCCATGGCTTGGTTTTTCCTTCCTTGTGGTTAAGGCTCTGAAGTGAAGCAGCGGAGTGGCAGCAACTCCTGCACCACAGCGTGTGTGTGCAGAACCCCGAATGCCTCTCAACACTCAGCCACAGTCCTGGAAGGAGGAGTGTTCTGCGGTCATCTCTTTCTCCCTCTCTGCTTTGCTCTATACTTCTCCTTGCTTGGCTTTGCCTTTCTTCTGCGTTGGGTTTGAAGCCAGGCACAAAGAAGCCACCAGCTTCATAATCCGCAGGGTGTGGCATTTGGTGAAACAGAGGTAAAGGGGAAATGCTAACAGCATAAAAGCTCTGCTGACAGATAATCAACTCAAGATGGCATACATTTATTTCTTTAACTAGAAGTAAAAGTGTATTAATAATGAAAATAAAATCATATGTATGCTATAAAAGACTATTTCATTGTCATTTAATGTAAGAGTATCAAGGCCATGTAAAATTCACTGGAAAATATCAATGGAAAAAATTTATTATGGACACATTTTTGGTTAGATTTGAATCTGTTGAATAAGTGGGGAGGAAATATAGGACAGCGCTTGTGTGTTACATCCATCTATAAGCGTAAATAGCCAGACAGATTGTAGCCTAATATTAGATATTTGATACAATAATATGAATGTAAACTGAAATGTGCAGAGTTTTTTTTTGCGTGTGTATTTTGTGGAAATATAGTATGTCATGTGTAAAAACACCATCTTTTATGACTTCTCACTTGGTTTAAAACTCCCACTTACAGGAAATAACACTCCTTTAACGTATCAGGCAATCAGACATTACAGATGCTAAACTTCACAAACAACAAGATCAGTGCTTACTGATCCTACAATAACACTGACTGTCTAAAAACAGGTTTCAGATTATTTTCCTCAGAATCAGACTTGTTTACGCTTTAAAAAGCTAAAATGGTCCAGGACTAAGATGTTATCAAATATCTTTCCTGGCACAGGCAGTCTACTAGAGTCCCAGCATCACTGAAAAGGGATATCCACATATGTGTCTTACGCCTGAGTCATACATTTACTGAATCATCGCACCAAAAGCACCACCTACTCTCTTCTGAATCTTATTGTAACCCTTTTATTGTAAATCATACTCATTTATTACTAATCTATCTGAATATATGAGTAGGAAGAGGACCCAGACATTTCCCTCACTCTCTCACTCTGTTTTCTCTCCGTCTGGCCCCCCAGTCTACCGGTGGCTCAGTTTGTTGTGTTTCCATAGCAACTGTGAGCATGTAGGATCATGCTTAGGTCTCCTCAGTGACAGAACGGGTGTGTTTGTTGCAGTTTATGTGGGTGTTTTTGTATGCTTGTGTGTAGGTATTCAGTTAATCAGCATGCATTGCGCTTGGCTGATTCCAGCATTTCAGAGGCATGCTTAAGGACAGATATAAAACAGGCAGAAGAGGAGGAGGGACCAAGGAGCACTCAGCTTTTTGATTGGTTCGGACCTGCTGCGCTATAGTGAGAATGAAAATACTCCAGACCCTGTTATTAAAATAGACATAACCATCAGGTAACAAAACAAATATGTTGAATTATCGAAGCACATGCTTCTAAAGTCAACATATTTAATTCCCTTTTTCTTGCGAGCTACATTAAGGAATGTCGGGACCACTGAACTCGGTTTTTATGCTTGACATTTCAGCAATTCTACTGCAGAATCAATTGGTTCCTGTTACATACAAGCATTTATATACACACTCTGCCATACATTTATGGATCCTTTGCCATGTTTAGGGATTCTTCTGACTGTGTGCTGTGTGTGTGCTCGCAAATGTAGCTACGAGTATAAATAATAAACAGAGGTAATGGGACAGATATTACAAATAGCTTTTTAACATTAAAATTTCTAACACAACCTGATCTGAGTAATGTAACACCTGATGCATGATCACAGAAATATAGAGATTCCACCTGATCATGAAAAAGATCAAATTAATTAGAGCAACTGTGCAAAGCATAATTACCATCTGACATGTATGAACAAGCAAGGGCATACATGCTGTACAGAAAGCACAAAAACTGTGAAATATGTGTCTGCTTAATAATAATAGTAAGAAATATGCTTACAGTCATTGCTAACCATATCCTAGGTTACAGCATGCAAACTCAGTGAATAAACTAGAAGTGCAAACTAGAGGAACTAGGAAGTAGGAAGACAAGGTAGTGGAAACCAGGGTAATAGTGTGTTTTAAAGTGGACTTGATTCTCCCTGCTTCCTGTGCAGGGAACTTCCCTGGACAAAATTCCTCCAATCGGAACACCATGTAATGTCACTAATGGAGAGATCGCTTACTCCATGTGTTACCCTGGTTACCTCAGGTACCTGTTGATGCCATTGTAAAAACGAATACTACTGAAATGCATACTTGTGAATAAATGTAATTTGATTAATTTACAAGATGGGCGTTTTCATTCCTAAGAAGATTAATATTATGTAGATTAGTAGTCTATGTGTATTAATGTATTGCTTAAATATTTACTTTAGATTACTTACAAAGTATTATTATTATTATTATTATTATTATTATTATTATTAAGTGATAGTTATATTATGTCGTACTTCAGAATAATGAACGGGGCATGGAATTAATGCCATCTCTCATGAGGTTCGGGTCTTTTTGCGCTGTAGTGATTGATGGGAAATTTTGCTTGTCAGCTCCCGGTGAAGTGAGGAACCACTGTACACTTGTTTTCTACAACGTTCACAGTTCCCCTTGAACTGAGCAGTTTCATTATCTACAGTTTGAAATCTTATTTAAGATGGCTGAACATCCAGCGCAGTTCATTTCACAGAGAACTACTAGCCGATCGGAACGCAGTAAAAGAAGTTGAAACTAAGTGAATTATGGAGTATAATTTAGGGTAACTAGGTGTAAAAACTAGATGAATTAGTGTAGATTATAGAAACTAGAAAGTGGAAGGACTAGAAAAGTATAAATGTGTTTGTGTGTGTGTGTAAGTGAGTGAAGGAGAGAATGAATGCATGACTGAATGATGGGTTATTGCTGTATGCATGACACCACCATTGGCCCGAAGTTACTGAGAACAAATGTCTTGCGAGTACCCCATCCTAAACAATGATGCTTTCATCCAATTCTACAGTTCCCAGAAAGCACCTGGCTTAGAGAGTATAAACCAGCTTATCGTTTCCTAGAAAGCTCTCATTTTCCTTTCAGCAATACAAGGTAATTGTCTTAAAAGAAATGTTAGATAACCTGAGAATAAGACGTGAATAATCATGGTTTACATTTTGGATTCGCATGGCTGCTCTGTTCCATCATTGGAGCTATATTATATGAAACGCAGATAGCAAGCATATCACTGCAGCACCCTGTTTCTCAACAGCAATAATATCATTGTTGTTGTTTTTTATGCCCAAGCTAAAAAAAAAAAAAAGAAGAAAAAAATCCCCATTCTAATCATGCATCCAAATCTGAATCTAATCCACACTGATCAGAAAGCAGATTATGGTGCATGACCTTCAGCATAATAGATGGGAATTCCTCTTTCTCTTCACCTCTTTCTGTCTTTCTCTCTCTTTTTTTCCTTCTCCCTCCCCCCACACTTACCACAGTAAACAACACGTTATTTTATATATATATATATATATATATATATATATATATATATATAATATCCATTTACTATCATAGCACCGAGCACAATGCAACACTCAACACCAGCATAACCACAGTCAAAGCAGAAAGCCGCATCACCAGCCAACGCAGTGTAAACATCCACATACACCGCTGCAATCTGACTTCCACAGAAGCCACCATCAGAGATATAATGCAAATGACAATGAGAGTGCAAGAATCATCCATGTGTATACCAATGTGCGTGCACACACACGCGCACACATGCAGACGTCCACATGTTGATGAGCCAGTCAATAATACTCACATAGCATCACAATCATCTTGTCTTGTTTTGATCGGAGACACCGGTGCATTTACAGAGCAGAGAGAGCTACCGAACGAGAGTGTCATGTCAGCTGATGAGGAGGATGACCCCTGGAGCGGTGTGATGGAGAATCCTAAACGTGCCTGACACACGTCGTGTGTGTAACGTGGTTTGTGTATATTTTCCAGACAACGCATCCCATGGGTGGCCATCTTGACTCTCTGGCTGATAAGTGTCAGCTTGTGCTAAACCTACTTTGACCGCTCTTCCCTGACAAACAATAAAAACAGTAACTTATAGGAAGCTGGCATATGTGCCATAAAATATTCATTTCCAACTTGCGATCAGTCCAGGTAAAATGAGAACTTCATAAGAAAGCCACAAGACCGTGAGATAAGTCTTTCACTATTTTAAGTAATTTTATGTGGATTGTCTGTCATGATCTGGCATGGCACTGGAGTTTTAATGTTTGTGTTGCATATGTGTGGGATGACAATAAGAACTGATGTGACTTAATCCTTCAGTGGAATGTTGGCAATTTTTAGGAAGACCATGAAAAAAAGTGTGTGGTATGCACCATCAAGCAGTGGAAGCTAGAAGACTGACTCACCTTGTTAGAGGCCATCTCGCTGACAGAGTGGCGGGTCTGCAGCGTCTCCAGCTGGTCCAGGCACCAGTCAAGCTCCTCCAGTGTCTCGGTGGCCAGCTTCTGGTAGGCCTCCTCTGGGGGGAGACAGGAGGGGAGGGGGTGGTCAGTTTTGAGGCGTTTCATGGGGCTAGCCGAGGCCTCGTACCCGGCCATGCCACGCTGTCCGGATTTCACGCGCGGGTGACTCTTCATGCTGCAATGAAAAATAACTCTCCTACATGTAAGAGGAGGGCTGAAGGATCAAATCTAAGATCCTGAGTCTGGGAACCCCTTCCATTTTAGTCCAAAGGAGTGCAGAAAAGTCCAAATGAATGAACAAAGTTATGCTGGTGAAAGTCCAGCAGTGCAGGGCTCCTGGCCTATAGAGCAATGAAACACCATGCTTTAACTATGCAAAATCACACCGCCCGCATGCACAAAATCCTGAGGCAGATGCGTCACTGACTAACACAACAAATCTGCATCCCGACACATGACTACCGCCAGTCTCCAGTAGTGGTCCATCAGGTGAGGGGGGGTGATCTGGAGAAGAGTAGGAAATTCAGGAGGACAGCTCTTGCCTTTTAGTCATGTACTTCTTTCTAAAAAGGAAAAAAGGAAAAGCACAGAAAGCAGAGCCCACTCCTCTTGCACCTCCTCTCCAGCTCGCTTGGCCAAAGACCAGACCCCATATGAAGCTGTAAGTGTACAGTGATGAGCTTCTCCTCTTTCTCCTCAGGTAGGGAGTTAGATCAACAAGCAGATATCCAAGCTGATCTTAAAAAATAACAGAAAGAAAGTGACAACGAGCTAGTGAGAGCTTAGCGGCACCTCAATGTGGCGGCATGACTTAAGAGGCTTTGCTTTACACAAAACACAATCGGTTTCCTGTGAAAGCCCAAGCCTAAAGAGCCGGAGAGCACGACACAGGAAGAAAAAGAAAAGATGGGCTGGATCTTTGGATTGGAGTCGAGTAAAGCTGTAATCTGAGCAGCTGTAAGCAGGAAAGGAGCATTGTCCCTGTTAAAAAACCTGCAATACAAATGTAAACAATACCAAAGCACCAGATAATACTGTTCACTAGATATGAACATTACAGAAAGGATTTATCTACAGACATTACACATTACAGAAAGGATCTATCTACATGGTTTACATGTAGACTGTGTGTGTAAACAATACAGCAAAAATAAAAATATGCCTTTGATAGGGTACACCCTGTAATATGGATATTAAATTATGTCTGTAAGCACATGACCAATATCAAAATCACACCAGACGCAAAAAAAAAAAAATAATAATAATAATAATTCTTGACATTGAGGGCTGGACGCAGCAAGGATAAGACAACAAAATAGTAAAATGAGACAAATGTTAAGAATCTGTCCTGCTGTTTGTCACTTTCACCCCTATTCTCAGCCTGTCCCCCTTTCAAAGGCAGTGCAATTGCTCAGGAGAGTTTGCAAGCACAGGGGACCACTGTCCTTGCTGACAGCGTCTCCTCTGACGTCAATGGCATTCTTCTCATGTTTAGTGCAACACTCTGAGGCTGCTCCGGCTCAGCTCTAAACTGTGGACTGGATTCTGCAGCACTGGCTGGGACAGAAGAAAATCTTCTGCAATATGGTTTGCTGTGTTGTAATAAAAATATTAATTTCCTAGTCAGGGCTGTTGGGTCATGAGTTTGGCATGACGGTTTCATGTGTCATTACCATGTGCCAAAGTTTCAAGGGCGTAAAGCAATTGGAAGCATTTAACTGAAGCAGCATTATCTATGGTTGGCACTGGGATACAGCAGGTAGTGTTGCTGACACACAGCTCCATATTTCCTGGTTTGATACTAAGATCGGGTTACTGTATCTGGTTTCTGGAATGTGAGAATGCATCTGTGTGTATGTGCATTTTTTTACAGTGAGGGATTGGTGTCCCACTTTGTCACAGCTAACAATTTCCATTTATTAAAAACAAGGCATTGTACACTTTATACTAGTTAGAATCAGTTATTAACAGTTTCCTGAATGTATCTTCCATGACTGTCCCAGCGTACCTTTTGTTCTCTTGATGTTAATAAAAACAATGTAGCTTCAAGCATGGCACAAAGGCCTCCCTCACAAAGACTTCCCTGAGTCTAAAAAAACCCTGAAAGTTAAAGCTTTAGTTTGGTTTGTTACAAAGAACTGAGATTTTATAAAAATGCTAAATAAAACCCTCTTCACAGAAAACTTATTAAGATATCAACAACTTTACCTTATTAGCCATTACAGTTCTTTTTATAATGTTTACAAGTCGAGGTGAATTGCTGTTACTATAATACTGCTGTTATAAAAAATTATTTAACACCTTCTAACCAGTCAGATTTGAGAATTCAGCAGCGCTGAAGATTAAATCAAATGCCTTGCACATTTTTTTTACTTCCTGTATAATCCTGTGATCTCACCGTGTTTCTCACAGCGAGACACTTAAAAGCCAGTCGTAATGCCAAATTCATCTTTGAGTAAGAGCTGTAGTGCTGCGCTCATGAAATCCTGCACCACAGTAGGTCTTAAAGTCCTAAGGTGTGATGGCAATATTCATGGTGTGAAATTCCATGACTCAGGAAACACATGGAATCTGTGCCCATTGTGCCAGCCGGATGGCACATCCTAACACCCTCCCACAACACGTCACCCCAATCCGTGTCATACAGCCACACACAGAGGCCACTTTCCAAGAAAGCAATGGGGAGGAAGCAGCGTCGTGGAAACTGGCTTCTCCATGTCCCAGGAGGATGCTGATGAGTGACGTCAGATTTCAGATGACATCATTCTCCACGGTCTAATCAGTCTCTCTCTGTCTCCCCCTCCCTTTAGCAATCTCCCTTGCTATGTCTCAGCCATTGCCTCATCTCCCCTAGATCTTATGCCATTCACCATCCCAATGCTGCGTTGCTAAGGAGGGGGCAGAACCTAGCTATTTTTAGCAGGTTCTATTTAAAGCACAGCTCATAATGTAAGAGATCAATCAGTATCGGCAGGTGTCACCGCGAACAACTGAGTGCTGATTGAGCTAGGGTGTATGAACAGTGCCATTAAACCTCACTAATTATAAATATCAAACTGGTACAAGCTGCTCAAAACAGGCTTGAACGTAATAAATTCATGCTTTTACTTTTGTCTCAGTTCAGTGATCAATAAAATACCACCGATCATTTGAGAAGGAAGCAGAAAGCAAAGAGTGCTTTGACTGACAGGCTCATCTTGTGAGTCATGGCAAGGTGGTAACACACTTTCATCTAATAATAATCCATCTCTTGCTGAGGGGATATACAAAAAAACAAAGTTGTGTGTGTGTACATCAGGATATCACATTCAACTGCCTCACACCAAGATACAACATCAGAGTGCATTTTTTTGTGAACAATTACCATACATTAACCAGTCTTCATTACTGCAAAATGCAGTACAATAGAACCAATTAGATTTCCTACATAGGCAGCTCCTACCTAGAGATTTTCAATAGTGCATTCCTCATAAAGACTACAGGAAACAGAAATTCCACTCCAAGGTAAACATCACTGAAATCATTCACAGCAGTTTACACGGCCCATTGATGAATTCTTTACTGTTTGAAGAATTGACAATGGCAGGTCAAAAGAAGCAGTTTGTCTCCCTCTACAGGAAATATGTTTCTGTGTGGTGTAATGAATAGTGTTTTTTTTTTTTTAAACACATTTTGAGAAAATGGTAATTTAATGTCCATTCTGCAAGCGAAAACAATGTCTACCTCTGTCTGTAACATTCTCGAAATAGAAAAATTAAATCTTACCTGTAAAGGAGGCTTTGGGGAGAGGAGTTGGGTTACACATAGGAGCCCTCCTGTAAAATGACCATATAAGGAGAAAATAAAATAAGCCACTTTACTGTATATATAATAGAGTTGACTTTAACAGGGCTTTAAGATAAAATACGTCCAAATTAGTGCAATGGTTCCCATGCAAAGTTTTACTCATATACATACAACATACTTACCCACCATGGTGTAATAAATATTGAAACATAGTGTTACAACTGCACTCACTTATTTGTGGTTCTTTCTTGCTGCAAGTTGGTTAATGCTGCAAAATTGTTCCGCACTGTTCTCAAACTGGCCAGTACCTATCGAAAAAGAAAAGAGGAAAAAGTAAAATGCAGTATTATGTAAACAGGTCAGTGCTTCAAGACATGTCACAGGAATATTATTTATGTCAATGAGCATGAAAGACAGCTACAATCATGTAAAATATATCCATGGCATACCAGAATGCCTATTATGGCACTATTGTTCTAGACTCTGATTGGTTAAACAGGTTTGATTTTTTTTCCTGAACAGCAGGTAGACATAATCATAAATCTTTACAAAGTACCAAGTATCATTCATTAATACATGTCTACATTAAATGCTGCAGGAACGAGAGAAATAAAACACTTTGGGACTATAGGAAAATCTTCAGGGTGATATCAGTTACTTCACTTGTGCTGTATCACACCACACTGTAGATTATTTCCCCATAAGACCACATCACTTTTTTTTTTTTTATTCAGTCCTAACTTATTACTGCTGCTGCACCACTAAATGAGCTGAGGGCCACTAACCTGGGCAAACGGTGTTACAATCAGGTCGTCCCCATGACTGCAAGAGAGCGGATACAAGAAATCAATTAACAGTTTGGTACACAGATACTGTCTCAGCTGTTCTACATTAACTCTACGAGGAGGTATTCATGTTTCTCGTGTGTGTGTGATATACACGTCTAAAATGCTGCATGCATTTTGTCGCCACAAAAGAACCATATCGTTAAGCGGAAAATACTTGTTTTCACATTATAGAGAAGAAAGTGCGAAGTAAAGCGTAATCTAATATTTAACTTTTCATTGACGATATGGTTTATCTGTGTGACAAGTCCAAGGCAGGAGGAATGGGTCGCTTGTCAGGCATTTCTGGATATGAATATGTTTTTTGCAGGCGTATGTTAATAAGTACGATGTAGAGAGGAGGGAGATCGATCACTGAGGGAAATGAACATTTATTCTCAAGGTGAAGTAAATACAATGAATTATATCTACCCTCCTTAAAAATGAGCAAAGAAATAAATATGCAAATGCAGTAAATGATACTTTGAGCTTAAACATATATTATCGATCACAAAAAGCACTTGCCCTAGAGAATAACACTCGTTAAACAAGGTTGAAGGTACTTGTGAAAACATCTTGGACCACGTCACTATGTACATTCCAAGCACCATTATATTCTTAGACTTGTGAAACTAGGCTGCCTTTTTTAATTTACCACAGGACTGGACACAAAAATTATCATTAAAAAGTTTTATCTTTGGCTCATCATGAAGTTCGAATCTCCATCCATGGCATCGTCTAAACCTCTTGATAGTGGCAGCCAGGTTTTGGGAAACAATATCCTGAGACTTAGCATATCTAATTCATAATAATTCTTGTATGCAACCCACTTTTGTCTCCAAACATGCTGGTAGTGTTATTCATCAGTTATACAGTAGGTCTCAACCGATTGTGGCACAGGGACCCAATTGGAGTTCCAAGAACAGTTTAGGTAAAGGCTTCTTTTAATTTTGTAATGAATATAACACAGTGGTGTTTAAAATATAATTTTTACCCTTTCCAGTAAAATTGTTTCAGACATTTGGAACTTATTTAGAATACTCTTTTCACCTGTATTTGTTGTGGAACCTGATCCAGGCAGGTTAAAGGGATAGTTCAAGCTTTTTAAAGTCGGTCATAAATCATAATAAAGGTCCATATAAGTACATTACAATAGATCTTGTTTGTTATATATTTTCCAGCTCTGCACACCGACCGTGACCGCAAGTACAATGTAAGTAATGGAGGCCAAATCCATCAACCATTGCTCAGTGCTAAAATGCATTCCATGCAAGTTTCATTTGAGACTCTCTGTAGTCCCACTGAGATCAATCAAGTTATTTTTAAGTTACAGTGTATTTAGTATACTGTAAATGTAATTCTTTTCTTTCAACATATGGCTAGTTCCGGTTAGCCAAAGAGCTACTTTCGGTTAGCCATATGGCTAGTTTCATTTAGCCATACAGCTAGTTCCAGGGGAAAGGTTTAAATTTGGTAAACAAGGATTGTAACTTTTGGCCCTGATTATTTACATTATCCATGCATTCTAAGTGATTAATTTCACATCCGGAGTGCAGAGCATGTAAGTTTATAAAGACCAAGACCTGTGGGTAATGTACTCGGCTACACATCAGTTTTCTTGAAAAATCTCTGAACTATCCCTTTAACACCCAGCTGTTTTTTTACGTGTCTAAATTGCCTGTTTTTCCAAAGTAATGGTGATGGATGGGCCAAGTGAGTTTGCATTTGCACATCTATATCCCATGTAAATGTGCATGGGGACTGAGAGGATATTAACAATAACAATAATGATCGATTTATAAGTAGTTTGTATGCGTAGTATTTTTGAGCACATTTGAAAAGGTTGATTGAACCCTGAATGATTGAACCTTTCAATCATTATGTGTTAGGTTTCTTGAAGACAAGCATTCATGCTCATTTTTATAAAGGGTGCCAATAAATTTGGAGGGCACTTTATGTATAATTAGTCTGCGTAAACATGAAATAAAAGTGACCGTCATCAACCCTCCACCTCTAGGAATACAAATGTATTAGAGTGCTTATGACTGAAATAAAGATATGCTGCGTAATTTAAAAGAAAACTTTACATTTGTGCTATTGAAGAGACTGGCTCAATGAGGGCGTTTACAGGCGAGACGGATTGACACAGTGAACAAAAAGTGCATATAAAATGAATTAGTGGGTAGAACACTGTGCCATGTGTTTTTTACTGTGCCCGTCTGTCCTGGCATGGCTCAGAGTGTTCCTAACGCAGAGTCATGTTAGAGACGTTTACACTCAGAAAGGTCAGGGCTAAATCCATCCACTAACAAGTCAAGAAAGAAGAGTACTTTCCCTGCTGCTTTCTGCACCCCTCATGTTTTATACCATATAACCCTTCTCTTTTTACATTGCAGCTCTTTCCACTTCTCTCTTTTGATCTTATTTATAGTCTAATAGTCTACAGCTGTCCAAAAGAATACGTGAATGCAACAACTGCTAGACATAGCACGCTCAGCATGTGTATGCGAAATTATATGCATTTGTATTATGCACATGTTTAATAAAGTGTGAGACATGTGGGAAAAGTCATGAGGGAAATCTGAAGGTGAGAGCAATCGATCATTTCAAGTATGGTACTTTACTTAAATATCTCAATTACATATCAGCTGTTTCATTGTTTTTTTTTTTTGGCTGATGCCACATCAAATGTTTGGCCAGCCCTGACCAGATTACATATTTTGTGCTAAGAAGATCATAAAACTAGAAGCTGAAGATTGAAATAAAGATTGGAAATTTATTAAACAAGAAAAGAAAGACTCCTAGCTGACCTCAAAGAACGTTTGTAAGTTGCGATATCTGCCAATAAGTACAGACTTTGTAGAGTGTTTGTAGAAATTTTTGCACATGGCAAAACTGCTGTTTTATTGTACATCGAATATAAAGTAACTGCATTGATTTTATGTCATTTTATCATTTTAATGTCTTGTGCCATTCGGCCCGGGGTGCCCAAACTTTTGAATACATCGCTCTTTCATTATAAAGTGCTTAAAGAACACAGGGTGATAAATTGCTGTCAAAGTGCCGTCATACTAAGTTGTAAGCATTAGGCTGTCCTAATGATAATACATTAAATGAAGCAAATAACAATCATAAAAAAATATAATCTGACAAATGTGCATGTTGTTTTGAGCAAACACTTACATGCTAATTTCATGTAAGATCTGTTCAATTTTGTAAATGGGAAATACTCATAACAAATAATTAATTTTCTATATTAACATCTATATCACATGACCCATAAGAGCTATCCTAAAATAATACAATGATACACAAGCAAGACATCATTTAGCAAAAGTATCTCATATCATGCACGCTCAGGTCTAAGGCAGACTCTGAGGTTTACTTGAAGCCAATCGCACCTTACATAACAGATCAGGCAGCATGCACCAAGGTCCAAACTGAGACTGAGTCTTAGTGGCGTGCGGGACAGAGCGGAGGAGGAGAACAGGAAAGAGAGAAGGAGGAGCACAGTGTTGGGTACAAAGCAGGAGATATCCACATCTGGAACAGCAGCAAAACATACCGGCGTCTGTCATTGGGCTCGCTGAAGAAACGGCATATGACCCGCATGGCTGGAGTCGCTTGCTTGGAGGTTACTACATCTATCCCTGCGATTCGACCTACCGCGGTGGACACGTGCATGTGTGTGGACTTGCGCATATGTGTTTCTTGAGTAGCTCACTCGATATCTTCATGCACTGGTGGAGTGAAAGGTCGCTGGAAGCGACTGGAAGTGTGAAGTGTGTCACATGCTCTCAGACAGTATGATACTCTGACAGTATGGGGATGTAGTGTTCTAAACATAGCTCAAGACCACAGCTTAATATTGTGTGAACAATCCAGAGTTGGTTAACAACAAATGCAAAAGAAACACATCTTAATTTATCCTAAGTAGCTAAATAAATAAAATCCTACCCACATTTTACATTGTCATGTAAAAATAGTATCAGAATTAATAATAATAATAATAATAATAATTAAAAATAAACAGTACTAGGAAGTAACAGGAAATAGCAAAGGAAGAAGACTGTGTTATTTCCTGTTTCCTCACAAGTGGCAGAAGTGATAAAATAAAAAGCATGCATTAGTTTTCTCTTCTGAAGTCTTCTATATTATTTATAAAGGGGAGCAGTGTTACATGCAGTGCCTGCAGAGGCAGGCGAACCAGGAGGGAAAGAAAACTGAGGCATGAATGCAATCCATCAGTCAGAGCACACTCGTCAGAGCTTAAACCACACCAGGTTTATTTCAGGTTACTCATAACTAACATGCATCTGTAATAGCAATGAGGATTCGCTTTCCAATAATTTGTTCTCTGTCAGTGGTTTTGATGTGTTATAAGACTCCATCTAGTGTTACAAAAGTGGCAGTGCAATGAAGTGGAACTCCTGATCCTGAGTGAAATAAGCACAAATTTACACAGCGTCTGTATTCATCAGCCTTTCTCTTCAGGTTGGATATTTAGTATTATTTATATTTCTGAATACTGCTTAACACTTTTATCTGTGGCTGTTGCAATTATCTTATTAATAACAGTCTAGATTTCTTTCATTTTACCTTCTCTTGATTTTCTACTGGATGTGTTCACTATTCTGGCATTTTGAAGCCAATGTTATAAAATGTACAACAGGTGAGAGAAAAAAAGATGTTCACTTCGGATAATTCCTCATCATTCTCATTTTAATTAAATTGACACTGAAATCTTTTTAAGACTTTTCAAATCCTTCGTTCTTCTAAAGTGCTCAACGCTGCTGTTTTTACTACATACGCTCCATCAAAAAAGGTCATTGCTTCGCTTCAACACATATGCATCTACTGCAAGACGAAGAACATTCATGTTGCTTTGGAAATTTTTAGAGGAATTTGTTACCAGTAAATCTGTGATGTTACATGCAGAGCAGGGATAATGCAAAATCAATCAATCAATCAATCAAGAAAAATGCAGACTGTCGCATGTACACACACAGAGAAAATCATCCATCCAAACAGACACACACATACACACACAGACTTTCATGCCATGAGTGAGAGTCCAAGGCTTGAGCTCAAATCATACTGTCTCCTCCATGCAATTTCCCTCTCAACCTGTGCATCTAATGCATTTAATGCTCAGAACACCTCTGTATGATAGCAAGAGCCTTATCTGTGATTTAGTAGCCATTCTGTGCATTAAAGGTGAGGGAGGGAGAGAGGACAGGGGTTCTCGGTGCATGTGAGACCATGATGCTCGTGTCTAAGAGTGAAGCAAGCCGATGTAGTTCGTAGACGAGCATTCATTTTGGGAGCGCCAGCACTTACGTTCCACTAATAACCGGCTCAGAGCGCCGAGACACCAGGCCTGGCCTCTGCAGATGGTTATTCCTATCGATAAGGACACAGGTCGTGAATCACACACGCATTCGGACGCACCCAACACACAGTAACCCACAGACAGAAACAGATATACACACCAGACAGACTTTGTATAGCTTTGTGATTTTGCTTGTGGTGTGTAAGACTGACTATGACAGACATTGCTTAAGTGACATGATGAACACTTGTGGAATCATACAGAAACACATACTGTATTAAATGTCATTTACAATGGGATGTAAAATCGTCACATAACATCTGAGCTGAGAAGGAACAAATTACTATTGCATGCTTATCTTACTTATGTCTGGTTAATGTTTCATCTAATGCTTTTGACTTTCTAAAAAAAATCCTTAATTATTTTCAGACATTGTCACACTAAGGGTGTTCAAGTCAAGCCAGGACTTTTGATTGTGCAGTATGACAACACAGATATGACTGTAGAACCCCCTTTATTTCTCTAAATAATCCCCTGCTACACTAATGCACTTATCCCAGGATTTCATTAGTGCTTGGATACCATCAAGGTAAAAAGTTTTCTCAGACTTCTGAAGCCCTGACCTCTGAGGAACTTCTTTAATGGCCCAAACATGTGGCCATTAAAGGCTTGGAGCGAAGTCAGGACTATGCGGGGGATGTAGCAATAACTCCCAACTGAGTTCCTTTCCTGCAATGTTACAGGAGTAGTCCGTGAATAGTTTGTGTATACAAATCCCACAGACAGATGCGTCTCTAATGTGGGTTGCTGACAAGTGTCTGTCGATTTTCAGGAATCAGGCGTTCACTGCACTGGGATATTGGGCCTGGATTGTCATTCACCTGTGGCATGTGGTCAGACGCACACACACACTTTATATATATATATATATATATATATATATATATATATATAATCAGTTTTCTGAAAACTTTCATCACAAGTTCTGGTTTAACTTGAACGCCCTTCGTATTTTTCACAGTTTTATGTTTTTTTTTTTTCAAGAAGTTGACCTGCATACTGTATCATAATCTCTATGTGACCATGTGATACATTTTGCTATCCTAGCAATTAGATAGATAGATAGATAAATAGATACTTCATTGTTTGAAACATCTGAGACATGTTTATATTACATTATTGATCATACCTTCACCCAAGATCCAATGATCAGTAGAAACATCATTGAAAACTATTTTCACACAAAAATGGCTTTTTAAGGAAACTTGAAGATGCAAAACTAACTAAACCTCACAATAAACTATAGACAACATGGCCACATTATCTCACTGAGGTCTCAATATTATCTTGAAGTAAGGTTGATCATTCATCTCTAATGGCTGTGGCAGTAGTAATGCAAGAGATACTGTATACACCCATAGATGTATAGGCAATGGTTAAGTGACCTCCTTTCCGTTTGTTTATGTGTGTTATGTGTGTATATGTGAGCGTAGCATAGACAGACAAACAGAGAGACATAGTCATGTGATCTGTCATGGTTGTGGCAGGCACACAGTTTACACATGTTCTTACAAGTAAACACATAAGGGCGCGCACACGCACACACACGCACACATGCACACACACAGTATGGTCTGAATCATTCTAATAGAGATGGTCATTTTGAGCTATAGTCATATTTTCATTTCAATCCTTCAATCCTCACTCTGATTAGAAGCACAAGTGTTACGGAAATTAGTCTACATTTCAGGCAAATAACAGGAGGCATTTATATTCTGTATGCGATCTAAAGATGACTCTTCTTATTAATTTCTCATGACTGTCATACAAATGGTGAAAACCTCAAACAAATAAACAAGTGAGATTTTAGAAATAGAAAGGATTAAAACTGAATTTCTTAATGCGTTAAAATGCTGTTCACATGTACCATGGGTGAGACATGTGAATGAATCCAAATTCCTCTTTCACACTTCCATTTTGTCTGTGCATGAATGATGCAAGAGATAAACATTAAAGATGCATACTAATCTTCTCAAGGAAGCATTTACAGTGGGGCAAAAAAGTATTTAGTCAGCTACCAATTGTGCAAGTTCTCCAACTTAAATGAAATGAGATGAGAGAGGCCTGTAATTTTCATCATCGTTATACCTCAACTTTGAGAGACAAAATAAAAATAAAAAAAACAGAAAATCACATTGTAGGATTTTTAATGAATTAATCAGTAAATTCCTCTGTAAAATAAGTATTTGGTCACCTACAAACAAGCAAGATTTCTGGCTCTCAAAGACCTGTAATTTCTTCTTTAAGAGGCTCCTCTGTCTTCCACTCGTTACCTGTATTAATGGCATCTGTTTGAACTCGTTATCAGTATAAAAGACACCTGTCCACAACCTCAAACAGTCAGACTCCAAACTCCACTATGGCCAAGACCAAAGAGCTGTCAAAGGACACGAGAAACAAAATTGTACACCTGCACCAGACTGGGAAGACTGAATCTGCAATAGGTAAGCAGCTTGGTGTGTCAACTGTGGGAGCAATTATTAGAAAATGGAAGACATACAAGACCACTGATAATCTCCCTCGAGCTCGGGCTCCACGCAAACTCTCACCCCGTGGGGTCAAAATGATCACAAGAACTGTGAGCAAAAATCCCAGAACCACACAGGGGGACCAAGTGAATGACCTGCAGAAAGCTGGGACCAAAGTAACAAAGGCTACCATCAGTAACACACTGCGCCGCCAGGGACTTAAATCCTGCATTGACAGACGTGTCCCCCTGCTTAAGCCAGTACAAATCCAGGCCCGTCTGAAGTTTGCTAGAGACCATTTGGTTGATCCAGAAGAGGATTGGGAGAATGTCATATGGTCAGGTGAAACCAAAATTAAAATTTTTAGTAAAAACTCAACTTCTTGTGTTTGGAGGAGAAAGAATGCTGAGTTGCATCCAAAGAACACCATTCCTACTGTGAAGCATGGGGGTGGAAACATCATGCTTTGGGGCTGTTTTTCTGCAAAGGGACCAGGACGACTG
>JAQMYJ010000009.1:8122558-8174484 GCA_030014305.1 Clarias laeviceps | reverse complement strand
CCAGATCTCAACCCCATAGAAAATCTTTGGAGGGAGTTGAAAGTCTGTGTTGCCCAGCGACAGCCCCAAAACATCACAGCTCTAGAGGAGATCTGCATGGAGGAATGGGCCAAAATACCAGCAACAGTGTGTGAAAACCTTGTGAAGACATACAGAAAACGGTTGACCTCTGTCATTGCCAACAAAGGGTATATAACAAAGTATTGAGATGAAATTTTGTTATTGACCAAATAATTTTCCACCATAATTTGCAAATAATTCTTTAAAAATTCTACAATGTGATTTTCTGTTCTTATTTTGTCTATTATAGTTGAGGTATACCTATGATGAAATTTACAGGCCTCTCTCATCTTTTTAAGTGGGAGAACATGCACAATTAGTGGCTGACTAAATACTTTTTTGCCCCACTGTAACTTCAGGAAATACCTAGTTCTCATGATGAGAACAAAGCAATTGCTTTAGGTGATATGGTGCACTCACTGACTGGAAGAGGAAAACTGGAAGAATGTGTTAGCTTCCCCGTGCCTGAGTACTCACATGTCGCTAGCAATGGACGAATTGCGGGACATGGACTTGGGTGACAGGTCATAGTCGCTGTCTGAGCGGTAGAGGAAGGACTCCCTCCTCTGGCTGTGTGGAAAGTTGGCCTGAAGGATGAGGCCTGAACCTGGACTGGTCATGGGATCCAGGGGACTCCTTCCTGACGACGTGCCATTGTCCACGTCAAAGCTGCAGATAAAGAGAGAGGGGAAAAAACAGATCATTACAAACAGAATATCAGAATCAAACATATACAGGGAATCACCAGCATTATAGATGATCCCTCTGACCTCTCATACTTCTACTGCCTGTTTTATGTGAAAATATTTTGATTAGATTTAATAACAGGGTTTTGGTTTTATCATAACCAGTGATGGCTAAATGTATACTGTGTATATTTAAATAACAGTAAATTAGAGTCAGTGTCACACTTCATGTGGTGGTGAACACTGTGCAATAGGTTTTGGCCTCTATTCTAGTCTCCATCCTTGTCCCGCTCTCGGTTTGTTGTCCTATTGTGTTCACCTGTTTTGTGTTCACCCTTGAACATTGACACTATTGTCATTTGCTTTCTGTTAAGTATTGCTTTTTTAAGTTATTCTTTTATGTTTCCTTTTATGTTTTCTGCTATAGTCTCCCAGGTTTCATTTGTTTTCCTAGGTGGTGATTGCAAATTCTTAAATGGGATTCATCAATAAGGAAAACGTTTTTTAAACTAATAAATAGAAAGATCCTAAATGAATGAAACTATAAACTCTGGAAAACCAGACCAAACCAGATCATATTAATACATGCAGGGGGCCTTTCCAACCTGAATTCATCGCCATTATCTTACAAATAATTTAGTTACAGTAACTGACCGAGGTGTCTCGACACACTAGGCTGGCTAAATTATCTAATCTTAAATGTGAAAAAATTAACAAATAAAAGAATGTGATGCTAGTTGAAATTATGTATTCCTGGGTCTCTCCCTCATAGTTAAAGATAGACTAGCATCATTCACTTCTATTTAATCATTTTTCACTTTTTTTCACTTCCAAAATGAAAACTCCGCTTCATTTTGCTTCAGTGGCCTGCATTGTCAAACAGAATCATGCTAAGGACACGCAAAGGCAGTGAATGCTGAGCGGTGTCAGGTGGGGCCCCCTTAGGGAGGTCAGGTCTTCTACCATTGCTGCAAACTTTGTACATTTCCATTGCTATAGTTTAAAGTTTGTCAGCCCTTGGGAGCCCTCTACTGGCCTGGGGCCCTGAGTAGTTTCCTGCCTTGCCTGTTGACAAGCAGCGCCTCTGAATGTAACCCAATGCTCAGGGAAATATCATGCCTCCTGTGCTGAAGACATCCCGTTCTTTTAAGACTAGTAACTAGACACACACACACACACACACACACTTTCTGTCTGAGGACATTTTCCAGAAGAACATGTAGAGCCAAAAAAGATGTATGTGGTGCTCTGGATAAAGTATTCAGACACTGACAAGTCATAATCTCTCAGCATAGAAAACATGCTTGAAGATTCTTCTCCTAAAAAGGCTAAAGCAAGTCACCTTGGTACAAATTTGTAATTCAGCTAGACATTTTGCACTGCTGCTATTTTAAGTATAATTAGGTATATGAGCTGTAGACCAATTACCAATTGTCTGTAGCTATGCCACAATACCACAGTGTACTTTATATTCTTTAAAACATTTCCTGGAGTATATGAGTTCAGTTATTTTATACCAGCGCACTGTTAAATTCTTCATTTTGTTTGGCCAGAAGGTATAATGATTTATACAGTACATGGGCTCCTATGGTGGATGAACAGTGTTTAGAATTGGCGAATTGCTGTGTAGAATAAGAGTAAGAAGAAAACTCTTTGTATATGTATCTAAATTCCAGTGGCTTTTAAAGCCAGGTACAACGTTGAACTCTGGTCCTTCTCTTCTCCCTGCCGGTTATAGACCACTCGTCCGTTTCAAGTGCAGGCCCGAGATGTGTCGAATAGCTCTCTCCTGACATCCTCTCTTGTGAAGCCTTCGACACAAATGCTCAGCTATAGAGTTACAGCCCCATAGGTCAGCCAAAAACAAAGCCATTGGTATCCAGTTCAATTCAGACTCCTGTTCAATGCAGTGCGTCTTCCCTAATCCCTAATCATCAGAGACTGTCTACTGTGCGTCTGTTTTAGTAAGGATTATGTTACGGACAGTTGAGATGAAAGTAAGCTACAGTATGTACTGAGGAATAAAGTGTAAAGATGCATTTCTATAAATTTAAAAGACATGGTGCAGGTCAATATGAAATCTAATGCTAAGCAGTGAAGAGAACAGAGCAAGGTTAAGCATCAATACTGATTGGTAAAGTATTCAAGCATGTATTCAGCAACAAAAATGCTGGAGATCATTAGCACAGAATGTCATTATATAAGTAATGTATACATACACAGGATGAGTTCATTGCTGAATTCATCACTGAAAATGACAGATTCAATCTGGCTCCCGGTTGCTTGCTAGTGGCACTTTGCATAAGTGTTTGAACCCCTGACTGTGCACGACATCTGAGTCCTGCACAATACTGTGTGGCGTGGTGTATTACAATACCTTCTGCAGGGCAGATACATGGAGAAGAAGGAAGCAGAGCAAACGTATTGTTTCACAGCTAACCATTCAACAGCAAGAGGGTAAACCTGTTTCATGTGTCTTACACTTGAATAATTATATTAATCCGGAAAAGTCATGTAGTCTATACTGACGCATTGTCTAACCAAAAAGTGTACTGCATACTGTAAATTCAACCCTTGCTGTAATGATGAACATTGCCAGGACTGACACAAAAACTTGTATTGAAAAATTTGCAGAAGAGTATGAATGAGAAATGAGTATTTGCAGAATTGCAGAATGAGTAATGAATTATATTCCAATATATAGATTTTCACCCATAAGACATCTGTTCTCTCAGGATTCCTCGTATGGTTTCCTCCTTGATTTTGTCCCCTCTAGCTTGCACATTATGAATCTGAATTTACAATCTAGTGAATTTCTGTGAAGCTGCTTTTATTGCCAAACGCAACTTGCAAATAAAATCAAATTGAAAATGGACGGAAATTCAATTCCCTTACCATTTAATATACCTCATCAGACGTCATTCCCAAACCTTAACGTCACATGTGACCCACATCACGAAGCATCCGTACCGTTTCCTCTCGGGTGTATAGAGCGTGCTAAGTTTGGAAGCTTAGCATAGTAGGAAGGGGCCCAAGCGAGTGACTGACGCACTGCAGGGGCCTCTCGCTCCTACTGGGGGTTCGCTAATTGGGCTGCAAGTGGCCCTGGCTCCCAGACAGACACTAAGGTGCCAATGATGAGAAGAGTTAGAGAGGAAAAGACAGTAGAGAAAGAAGGGTGCCCTTGGCCCATTTTGGCAGAGGTCGTCCCCAGATAGATCTCTGGCAAGAGGGGAGGTTGAGCTTTCCGGGAGCCGAAAGAGAAGCTGGCAGGGGAAAGAAAACAGAGGGAGGTTGTTTCGGTGATGACGTGTTTGACTCTGACGCCCCACACTTACATGTATCCAGGTCAAAGCTGTGAGCTGATTGCGTACCAACAGTGCAGAATGAGAGCGCACTGAAGCGCGAAACAGCATCTGCTTTAGAATCTGCTCTCCATAAGAGTGCATTCATGGTGAGGGCGAAGCGGCTGATAAGAGACTTCACACCTTCATCCTTACCAGCCTTCCCTTCTTTAGTCATGGTATAAATGGTACATACTGACATATTTTGGGTTTAACATTTCTAGAAACTGCATGCTACCCAATTAAACATAATAAAGCATTATGAAAGCACATGTTTTATTCTTTTTATACCACAGTTGTTTGCCAAAGTCAACGGTTTCTATTGATTAAACATGTAAACAATATATAGTGTGTTTTATCTGTTTATTGTTTTGGCTCATGCTGTGAAGCATCCACAAGACAATGTCAGTTCCTGTTAACACTTGTGTTCTAACAGCTTTCAACTGTCACCAGCCTCTTTTTTTTTTTATTCTCTCAGTCTCTCTGCGAGTTAAAGACAACAAACACAACTTGTTACTGAGATACCACAAAACACAAAGTCCTCCTCCATCCTTTAATGCAAGTTCCTCTGAGTTAGCCGTTACTACATGAAAGATAAAAAGTGCATTAATATCACCCTGTGATCTCCTCAGGCGAACTACTGTCCTATAGGCCAATTGGATTCAGGACTTCAGCTGTGTATTTGCACAACATAAAACAAACACGAAAACTGAATCTGAACCCCATCACATTGTGATCAAGCTGTCAATAATCTTATTATCACTTATATTGAACAATCTTGATTGTGCAATTCTGTGTTCCTGCAGTGTACATACACCACACACAATGAGATATTGTAAACAGTCAGTGTGTGCTGCCTCCTGGCTTACAGCAGGAAACTCGACTCCAGGCTCTCTACAGGATTATCCTGAATGAGACACAAGCCAAGGCCAACTTTGGAAAAGAGACTCACCTCTTGAAGTGATGAAAGATACAGACAAATACACAACAGCGCAGCTAAAGCAGGAAACCGAATCAGACACTTATAGTCTTGTTAAACCAGTGTAAAACCTACCCGCAAGCATTTTACACACACACATCATCAACTGTGAGAAGCTGGCATTCTTAAAAGTGAGTCAGAAAAGAAAGAGGAAAAGAGGAACTTTACCATATGCCGTCTGAGTGTCTGAGAGAGCTGGTGGATCGGGAGCGTGGTTTCATCACAATGCTCATTGTTGAAAACACTTTTTCCTCTTCACCACTTTTCCGTTTCACACCTCCTCAAGTGTATTCTACTCGCTCGGCATGCTCCCAGGAGCATGCGCTTATTCCCTCGTTTGCGTACAAACCCGCACGTGTGCGCTGTCGCACTCTGTCTGCTTGACTTCTTCCTCCCTGTATCTTTTCTCTGACGCTCTCGGTCACTGACTGCAGGTCGTGTAAGCACTGGCTTGTATTTCCAGTCTCTCCTCTCTTATTCTCTTGTCTTCTCTGGGTAAAGTGGCCTAGGAGAGAGGAGGGACAGGCAGGGGAGGTGCTGTCCTATGGGCAGTGTTTGTGTGTGCGTGTGTGTGTGTGTGTGTGTGTGTGTGTGTGTGTGTGTGCACTGTATCCCAGAAAGGGAGCCAGAGTGGCTTTAGGGAATGGAGAATGTTTAGCATTATTGGCGAGTAAGGACGTCAACCGGTGACCGTCTCCGGGATGAATCTAAGGCAAGCGCACGCAACACCACAGAGGAAGAGAGCGCCAGAAAATAAGTAAAAAAATGGGAACCAAGCAGCAGAACCTGAAGTCTGTGTAGAACAGTGGGAAGCACAACCGAACATTACATATACTGTTAAAATGTTTGAAAAAAAAAAAAAATTATACAAGAAAAGCATTACACGATTTCTTTATTGTCTCAAATTCAGGTCAGTGTGTGTGTGTGTGTGTGTGTGTGTGTGTGTGTGTGTGTGTGTGTGTGTGTGCGCGCAGAGCTGTCCAGCAGACCGTAACTGATCTAATAAAAAGAAGCACAGTATGATTGAAGTACCCAGTAACGTCAGAGGCTCTCCTTCCACTTCTAAACTTTTCAAGTCTTATCTAAGTGCTAAATGACCTCAGGCTGAGCTAGTGACAGCAACCCCCTACACACACACACAAACACAAATATACACGCATTGCATTCGAAAGTGTCTTTCATTTCTTTTTTAGAACAAATATGATGCCATGGCTGCATCTTAATATACACTGCATGCATTTTTATACATATAAGATAAATGGTAAAAGGTTGAGAAAGGTATAAAATAAGAGCAGTTGAGGTTTAAATGGTTTTACTTACAGCATTAGCCCAACTGAACATTCAGATAAAAGCCTAATGGATCTTCTGTACGTATTGCTAGCTGACTTTGTTCAATAAACAATTCAATTCAAACTACATTAAGTGAAAAATAAAAATAGTGTTATAAGAAAATAAAGCCTTCCTGTGTCATCTCTGAATGGTACTAAACACAGACACTGGAGAATCCATAAATCAATTCTAACCTCATAGAAAACCTGATCACATCAACAATTACAAGTGCTTTTTAGGCAGTATGCAGAACATCTGCTATAAAAGTCAAAAAGTAAATAACATGCATGATTAGGGTAGAAATGTCGAGAGCCATCACAGAGAATCGCTGCATAGAAAGAAGCATGTGGAGTAAATGGCTGGAACTGTTGAGACACACATTCATCATGGCTGCCATTCTGTCTATTGATAGCAGGGCACTTCCAAAACATAGCGGAAAGTCACAGCAGCTGCTTTGCTGGTGAATATGTGGATGGCATAGTAAAGATTCCTTATCCGATTTCCCACGATTAAATTAGTGTGCCGGGATTTTACGATGGAGATATCGCGCACCACTAAGCATTAGTATACTAAAAAGCAGTGTTTACACAGCAAGGCAAGGAAAAAGGGTTGACAGACACACCAAAGCTTGCAAATACCAGAGATCATCTGGACAAGTATCATGTCGGTCAACGTGATAATCAGACAGAGAGCTACACAATGAAGACGACAATTTTCCTCAGCAATCCCAAACAGAGCTGATTTCTAGATTATACCTCAGAAATTCTGAAGCGTAGATCATTTCTCTCTTTTCTTGTCGACTGGGTGAAGGATTTAAAAAGAAAAGCAGTGTTTTTGTCACATGACCAGACGGCACATGTTTACTCCGTAGTGCACGTACTGCGTGTGCCATAGCTTTAGGACATGTGATCGCTGACACTCAGAGTTCACTCCCACACACCAGGGTCCCAGCTGGGTCGCACAAAATATGAAGTGTGGCTGCTGGAGGTTTCTAAATATATTTCACCTTGTAGTCAACGAGTGCTGCATGCTAAATCTCAGAGTGAACATATTCAAGAAAACACTTTACCAACCCCTTTAGACACAAAAACCTCACAGTATGGTTTTTAAAAAAGGAAAAGAAAAAGAAGAAAAGAAAAAGCATAATAATATTTATTTAGCCTGTCTTCAGGATCGATTATGGCGCCAAGTACAATTTCATACAATTGATGTATGAAAATGATTCCTCATTCTCCGAGAACCACTCTTTCACAATTTGAGTCCTAGATAGAAAAAATGCAATGATGGCATGCTTGGTTATTCAGTAGAGTACATTCTGGTAGTCAACTGACTTCATTTTATTGCAACACAACATTACCGAGTCTAGACCGGACCAAATCTGACTCCTCAGTCATGACCTTTGTATATTTATGACAGCATTTTGCCTCTTTTTTTTTTTTTTTACTTATTAAAGAAAAACACAACATACTTAACACCTTATGATTACATTTTAAGTTGTGGAACATGCATGCTACAAGTTAGTTCCTGTTATCTCTTGCAATAGGGCAATCCTCCCCTCCCCTCCATTTGCTTAGTTCACATGGTTAATTCTCACCATTAGATTATGTAGATAACCTGCTATGTAGATAACAAACTGGTGCACTGAAAAACATCTTACACCAAAGATGCCTCCAACTTGTTCTTTAAACAAACTGCACAATTGAGACACTACCAGAAAAAAATCCTTATGTAAAGAGTAATTTTGACAAATCAAATAAATCTTATGCAGTGTGATTTACATTCATGCAAAACAGCATGTTTATGAGTTTATCACATGCAACTCTAATATGTCGTGAGAACTGGGGTTTAGTTGTCAGATGTACTTCTAGCCAAGCTGTACCCATAGTGACCCACACGCAACATCCTCTTTCAAAATGAAAATTACATTGCAACATTTCCGAAGCAACAGTCAAGACAGTGCTAAATATTTGTTTTATGTATATTTGGCAACACAATTAACAACTTCTTTTTTTGGATTAGTAGTGCTCTCTCGAACATCAAATGTGCTCTTTCTGCACAAATACTACTGGACTGCAGCAGCTAATATAAGGAACTACAATAGGAATAATGTGTACACTGCAACTGTATATAAGACCTGTTATAATTACGGTTGAGTGGAAGAAAACGAGAGGGATAAACCGAAAGACTTATTCACCTCTTAGCTAACCTCTTTAAGCTACTGAGAGCTTAGAGACGTGGAACTGAACACTAAATCTGACAACATTTCCTCCTTGTAACTGGAAAGTTTGTTAATGTCAGATATGTACATACTATCTTCCTAAACATTGTAAAATCCAACAATAAAAGCAATAAAAAACAGTACTATACAATACTATACAGTGAGTACAGTACCTATAGGATCGAAGCAGGTGCTTTCTCTTCATGCCTTTGTACATGCTGAAGCTGCAGGCAATAAATTTGCCCATAGGCTCCCTGTGCCAGTCCATTCTCACCACAATGAGCGTAAGCTCCAATCAGCGGCGACTGATTTTGCATCTAGCGCCAGCTGCTTCCTTTTCCCTTCCTCTCCCTACCCCGTTCTCCACGGCCGAAACCCACTCCCTTTCAGCCTTCGTTCAACCCAGCGTCTCTTTTCTCACCCTAATCTCATTAAGTCTTGGACACACTGAGTGCAGCCTTGGGCTGTTGCTTTTCGGGTCTGCCTCAGCCTCCCTCCCCTTTAGCCACAAACTCAGTCACTGACTCGACACTTCCTCAGATCAGCAAATCAACTTTCATTTTTGCTCCTCTTAGCTGACAATGCTCCTTCACTGGTTTTCAATGAAGAAAAACTCATAGATACATGAGGTGAGGTGTGTGTGTGTGTGTGTGTGTGGGTCTGTGTGTGTGTGTCTGTGTGCGTGTGCATGTGTGTGATGTCTGAAAAGCTGATGCTTGTTACCATTTAAACCCAGAGCCGCTGAGGTGACATGGTTGTTATTTAAAAAAAATAAAAATTGTGGTCGTGAATCAATTTATTGAGGCCGTGAGATAATATTATGAGGCTTAAGCTTAGGTTATGTTGACAAATTATTACCTTAAATCGAGGACATGAATTGTGCAGTTTGAGGTCAGGACTTAATATGTTGTAGAAATGTAACACGTGGCCTCTAGTTTTATAGCAGGAATAAGTGAGAAATCCGATTCTGAGAAACATAACTTGTGATCTTAAAAAATTAATTTGTGTCCATTAGAAACATTCATGGCATTGAATTTGTTAATTTCTTACCTTAAGGAACATCATACCTTTATTACAAATTTCTCATCACCTCACTGGTTCAGTTAAAAAAACATATAAAAGAAGGAATAGACTTCTTGTTAACCCTGACTAAAGATGGTTAAACAGAGATACTTTATTATATTCTGATTGCTGAGTTCATCACAGCTTTTGCTCATACTTTTGATTTGTTTTATATTTAGTTTGATATACTTAAACTAACCAAAATCTACAGCTCTGTCCTTTGGTGCAATATACTGTAGCAGTTCTAATTTATAGAAAAAATATTCTCACAACCAAAAATACACAGAATGTTTAGTTCCCTTGTGGCACTTGGGTCGATTGAGAATCAATCTGCTTTCTCGCTGCAATCGAAGCATGGTGTAAGACAAGTTTACCTCAGGAAATACACAGGATAAGATGGTATACACTTGTATACATCATCATTTCCTAACAACATGTAAAAGCACATAGTAATAATATAGCACTCTCAGGTCATTACATTACAATGATGCACAATAGACCCCAGTGTAGTGTAGAGATAAAAAGGTTAAGCCCTCAAACAGCTCAACCGGATTAAAGGTTTTTACCTACATCCATAGCCAGTGACTAAGTGCACTGCTGAACAGCTAGTGCGGTGTTAGACTATAATGAGTATCATGCACCAGAATATAAATAGACATACCCAGGAAATAATCCCCCAAACTAAATGTTACATGACTCCCATTTGGATGTGGAAGTTCTGGCTAAGGCAAGGCAATCACTCCAGTTCTAAGCTGCTTTGTTCTGAACAGAGTGAAGCACTATGCTGTTTACAAGCAACACTTTACTGACAGATGTTTTCCAATTTATTTGGATTACTAGGGAAAGGATTTTTTTGTGTGTCAAAGTTATTTAAGGTACACTAACAACAACTTCATAGTCATAAACATATCTAGGTGTGAGGTGCGTATTCGTAGCATTTCGAACTGGCCTTACTGTTTGGTATGCTTTAACTTGTGCTGGTGATTTTATCCTCACATCCTAATTAACAGGCAGCACAGCACTGACAACTGATCTTGTAGCAGAAAATAAAAAAATCTATTTAGTGATATGGATTTTGTACGTGTTTGAAAAGTCAGATGAAGTAAATTTAAAAAGGATCATTTTACAAAGAATAAAAAATTTTTTTTTGCACTGTTAGCCACCATAGATAGTGCAGTTACAATTCTTAAACAACATTGTGCAAACGGATATCTAGATGTAAATATATGTCTTTAGAAAGAACGATATGTGCCATATTGTGTGTGTTCAGGAAATTAGGGCCTGTTTGCAAGGTTATCCAACTTAAATTGATTAAAAAAATTTTAAAAAAATTCATATCTTTTTTTCATTTAACTGTACCAAAAATATTCTGAACCATGACTTAAAAGCAAAGTGCATACCAACCTGTGACTTTTGGGTAGTTGTGTTTTACACCCTATACTAACATGTAGCCCTAATGTGATGAAGGATAAGCTGTTCTGTGCTCATGAGTGTTTAGTAGTCATTGGTATGCACTGAAATGGTCATAAACGTAGACCTCTGCAGTGTTTGCAACATATCATACAGGTTACCATTTCCCCTTTTTGGTAAAATAGTTTGGTCTGCTGCAATTTCTCAGTAAAAGCTTCTTAACCTACTGAAACCTATGTGGATTTCAGACATTTTCTCATAAGGCATTGGTTTAATATGTCAGTATTAGTATTCAAATTTTACCTTTGCATTTATCTACTCTTTCAATGAATTCAACTGTGGTCAATTTATCCACACAAGGATTTCTCAAATTCTTACACAGTATATACTTGTCGTGATAGGTAGTGTTGTACACTGATAAACTTTATACTGTACAAAAAATATATATTTTATTAATGTTAAGTGGTTGCCTGTGTGGTCACGTTCTCCTACCTTGGCATCTACAGAGCACAGACATACAAAGATCAGCCATAAGTGTAAACCATTAACATTAAAACCACCTAGGTGTTAGCGTCCCCTTGTGCCACTAGGGCGGCTCTGGCCCCTATGGGGTGTGGCTCTACAGAGCCTCTAGGTATGTGCTGTGGTGCCTGGCACCAGGATCCTTTGAGTGCTGTGGGTTGCAGGGTGGGGGCTCCGTAGATCATCACCGTGGATGTTCAGTCGAATTGTGATCTGGGGAATTTGGAGGCTGGGTCAACAACCTTGAAATTTGCCCTGTGCACATCCGGCTGTGATGAACTGGGTGTTCTGATACCCTTCTCATGTGGCTAGTTTTGACTTTTTTCAGCAATTTGTGCTGCACTGGCTTTTCTGTTGGATCAGGCCAGATGGGATAGCCTTGGTGGATGTAGTTGGGCTTTGGGTGCCCATGATCTTGTCACTAGTTTACTGGTCTATAATCAATGTTGTTTAATTCACTTGGTGGTGAACATAAGAATGGTGTCATGGAATACAATCTATTTTATGTGTAACTGCACTATTTAGGTTCATAAAGGGAATGTAATTGGTATCAGGGGAAGATTATGAAACAAGACATTTTGAACATGATGGACATTTTGAACATCCCATTAAAGATGTATTCTCCCTTTGACGTTTTGGCTGTTGGGATTTGTTTTTATTCAGCCACAAGATCATTAGTAAGCTTGAGTGTCAGGTGAGAAATCCTGGGCTGCAGACTGCATTCCAGTACATCCCAAAAGTGTTCAGCTGGGTTCTGCAAAATACTCAAGTTTGATTACTGTAACCTTGACAATCCATGTCTTCATTGTTTTTGTGCACAGGAGTTTCATCATGGTGGAAGATGTTTGAGCCACCAGATGTTTCTACAAAACTATTCTATTACTTTTATAAAAAATAAATAAATACATTTTATTTATGACTGAACAAAAAGCTATATTTTATTTTGGGCTACTTAAAGGTAAAAATGATGAGCTGCCAAAAATTGCACTTAAATGAAACATGTTCACACAAGCAAACGTCTTGGAGTTGTATAACATAAAGCAACATTTTAGTAGATTTGACACAAGGACGTACAGTCTCCATTTTGGATATATTAATTTAACATGGGGAGGTGAGCTATCTTGTAAGCTATATCTGTAATTTTAGTTCCATCTGGATCTGTCATGTTGGTGGTTTTTACTGACTCCTCTGATTGCCTACTATACACAAAGCTGTAGAAATACCCCTCGTTGATGTATTTTTGTCTTAATAGATATTGGGGAAGTGGTACGGTTGTGCTTTGCCGTTTGTTCCAAATAACTGAAACAATAAATGGGAAGTGATCTTCCCTAATTTGCAATTCTAATCTGCAACAACACATTATGTCCAGAGTCATTATTTTATATACAGTATAAACTAAAACATTAAGAATGGGCACTGGTGCCCAAACCCCAGCCACTGGATGCAGTGCCGGTCCCAAGCGTGGATAAAATGGGAAGGATTCGTCAAGCTTGTGTGCAGCAAAAAGACCAACAACAACAAACTAAGGCATTAGGGACATATATACGTGTGTGTGTGTGTGTGTGTGTGTGTGTGTGTGTGTGTATGACCTATAGCATCTATTACTAACCTCGTATGTATAGCTCATATCTACTGGTGCTCTAGAAATAATTACAACTAAAATGTTTTAGTGCATGTTGCTCTCTTTGCTTCCACAAGAGGACAGTAGGCTCTCATTTCCTCGAATTATTATTTTGAAGGACAACCAGCGCAATTCCTTTGAATACTGTATCTGCAGAAATTACAAAACATAGGCGCCTAACAAAGGCATGCTTTCATTCATTTGTACCTCATATTTTACAATTAGACTTTTTAATTAATTTATTAAAATCTATTTTAAATGATCATCCAATTTCTATAAATGTTGCAGAAGGAGTGCATAAAAAGGCTTGAATATGCGTGTGTTGGGGGGGGGGGTGCTTCATGACGCACTTGGCAAGACAACCAGACATGTGACATGCCACAGCTATTTTTTTTGCATTAGCAGAAAAAATGATTTGCTAGGTGTAAAATGGTATCTGCCCTGGTTGTCAAAATGTTTTATAAACTTGCTAGGTTGATTCATTCATTTCATGTCAACACGTTAGCTTCTCTTTATAAGAGGTCTACTTGCAATGCAGATGTGCATGGCTTCAAATGTTTTTTTAGGGCTATGTGGCTGGAAAGAACCATAATAAGTTCTAATCATGCTCTGACAATTTAACCATTTCATTATTGTGGTGTTTGGATTGCTTGTAATTACTGTAGCAATTACAAGAGCAATATTTTAAGGAACAAGAAAAAAGCTTAAAGATATTTTTGGAAACTGTGACTTTAAAGCTCCCAGGCACAAAGAATGGCCTTTCCCAGGACATGTCTCTCTGACTTTTCCATACCGTACTGTATCATGTAATACTGTGTGATAAGATAGTATAATTTAATATTGTCATGATGATTTTTCCTTTTTAAATATCATGATTTTTTTAAATGACTGGAATCAATTAAATTATAAATCCAAGAACCAGACCAACCACCTATTTCTTGGCTGTATTAACACACTGTGAAGAATAAGAACTGACCAAGTGGAAATAAAGAATCAGAGTTCTTTGAGGACTGTCTCTCATCCATAAAAAAATTCCTCTTTCTCTTCACATAACACCCTTCCCACACTCCAGGTCAGAGACAAAAAAAAAAAGAATGTTATGGAGCTACCATGTCACCCGGTCTATTGATTACTTTAATTTGATGGCCGAGGGCCAATTGCCTCTCCTGCCACCTTTTATTTAGCCCAATGTGCCATGCCACCTGTGCCCCATCAGGTTGCCATGGCACTCACATTCTTCTGCCCGCACTGCTTCATGGCTCATCCCAGACAGTGGAAAGGAAAATGGGTTTCCATGGTCAGTGATAGAAAAGTGAAAAAGAAAAAAGTGGTGTGCTTTGGTGAGTCCGCTCTTTGAAGCAGACAATTGGGACGATGTCAGAATCTAATTAGCTTCAGCAAGAGGCCACTGTAAAAATGTGTGATTTCCTGCTATTCAAATTATTGTTCCTGGGACTTATTTTCAATCCAGAGTCGGGTTTTAAATGGCATAAAATCATCACAATGTAAGTTACAGTAGTGTCAGACCAACATAACGGTCTTCACAAGGATTTCATGAAGACAATTTGACAAATATTTAAATGAAAATCTGTCCTTTTTTTAAGGTTGATTGGTTTGGAAAAGCTACTGTAGATATACAGTATGATGTTTGTAAACCTTCTTGCACATGGTTCACCCATGTCATACAGATAGCCTTTCATTTCAATTTAGTCCGTTGACTCTATTTGGACTATTTAAAAAAAAAAAACGATTTTGGGTTTTATTACTATTAGAAAGTCATTACTGTATTCATATGCTACATATATACCACTTAGTGATTCATGGGGGTTGTAACCCCATGTAATAAAAAACCAGCCAGTACAACATTCCCAAAATTATATCATAATGATGAATCAAAATTACAGTTATAAAACATAAACTGGCTGGCTTTCTCAATCCAATATAATTCGCAAACAAAGAATAACATCCCCCTGCCCCTTTGTGAGACTTGATGGCATCCAACCCATCCTCCATACGGAGCAGTAACTGCATACACAATGAGAAGAGGAAGAGTAAAAGATCAACAATTTTAAATTGTTGTTTTGTTAACAGAAAAATGAATGAATTTATCCTATTCAACTGCACTAGTTGGGATATATAGAGCATGTTGGTTTTTGTATGTATTTTGTTCTTAAAATTACTGTGTAACAGGCTATTTCCATTAAGTCCTGGGTCATGGGGTGAAGATACCTCGCTCCATGTCCTCTAAAACCCCTACATGAGTGGGGGTCTGATCCCCCTCCTTTTGTTGAGCCCAATGGTTGCCCTTGGTACTCTCTTATGGATGATTGCTCATTCCTCTCAGTATGTTACATGCAAGTTTGTGGTATGCTAGTTAGTAGGAATTTGTAACACCATATTGGTGAGAAAATGTAAAAATAAAACACACATATGTGAACGGTAACCTTTTAAAAAAAAAAAAAAAAAAAAAAATCTGTTTCATACTGTTTTTACATGCTCAGGTCTCTGACAGCCCAAGCAAAAAGCATGAGCAGGTCTCATAAAATATTTATCCAGGACTAAACAGAATGTGAGAACTAACCATGTATTGCTCAATTATCTACCAAACATTGAATAGAGTTTAACCTCGCCTTTCCGATAGCCATCAATACCTACTTCCTCTAAGTAAAGAAACAATCAAGTCTCTCTAAGAGTCTCAGGCTTATAAAATGTAACTATTTTACATAAGCACTTAGTAAGAAGTGCAAACATATGGGTCAACAACAATGGTAGATTATTATAAAATTAGAAGAAAAGACATTTTAAAAAGTAAAATGACTGCTTTTTGTAACACTATGTGCTTTAGTCACTGCATACTGGAAGCCAAATTCTAACATTACCATCAGCACTTTAACTAGAAGTGGACTTCAAGGACTTGCTAAATTTAAATGTAAATGGAACTTGGTCCACATCAAGATTTGGATATGTGCTACACATTTCTGGCGTTGTGTCGTACCCAAACCACGTGCCTTGATATATTCACAATGCTTCTAGGCTAGTCAATATATTATCCAGTTATAATTGTCTAAATCTATTTTAAAGCACCTGTATTAGTCTTTCTTGTCACCATGTTAACTTTAATCTGTAGAAGCAGCTGCTCAATACATTCTCACTCAAGCTGGCTCATTAATATTCCAGCTTTATTCGCACAACTTGACGTGAACAGTTTCTACTTATCACTTGATATACGGCTTCATACCAGTCCAGCCTTAGTCACTATCTAGATATAATGCAGTGATTTTTTTTCTTTGCTTTATGCATATTTGACGTTTTGTTCTTTTATAGATTAATAGAACTTCCTCATGATCGTATGAACCAAATCCCCCAGGGTTCAGGTATGAACGTGTTAAATGTCTTAATTACTCATAACAAGTAGAACATTAATACTAATCAGCATGATTTGAGTCAAATTAACAGGAAATATTTGATTAAAATTTACAAATATGCCAAAGATAACTCCTTATCTCTAAACTGTTAAAGTTTGTAGATGCTAATTATTACGGATGAGCTTTCAATTCTATTTCAGTTCCACTTGCCTTTAGATATACATCAAAACAAACACATTTTTTTTTTACCAATAAAGAAATAGAGAGAGAGCGCGCATTTTAGTTTGCAAAGGGGAGTTCCAATAAGGACTTGCGTCAAGGAATTCTCCAGGCGTGACGATTCTCTGTGCCACTGGATCCTTACTTTTCTGGGGAAAAGAGTTGAACGTGCAAAGTCTTTTCACTTCACACACAGGTCGCATCGTGTGCGTCATTCTCTAACTTGAGATTTTGCGCATGAACCAAAAGAAGGGTCACCAAAACATAAGAGATATACAATCTCAAAAAAAAAAACAAAAAAAACATGCAGCTGACAAAACTGAAGATGATCTCTGACAATGCCTCTCATTCACATGTGACGACAGACACAGTGCTTGTATAAACAATATACAATTGAGAATAAAATCAACTGTAAAAAGGTGTTTGCTCTCGCCATAGTGGAGCCGCACCAAGCACACTGTATTCGCACACTTGCAGATACATTATTTTTTTTTTTTTACAAAATGATCTTCGTCCTGTTTACTTTAAGCTTGTATATCTTAGAGAAGGATAAAATATGTCCAATTAAATTCTTTACCCCATTTTAAATGACTGACAGTCTGATGATGGTCTCCAATCTCGCTGGTTGCCCTATATCAGAAAGCTGCCAGCAGTTTACCCCCTCAGCTGCCATCTGCTACAGTATTCAACAAAGTCACCACACGAGTAAGAGAACCACCACAAGTACACCAACTGCACCAACCTAATTTTCTCCTCTTTACGTACCAGAAATCTCTCTCTGTGTATTTTTTGTTCATGCTACACCTTTGGTGTCACATAATAACTCCATATCATCCATGAATGATTACCAAAGTTAATTCAATCAAAAAGAAATAAACTAGCAAAAATATTTTTTTTAATTGGCAGTCTGAACATGCGCCAAATACCAGAAGACTGTTTTAAAAAAACTACATGCCTAAGGCATGGTGACCTAAGCAGCTTTAGAGGAACTCTGGAATGTTTTTGTTAAGATCACGTTTAATGCTGGAATGTGTACTCTCTTCTCAAGTCTCTGCAGTCTATACCTCCATATAAGGAAACTTGCTCTTCAATTATGCAGTTCCTTTAATGAGCGCACATAGTCCAAAAAAAGTGTACTCAGGTGGGTATATTTACATCCTCGGGACATGCTTCCTGTGAGCATTGCACCACCAACATCATCCGTCAAATGATGTACAATATGCTTTAATCTGAATAAGCTAATTAACCTTTCATTTCTTCCATCTGGTAGAGGTTATATGCTTTGGAGCAATACAGTTCTGCATCTACTTGTATTTCTCTCTCAAAAATGAGAATAGATTAACAATACAAAGTATATAAGCAGAGCAGTGTATGTAATCTTTACAATAAAGCTGTACCTGTCAATTCATTATAAAAAGACATAAAAAAAGAAGACGTATGGTCTTGGGAGTACTTTCCTAATCCATTACACTGTGTTATAAACAACTAATGTGTGTGGAATGTAAGGCCCCAGATCAGATGATCCTTGTGTCCTGCTTTGATACCTTTGTACATTCAAAGTTCAATCAAATTCAATATTTAACCTAAGTACATGTAATTCATTACAGTGCTGTGCCAAAGTATTCATACCCCTTGAACTTTTCCACATTTTCTCACATTACAACCACAAACGTGAATGTATGGGGATTTTATGTGATACACCAAAACAAAGTGGCAAATAATTGTGAAGTGGATGTTTGTATTCAGCCCCCCTGAGTCAATATTTTGTAGAACCACCTTTCGCTGCAATCACAGCTGCATGTCTTTTGGGGTACTTCGCTACCAGCTTTGCACATCTAGAGAATGAATTTTTTTTCTTTGCAAAAGAGAGAGCAATGTGTGTGTGAACAGATTCTCAATTGAATTTACAGTAGTTCTGGACTTTGACTGGCCCATTCGAACGCATAAATATGCTTTGATCTAAACCATTCGGTTGTAGCTTTGGCTGTATGTTTATGGTTTTTGCCCGGCTGGAAGGTGGACCTCTGTCCCAGTATTAAGTCTTTTGCAGACTCTAACAGGCTTTCTTCTAAGATTCTCCTGTTGGCTCCATCCATCTTACTATCAACTATGACCAGCTTCCCTCTCCCTGCTGAAGAAAAGCCTCCCCAAACATGATGCTGTCACCACCATGCACAGTGTTAGTTTTCCACCACACATAAGAGAATTGCACTTAGCCCAAAAATATTTTGGTCTCATCAGACCAGGGCCCGTATTTACTAATCTCAGAATCACTTGTAGGAATTGAAAATATTTTTACCTCAGAGCAGATCATAAAAGCTATTTAGGAAAAGCTTCCTATTCTTACTTTCGGCGAGGAGTGGGACTGTGCCAAGGATAGTGTGTGACGTCACTATTTACGACACTGAGAGCCGCAAAGTAGCTGCACGTTATAGTGGATGTTGTAGATTTGACAGATTTTTATAGTTTTAACGGTGGAAAAGTGAAATGGTGAAATCAGCGGCAGTTGTGAGAAAGCTTTACGCACATAGACAAAACTTATAGATGCGTGACTCGGCTGTTATCCCAGTTAGACTGATTCAATCACAACTGTTTAAAGCCCCTATAATAAAGCTGTGTAGGACTGTCATAATCTGATCAAAATGATTTTGAAAAGAAAGCAAAACTAGAAAGAGGATAAGAGCGTTTAGCTTAAGGAGCTAGTAAAATGTAAAGAAATAATTAAAGCAAAATTCTGCCCTACCCTTACCTCTAAACGTGAAAAGTGAGTGGAGGCAATTTGTGAAAGCATCCTGTCAGTACCCCTGAGGAGTGTGAGACATGGGGGGATACGCTGAGTTAATGAAGTGATGCTTATATATATAAAATGCTTGATGCTTATACAGTATATATCTTTAAAAAAACGTACCGTATCAGTCACCAGTGGAGACACCATACAAAATGTTCATTATTGGACATGCTGCACTTGATTAAAAAAAAAAGTATTCCATTTTTTTCCAAATCTGTCCATCTTTTATGAGCTCTGTGTCACTCAGTGTTACTGAATCGTCTCTCCTCCTTGCACATGTCTGCCTGAACGACATTTCCTCACTACCAGTAAGGACACCTCCGGAGCTCTGCTACATTTTAGAGGAGATACAAGTGTTTTCATATTTTAAGAATCTTGATAAATAATTCTTCTTCCTACTCCTGAAAGTATTACCAAAATTCCATCATTCTGAGAATTTTTGGTCACTTAGGAGCGATTTCCTACTTTGAGACACTCATTAAATACGTACCCAGAGCAACTTCTTGCACATGTTTGCTGTGTCCTTTGCACATGTTTGCAGTGTGCTTGCTGCAAACTGCAAGCAAGACTTCTTATGGATTTCTTTCAACAATGGTTTTCTTCTTGCCACTCTTCCATTTGTGGAGCGGAAAACTTAGTTGTCCTGTGGAGAGATTTCCCACTTGAGCTGTTGATCTCTGCAGCTCCTCCAGAGTTACCATAGTCCTCTTGGCTGCTTCTCTAATTAATTCTCCTTGCCTGGCCTGTCAGTTTAGGTGGACGGTCATGTCTTGGTAAGTTTGCAGTTGTGCAATACTCTTTCCATTTTCGGATGATGGATTGAATAGTGCTCCCTGAGATGTTCAAAGCTAAAAGGATATATTTTTTTTATAACCTACTAGCGTTAGTACCCGTCATTGACAGAAAAAGAGTTTGTAGAGATGGTTAAACGGTTAAAGCTAAAAAATAAACTGATCAGCTTTAATGTAATTAGTGATATTATTATTAATTACATTAAAGCCTTTTATTTTTATTTTATTATGTTTATGTCAGCCAAATACACTCCCTGTTCGGTAATTGGAGATTGAATCACAAATGAGAAGTCGAAAAAGTAGACCGGATAAAGATTAAGTTTTGTCTCAAGAAGTTTTGACTCTGAAAATTCACTTACACCACTTCAGCACTGTTATTTCAGCAGTGAAAATATTAAGTAATCACAGTAAAAGTATTCAGTTTAGCTTTTCTAATTAATGTCTATTAGTGCAGGTATTTGTTTACATTGAGCAAGTAGCTTATTAGTAGCTTAGTTTAAAGTAGATTATTGAATTAGGCACATAACTGTTCATAACATCGCTTTTACTCAGCATTCAACATTACGCTGCGCTCTCAGGGCGGGTATTTTACTGCTGTGGATATGTATGCTCCAAAAACCCGTGTTTTATCTCATAGTGCCGCTTCACATTACCGAATAATATATGAGAGAAACTGTTTTAAACTTCCCGCAGGAAGAATAAACATACATCGATCTGTCCATCCAACTTTATAGGTTCAGTGTTCATAGTCTACTGTTCCTCATCTGTAAGCCAAGCTGTGTAGTGCGTTCGAATTTCTCATGCATGAAGCTGTCAAACTGACTGGCATATACAGAATACTATAAGCACAGTACAGTGATAAGCCAGGCAGAAGAGCCTTGCATCTGTCTATAGGAACTATACACGCAATCATTCACAAACACCACTAACACATTACTATAACTTGGCTGGGAATTATTGCCATATTCCCCGTACAGTCCTAACCTTACTCCAAGCCATTTCCACATGTTTCCGACACTAAAGTAGTTCCTGAGAGGCCAGTGTTTCAGATGTGAAGCAGGCAGTTCGAACACGGTTGTTTTTATTATCATAATTGTGTTCTGTTATTCTGCACAGTCAGAAGTCCCAGTTTGACTTGAACTTGTACTTGTGATACTAACAATGTGCCTACATTCACAGTAAGAGGAGCACAAAAAGCTATTCGTCTATAGGCAACCTAAATCAGAGGTGCTGAGGTGGTGAACTGAACTATTGGAAATTGCTAAGTGTTCCATTTATGTTCTGTTTGTTTGTTTAGTTTAGAGCACTAATAATTTATAATGGTTATGGAAACGATGTGGAAAATGTCCATAAGTCTTCTCTGTTTAGCTGGTACAGTACTTTAATCATCACATGATGCTGGCAGAAATTTTTACATTTAAAAAATACAAGGATGAAAGTCACATAATTAATCCACCATTAAAAGAAAAACAACAAATTAAAGAATAAAAACAAACAAAGTATTTTATAGTAAGATGTTGGGTCACCACCAGCACCTTTCTTTCACGAAATATTGACCCATTTGGTGTTTAGATAATGATGATGGTATTAAAAACTAATATGTTGCACTCAGATCTGGATAAGGGACAAAAAGATTATAAATGTTTTTATCATAGAATTAGAAATAATCAGTTAAAACAACTTTAGAGATTTCTTTATGTTCTGAATCTTAAACATTACAGGACAAGTGAACCCACAGCAAGCCAACAAAATGTTTCCAAATCATAACAGAGCCACTGGTTCTGACTCGGTCACCCAGTGTATTTACATACATTTAAGATGCTTATTGGTAAACAGAGGATCTCTTATGGTATATTGTTGTGGCCAAAGCAGAAGGATACCACTACTGTCAACTCACACAAATGCAGGAAGTTTTCCCATCCAGTTGCAGGTTTAATTAATCTATGCCATGCGGACGATCACCTGATGTGGTAGCTTCTGTGCCATCGACTGAAGTAATAATCACCACAACAGGTGACTGTAAGATCTTCCAAGCCTTCCTACAGAGCAATGCTCAAAGCCTGCACCATGTCCACTGCAGACTACACATAAGGAAAGCTGTGTGTCTGATGAAAGGTCACTGAAAACTTTCCTGGAAAATATTCTTCAAGCCTGCTTTTGGTGATATTCAAGGTGAATCATCTTATAGGAGTGCTTTCTTCTTTAGGATCTCAGCTAAATTAAATACTTCAGTTAGTATGTCAGTTCAATTATTGTTTAATATAAATTGCATTATTTATATTAAACCTAAAATTCATGCAGCTCTACAGGGGTACCAACTCTAGTGCAGCATAGAGCAGTGGGTATTCAATCTACCACCATCATTTCCTGTAGCCCAAGCTGCATCTGGGAATATGTATTCTTAAAACAACTTTCCCAGATGGAAACATTTGTGGAGTTTCCCAAGGGCTTGGTCTTCTCCAGCAAACAGAGACACAATGGCCCCCATTCTGGGAAGAAAAAGAGGTAACAATGGGCCAAAGGGAATTTGGATCAAATATAAACAGACTCTGCGTCTCATTAAGAGACGGACAATAATTTTCCCCATGTAATGAGAGTGAATTAGGGAGCTATACTAGGATTCTCTGGTCTTTGCTTACATTGACAGCATTTACTGTATTAAGGAGTTTAATAAGTAGTTGTATCCTTCTCCCTGACAAAATTAAATGCATATAATCATTGATATGGTGAGTAATGAAACATGGTAAGTTAATTCCTTAAATTTCCCAAAGAGCTGGTGACGATATCGTGAAATATTTATTTTGACACAGCTATGCATTTCTATTGCATTGTTAATTTGAGCATGGGTTGAAAGCATGCAGACGTTCAGCAGGGTGTTCCCGTCAGCATTATAGTGACTAATCGGGAGTTGCCCAATTAGAAAAGCCCCTGCACGTGCCTGAGGTAATGGCTTTAGACTTTTTTCTGTTGCTGTTGAAGGGGAAGTGCATCACAGTGATGCTAAATCTAATCCCTGTGGCATCACTGATCCAAGACTGGGTGAATTACTAGGACAGCCTCGTGTATGTACACAAGAATCCCACTGGTGATGTCATAGGAAGTTCCCTGATTGAGTGGCAAGTCCACAAGCAATGCAGATGTTATAAAGCCTTGTGGTTACCTTTATATGCAACAGAAAGACTACTGTGGAGTAAAAGTTTTTTTTCTTTCAACTTCATGTGCACATTCTTTCCAGAATGTACAATGTGCTCTCGAAAACATTGAATCACAGGGAAATTCTGGATTTAAAAATGTAGGCTACACCAAAAGTGATATTAACTTTAATGATTCGTTCAGGACTTGTGCCATTCATACCCTTCTCCGCTCTCCAAACTAAGCAAGCATTCTGCCTTTTTACACATTTCTAGTTCATAAATTCAAGTTCATAAATTGAAAATTATCACATTTTATTATTTCAGACATGTACGCCTGGGATCTGGGATTTCTTTAGGATTCACAGAGGAATAAACGTCATCGTCCATACGCTGTACGGAATAAGAAGGAAACATTCCTGCCTGCAACACATTAACAAGTAAAGGTCTAGCAGACATGAAAGCACTGCTAAACTCATTAGCTACAATGTTTTGGCGAGGCCTTTGTGAATTTAACACAGTAATGGTTTATTCCATTACCTGGGGCTGGAAACAATGCTTACGTCATAAGGAAATCGGGGCTGTGAAATTCTCCACAATTCGACGTTATGCTTCATGGGGGAAAAAAAAAAAACTGTGCACCGCTGACAAAAGCTGTCCTTCAAAAGAAGGACATGTGCAATTTAAGTCTTCTGTGAAATGAACTGAATGCATTCCTCAGAAAAAGCTTGGCATTGCAAAAAAAGAACAAGATCCTCCTCACTGGGCTGTAATGCAGGCACATTGAGGACATTTCAGCCTGGCTGAACAGTCAATGTCAGGGTGTCGGGTGCAAACATCAGTCCTACAGGACCACAGCATGACAATTTCCATTCTTTCTGCACTGATTTAAGGCCTAAGGCCTTAATAGTTACACAGCTGGCAAGTTAGAATCAGGGTTGTTAAATAGCTGTGAGAGCCTGGAGAACTACAAGGCTGTTGATTATATAGTAAACAAATTTAGCAATGAGTGCTAGCAATTATACACTATTATAAAATATTTATTATTATACAAGGGCTGTACAGCAAGTAATGCAAAAGTGGGCATAACTTTTCTATTAACTGATATAATTCGGTCAAATTGCGCATGTTGGTAGAGAAACTCTTCCTTTATACAAAGCTTAACACAGTCTCCATTACAAGCGATGCATTTGCACCATGGTTGAAACCAAATCTCGAATCCTTTTTTGAAAATCCACTTTAGTGCTGTTCATAATCTCCCACTGTGCTACAGAATGTTTATCAAGATGACTCCATTGGTATGAGCCATGCGGATAGATGGATGAAGAAGTTTAAAGAAGAGGATCAAAGAAGAAGAAGAGCATTAAAGACAAACCACCTGCGACAAAGGGGATTTTTAAATAGAATTTGAAAGTTGGGGTCAATGATGGCGCAAGTTCGTCCCTTGTGATGGAGACTATGCTGAGTAGTTCTGTTGTATAGAGGAAGTGCAATTTGACATCTAATTTAGAGTGGTGTACGATATCGATTATTACTAGAGGGTAAGCTAAATTGCAACAAGTAACCTGGGTAAAAGAAAATATTTTATTTAAAAATAAATAAATGAATAAACTTGCCAAGTTAAACTTGACATTAAATTTAGTTGCTATTTATGATTCACACAGACAACTCTGTGGCTAAGAGTACAAGAGAGAGTAATCAGGAATTCTCTCTTTAAGTTAGTTGCAATGAAATGCACTTCAAGCTGCATACACAGCCCCAGAATATAACAGTTGCTGATTCAAGTTGTGTCTGCCGTTTAAGCGAAATGAAATAATAGTCTTTTATAAACCTTTTCTACATGCTTCAGCCTAATTCTAAAGTGCAGCACGTGAGACAGGCAGCATTCAGGAGGGCAAGGAGTCACCGCAGTGATGTGGCACTGCTACCCAACCACAACACCCTCCTGTCCCCTCCACTTCCACCCAAAACCCAAGCTATTAAACTATCCAAAGGCCAACACTGACGCACACACAAGCCACAGGACAACGTGCTTGAAGACCGCCAACCAACCTTGGATAGAACCAACTTGGAGCTTTTTTTTATATATATAAATAACAGTTTTGTGTTTTTCAGTGGCTTTGCAGATTGGAGGGTGTACATGTTTGGAAAAGGCAGCTTCCTAGCTTTAGTGTCTCAACCAAATTTAACACATTTACATCTAAGCAGTATCACCAAATGAAATTCAGAAATTGTAATTCCGACTGACTTGACAAATTCTCAAATCTGCTTTGCTGCATCGTGTTCTACAAAAGCAACGTTTATATTAATGCCCTCATCACCACACTCTAACAACAACTGGACTACAAATGTGTTATTTAACAAGGAAAAACTTGTGGAGCTTTCAGTAAGGCTACATTTATTTGACATTTATGAAAAGGCATCTTAAGTGTCAGCACTTTGTAAAAACCAATATGTTTTCCATCATGGAAAAGTCTACAGCAAAGATATTCATGTACTTTCTCTAATTCTGTAAAAAATTAATATATGGTCGTTAAACAGATCTGATAAAAATTTCACTTCGATTGAATTTATCTCCAAAGACAATAATATTATATGGTCCAGTCCTGTCAGCAAACAACAGACAAGAGACAGTCACCGTGACTCTGCAGAGCTCAGGAGAGACAAGGAAAGCTGTTTTGTCGATCACAGAGAAATGATGAGATCAACTAACAGAAATTTTATACTCTCCCTTTCCTCAGCATTCTTTTAGGTGACTGACCATGAGAGACAATCCATCAAATTCATACCATTCATTACATGAATATTTTAAACAAAATAACCACATGAGCGAGTATTGAAATACGGTTAAATAAGCCGTCTGATGTCATATTGGCCACATCAATTGGCCATATTTTTGGTTAATAAACTGGGGAAATGTGGGGTTACGAGTTTAACAAGACCAGAGCACGTTGTTGGCATTTGCACATCATACATATGAGGTAGAATATATAGAGAGGTGACACATTATGCTTTGTGGGCATTACATATGTATTTTTTTGGCACTCTTGTCGGTTAGAAGAAAGATTAGCAGTAGGTTATCTGAATGAAACACTTCTACCCTGATGGGACAGGTCTCTGTCAGGATGATCCCACCTTCAAATAAACTATCAGCTACTCACTAAATAGTTTGATGAAAATAAAAAACACCTATGGCATATGTTTATTCCATCAGTACGGTTTCAGAGACTTCAATCAGTATCTGGATACACAAAAGCTGTTCTGGTGAATCATTGAATCCCACAACCAGCCGTTTTTCCACGCAGCTGCAGATCCTGTACTAATTTAGCATGGTATGTGGGATATAAGTGTTCGAAATGTGTGTGTGCACCGCTTCGCTGTTGACAGTGTTAATATCGTTCACGCAGATTCTCAACCCTGATTCCCAAAACAAATGTTGCTGCTCAAGACTCCACCAAAAGGAGACGATTTGTTTGTGTAATGCAGACACAGTTCTTGGCGAATCTTCACAGTTGAACACACTCCTCCCACAAGTAACCATCAGCCGGTGTAAGATCGGGGGAATGGGACAGGTATGGGAAGGAACTATTCTGCCACCTTTTGTAAACTTTGTATGAGAGGAAATAGTACTCAACTATGAATACTTTTTCCTCTATCGAGAGACCCATTTCCAACAACAAATGCACAACACAACTTCTTTTCACTACTGGGAACAAGTGTGTCGGGAGCTATTCCCCGTTGACAAAGGCAAATGCACGTCAAAGATGCATGAGTTTCAGTACTGTATATTTTAGCATATACCTTATTTACTGTGTTCAAGTGTAAACACTAAAAGTAACTGTTTAATTTAAGACAGACCTGGTATCATAATCCTAATGATAAAATCCCCAAAAAGTTTGTCTGTTTTACTATTACCTCAATTTAGCATTCGCCTCAGGGCTTTGTACTTTTGCTGTTCGGTTCGTCTGGTCCTCACTGTATAATATTAAATATGCATTACGGTATTTGTAAGAATTAGTTTTCATAATCACTTAATTATTGTAAAACACATTTCTTACACACTGTACCTTTTTAATAATAAGTGCAAAGAAAAACACCCAGTCAGAATTGATGCCTGGACTTGCACACAACCTTCATGATGGGAGGGAATACCAGAGCATACAGACCTCCGGCTATAGAGTGACTCATTTTACTACACTGAAATAAGAATGTGAGCAAAATTCTGAATAAAACAAACATAAGTAAGGACGTGTCAGGTTCAGTTAGGGATGTGATCATAGAAATCCTGAAGGACGACAAATATCAGAGCTATCGTCGATTTTAGAATAAAGAAAGACCCATTGTTCCTAAGCTGGGGATATTCTGGCTGGGATACCAGCGCAACCTCATACTTTAACAGTCATAGTTATACACATACCCACACCCATCAACAACACACACACACACACACACACACACCTGTTTTGGCTGCCTTCAGGCCAATTCTCAACACTAGTCTTTGCATGCTGTGTTTTTTATGTCACAGTCTAACAAAAGTTTGAGCAGAATGACGTTGCAGTGTAGTAAGGAAGAACAGAGTCCATTCTTGTATTGTGTGTTCCTTAATCGTTCATTATTGCCCAAAATCCTTACAGTATTTGATTAGGCCCATTAGTGCCAACAGATGGGATTTAGAGAATAAAAATGTTGCTAAAACTAGATACGCTGACATATTAATGTATTAAAGGACACGGTGAAACCGGATGCCTAAAATAAATCTAAATATTAGGGTACAAGCTGAAAAATGCTTGTCCTCTTAATTACCCTCTATTGATTTTTCATTATAGCATTTCACCTACCGCACAAATCATATGAATGATTTTTTTCTTCTGCTGCTCCTGCTACCACCAGGAACTCACTTGAAAAGTGTTCTTACTCATTTACACTCATTCATAGTCTATCTTAGGAAGGTTCTACATACATGTAGAACCACAGAATTTTTATTCAATATATATTTTGTTGTTGTTGATCTTTTGGCTGCTCCTGGCAAGGGGTCGCCACAGTGGACCATCCGGTCCGAACATACAAGCTTGGCACAGGTTTTACGCCGGATGCCCTTCATGACGCAACACTGCCATTTTATCCGGGCTTGGGATCGGCACTGCATCTAGTGGGTGGGGTTTGGGCACAGGCTGGGGATCGAACCCGGGCCTTCAACAATATTAGACATAGAATAGTGTGATTGAGTCACTACTGATCCACAGCTCCATACTATAGACACACATTCATATTAATGATTTTATATTGATGTTCAATGATACAGTATATCGTATGAGATGATGTTCCTGCTTCAGAATTATTCTACCATATTTCTTTCTGTAATGTTAAAAGCTGAGAACTCTCGCACCATGTTGCAAACACGTGCTCTTGATTTTTAAACAACTGAATGCCGTTAAAATTCTTTTTTAACCTCTGTTTGACTAACTAAGTTCATGACAAAAAAATTGTTATCTAGGCTGTTGTTTGAACTTGCAGTACTTCACAGTGGTGCTACAACCTTTAATTGTAAACAATACGGCATAAGCGAGAATGGAGCATACTGTACTTCAGACTCATGTCTACAGGAAATCACAGCCTTGTAGATGTGTGTGCGATATTGCTTTTTTTATACAACAGTTAGTTCTGAGCAAGTAATCTGATTTAATGAGAAGCATTCCACAAATGCTGATATAGAGCATAACAGCACTGAGACATTTAACTATGTGTGTCACCCCATGTCCCCGGTATTCAAACAAATGTTAATTAAACTAACTGTCGGTCACCAGAATGGGTGAAAGTAGGTTGGTACAGTCTGCAGTAATGCAAAGAGGGGAGAGCAGCTGCGTGCAAAAATCCACATTTAAAACCAGTCACAGAAGCACTTTCAGCAGAAAAGCACATCTGATAACGTCTTTATGATGTCCTTATCTACAACACTTTGTATACTTTATAATTGCTTCTAAGTTGTTCTGAATTGCCATTGAACCATCCATGTTGTTCAATTCATGGATAATGTGAGCTACAAAGTCTTAACACAAGGCTAAATCTCAAAATTTCTCTCTAACCCCTGATCAAGGGTACTACTTGGTGTATGGAACAAGGGATGGTACACTCTACATAGCGCACTAGCTTTCCATTTAACACTATTTAGGATTCAGAACCTGTAAGTTAACATAGCTGATATTCTAAAGCGGAATAAGTGAAAATATAAAGTACATCTTGTAAGATTCTCAGGACTGTACAACACCACTCCCTATCATGTGAAAATGCTTAAATATGACAGTTACATAAACAAGAAGTGACAGTTATGGCAAAATTTGCCGAATGTTATATTTCTTTTGTTTGCTACTGGAAATTGGTCCCACTCACTTTACAGCCCATGTACTAGCTGGCTAGCTGTTTTCACGTCGATACAAAAAAATCCTAAGGAAGGTACATCCGGTAAAAATGGTGTCCCTTTTAGCTATATTTTAAGCCAAATGATGTATTCCTGAAAAAACATATTGTTTACCATGTCTGCTTATCATGCTGCTATGACTACTGTAGATTTAAACAAAGTATACATTTTTATTGGAATCATGAAACTTGATCCATTCTGTACAGACATTTTTGTCCAAATATGCAATAAGCCACCTGCTTTCATATGAAACCTCAGACTGAGCCTGACGCAATGGAGACATTTGATATGATCCTCCCAGCCTGAAGAAACCAGGTAAAGACAAGGGCTGTATCTCCTGGCTTTTGCTCATTACACCAAGCAGCAGGATGTGGATGCATCAGTTTAACTCCACCCTGCAGTGTGTAAATAGTGTCTACACTAACAGGAGCTTCACACATGCCAGAAATCATTGATGACACATTTCATTTTTCTCCAATTAATTGGTTGTTCTTTGTATCATAGATTTATTACTGTAAGGGTTTTGCAGACTCATGAACTCATGAAAGAAACACTTCTAGTGACGACATCATGTTTTCCCAGCAACTCTATGGAAAGTGCTTTAGGTATGGGTGGAAATGTATATCTAATACACGACATGCTTGGCTTTGTTGAAAGTCATGTGTCATGCGGCTGACTCTGGTTTGCCTCCCTTCTTTTGTTTGTCTAGTCTTAAAGAAGGCAAACACAACAGATCCTTCAACAAGTGTACAAGGTTACAGTGTACTTCATGTACACCTGTCAAGCGCCATTAACGTACGTCAGGGTCTTGGTGCTGGCAGCAAGTCAGTCTTGTAACCTCAGCAAGCAACGCCTGTTGTCTTTGATTCATTGAGCTTTCTGTGTCTAACATAAACAGTCTATTTTCTTTCTATGCTGAAGAAATAAGAGTTTTGCCGCTCATACTGTACGAAGTCGCTGTCTCTGAAGTCACTGAAATGTTAGAATGAGATCATGAGCAGAAGGTAGTGTATTTCTGAGAAAATTCTGAGAGTGTATTGAAAGCACAGACATTTTTTTAATTAGGTTATGGAACGCTCGGTTTGACCAAACCTCCTAAAGTAAATCCATTGTTGTCATTGTGCAGTTCATACCAGACAACACATTCCAGGCTAATGATGAATCAAGTAGGGTTAATTCTTCTTAATATTTAAACTGAATCCAGGCCTTTCAATATTCATTAGTATTACTAAAGCACAGTGAATTAACATTGGTTTAAAAGATGTGATGTTGTCTACAAATATAGGCAGCAAAAGTCCCCCCCCGCCCCCCCAACAATGATTTGTATTACAAATCTCCAGGTAGACACCAGACAAATGTCCGTGTGTGGTGTCTAGACAGGGTTGTGTGGGGTTATGATCCGCATTACATCTGCTGCTTGTAACCATGTTTGTTTCATTTTTCATAAGATATCAATACAGAGTCTAACACTCACCATATCCACGAATGCCTCCTGAGTGGGAAATTATTGACTTGCATCATTTTCTGATCCCGTCTTGTGTAACTACAGCCAGTCTTCATTTAAGCCAAAGTGAGATAATTAAAAAAAATTACAAAATAAAAAATCCCTCAAACAGGTCTAGAGAATGTCATTGCTCCCACTCCTTACATACTTTTTCTTAAATCCTTTTCAAAGACATAGTCCTAAATTAACTCCATAAGAAAGTTGTAAGGCAAAAGAAATAAGCATGTCCACACATAAGGATGTAACTTCCAACAAAAAAAAAGAAAAGAGATACTAAAAGAAAACCGGCCAGGAGACCCACATAAAAGTGAGTCCAAACAAAAAGCAAAGCATGTTAAAGAAGTCATCACTTTCTTGCTTTTTTGCACAGAATTCTCCGAGAAAAAATGTCACTGTCATCCCATTGTGAAGTCTCAGCACTGCCCTTCATTATTCTCATATGCTGTTGTATTTCTGTCCAAATGAATTGTGTCATTTTCAACTGGAAGCTGCATGCCCGTGCATCCAGGAAGCCTCGGGAAGCACAAAGTTCCTTTGTCTATGCCGTCCTGCAATGCGCTGGGATGCCATAGAGCAAAACAACAGGGCAGGTCCCACTCAAACAACCCTCAAGCAGTGAAAATGCATCAAGAGTAAACGGAGTCTGCCTGCTCCACTCATGTACAGCACAGCGTTAGCTATTGATCTTCTTAGCGCAGACAGCTCTGATTAATTCAGCCCTCTTTGGTAAAGGATGGGAGCCTTAGGGAAGACAGAGGAAACCAGTGCAGCGGCAAGACCGAAGAAGAAAAGCGGGGGGGCGGGGGGGGATGTGTCATCTCAAGGCTGCATGTGTTGTCTTGTCCTCTTGGAAGCCCATGTGTTCTGTCTCTTATGCCCGGTATGACTGCAGAGCCTGTGAGCTTTGTGTGCACAGACACACAAAGCGCTTTCTTTTTCACCTCCTAGCACGTGTTAAACCAACATACTCTAACTCATCCTAAGAGGAACCTCCCAGTGCTCTGCCCTTCCTTTACTCCAAACCGGCCAATCCTAACTCCACTCACTCTGTTTGAGCTGTGCTGCAGAGCCGGCTCTAGGCTGCAGTGTGTTTAGGTTTATGTGTGTGAGTGTGTGCGTGTGTGTGTCTGGGAAAGACTGTGTGACTGGATGTCTGAGTGTAAACGTCAAGGGGCCCCATGAGGGAGGTTCTGGAAGGCCGACGTTACAGAGCAGCTAACAGCTTAACAGTTAGAAAAGGCTGTTTTGTCAGGAAATCTGGTTAAAAAAGAAGACAAAGGACATGGGTCATGGAAGGCAGACCTAACAAAAACAACGAATCCCCAGTTAAAGAATTCTCCTTACAAAGCAAAAACAAACCAGCACTGCTGACTATATAGAAATGGGATAATCATGGAATCACTTCACAATCCCACTGATCTGATGCACAATAACTACAGTATATTACCATATAAATTATTACTGAAAGAAATTTATGTAAATCATCAAACCCTCAGGGAGCACAGACATGCTTTTCTCATGCCATTAAGACATAAAAATTGTAATCAGGGCAGCACGGACCATAGTGGTAAGCAAGGGTTCGATTCCAACCACCGGTCTGTGTGCATGGAGTTTGCATGTTCTCCCCATGCCTGGTGGGTTTCCACCGGTTTCGTCCTACAGTCCAAAGACATGCAGACTAGGCTAATAGGCATTCCCAAATCTCCTCTTGTATGTGAATAAGTGTGTGTGTGTGTGTGTGTACGCGCGCCTTGCGATGTATTGGCACCCTGTACGGGATGTACCCCGCCTCAAGCCCGAAGTGTACTGTGATAGGCTCCAGGCTTCCCGCAACCCTGTATAGGATGAATCCATTTGACTTTGGTGTCATCAAAGAATTAGATTTCAGGATGGCAGGAACCAACTTTTAATATTTTCAAAGGATGTTTACTCATGTATGCATGATAAATGATAGCTTGTTTATGCAGATACGAACACACAACCACTACTCTCAGACTGTCTGTGAAAAGACATTCGTTCTGAATGAACGAAAAAGTATTTTAAAGTCCTTTCCACCAAGCCTTGTATCATGAAGGTGTGCCCTTTGACATGGGGCATGTTGAGGCAATGGAAAGAGATTTAAAACTGGGCTATAAAAAAATCCTTTGGCTTCAGACAAAGAACAACAGTTTTGCTTGACTACCAAATATATATCACATGATGACAGCATGGATTATGGATGTTATGTTGACAAAGCAAACGTGATACAAGCAGACAATTCACACTAGATGAATCATCAGTTGATTTATATAGTAATACGAGTATCGGGGCAGTCACTGCACTCAAGCATTTGAAATATCTCTCAACCTCCTGACTGACTACAAATACTGCGATACCACAGGAGAACAACACAGGATGTCATCCCAGCCCTGTTTTCACACTTTATGAAAAGAAAGAAGTCGTACCGTGCTCAGAGCAAAACAAAGCTAGATACTGTATCTTTGTTTCTGGTTAGATCTTTAACATCATAATGTGAAACCCCATTGTAAGTTGTGCTTGGTGTAACCGCCATATATATAGTAAAACAATAACAAACATGAAAGCAAAAACTGTAATTTAAAAGCTTCTTTATGAATATAAATTGTACTGATAGGACGGAGTGGAGTACAGATAGTCAGGATACACACAGCTACCTTAACTATTTGTCGACATCATTTTCTATTAATTTAATAACCTCACATCATACTTTTTATTGCCTAAATGTTACATTTAATGTTTGCAGTCATTTCCTCACCAGCCTCTTTTAAAGGTCCCATATTATACTATTATTTCAACAAGTTAACACAGGTCTCAGAAATCTTTCAAAGCCTGTCTGTTAATTCTTCGGCTAAAATACAAACTGGGGGGTGGAATCTTCTTATGTGAGGTCACAGTGTTACCAAATGACAGTGGTGAGTAGTATTTGAAGTGGGAATTTCGCCACCTGGTGACTATTATGCATAATTGTATAACTTGCCTTTCCTTCGAGACGCGTCTAATAACGTAACAGGTGTTTGAAATTAGAAGAAGAGCTGGTTGCAGACGGCAACGAAAACAGCACACTCGCAGTCGGAAGCAGAGAGAGTAAGAGAGAGAAATTATCGTTTAACTATGAAAAAGGCAACTGTGAATACAAGCATAAATTTTATCCTTGTAATCTTCCGTAATTTATTCTTAGTCAATTTACAGTGAATATTTTTTATACTCAAGTACACAAGTAAATGGAGGACTTTTCCTTAAATAACATTTGCTCTATGGAATCTCGACTATCACTCGACACAAGATTTCTGTACTTTGACTACCTCTGCACTAGCTGTAAGACAGACATGTTACATTCAATTCAGAAAGATAAAAAGAAAGAAAAACATTAATTCTATAATGTTTACTATCATCTATCATTTAAAACGTTTATAATGTTCACTATCATGTTTACGCCCTTGAGAAAGTGTCGCCGTGTTGGAGGTCCTTATCTAATGTGTACCAATGATTTTGTGTTGCCTTATGAACACCTCTGTGCCACTTAGCCACCGGGCTTAAATGTCACAGTGGCTTTGCTTCAGTCAACTGAGCGAGAAAGCAAAAATCTGATGCCCGGAGTCACCTAAGATCACAATGAACATAGTAATGATGCACTTAAAAGCCCTTACTCCATAGCATTACATCCAGCATCTTATGCTTAGCTGTCAAGATGTATTGTAAGAGTAGAAAGAAAAACTATTTGTCATATTTGCTTAACAAGTCCAAGGAATTTCTACAAAAGGGTTTGTATAATTCCCAGTTGTTTAACTGAGCATTTTTAAAAAGAGTAATACCTAAAAAGATGCTACAAAGCACTTTTATGTAAATTCAATTATCAATGATGTCTTATTGTTCAGTAGATAGACACCATATTCAGGAGATCAAGTTCTTATACATGTGATCAGGTTGCTCGCAGAAGTTAAATCACCTAACATGTTAATATATTAACATGTTGTAATAGGGTTAGTGTACACAAGCAGAAATTTAGTTAGAGAAGAAGCTATCAGGCGCTCCTGACTTTCACTTGTAGTCACTCTGGGGTGTAACGGAATAAGATACGCTGGACAGCATTTCCTCCCAAAGGCCCACAGAGCTCTATCTCATCTTGCCCTGACGCCGAATGGCATGACCACGACTTCCCTATTACCACACTCTTGGCATCAAGTAACCTTGTTGATAACAAACACTAAACATATACACACCAAATGAATTCTACAATGCCTGCATATTGCCAGAGCTCTTAAAATCGCCATTTTTTTTTTTTTTTTTTGCTTGTTTTTTGTTTTGGCGAGGTCTATCCAAAAGCTTTTTAACATTACTTACGGTCATTAAGATGATCATTATAGCAACCCAGAGTGTTCTACCTAAGAATTTTCTCATAGTTTTAATCAGCTGTGTTTATAGAAAGTGCACAAAAGCATTCCTTATTTTACCTAACCGATGTTTAAGGCATTTTATTCTACATAGTGCAAGTATTTGTAGACTTATTTTGTGCACTTATTGTGTGCTCTTGAACACTTTAGGCCATGTCCCAAATGGTACCATAAGTCCTCCTTTAGCAAGCTGGTGACCTCAACACATTGGGAACATATGATAAGCCCTTTAGTCTATATAGGTTTTTAAATGGGGAATGGAATATTAGAAACACTAGTAGACAGAAGATAAATAACAATGACAATAAAAATAAAATATTTAATAGCACACAAGTTGGTACGGTCATAAAAAAGACTTGAAGAGAATTTAGTAATCACTGGTGGGAACAGAATAGACATTATGCATAATTAGTAGACGGGTTGCACTTTAGTGGGTTAAAGGTGTTGATTCGTTCATTTATTTATTTATTTATTTACCCTCTCAAAAGCATTTGTCCACTGTATAAATCTGACAACTATGAGCTGCAAAAATAAACATGCATAGTTTCCTCACTATGACAGAAGTATTATAAGAATAAAAACCTTCACCATGCACTTTCACTGTGATGCCACACTAGGTGAACATGAACCCTAATTTTCCACTTCTAATGAAATCATTGGAATAAAACAGAACAGTGTATTATCTCAATCGGAACAGTCTGACCTGATCCGGTGTGCTCAGAATCAATTTTTAATTGGAACGGGGTGAGGGGTGTAAACCTGTGATAATCAATTCAGTAGATAAATATTATCCATGTAAACATTTAATCTGATCGTTTCTCGCTTGTTAGAATAAATATATTCTTTCTGTGCATGTTCGCCCCCAAATGGCGGTAGCATAAGATGACCTGGTGAGTTTCCAGGAAGGAAATTTTTTCTTCATTCATGATCGCTAAACTCCATGGGAACAACTCTCTCCCATCAGTCTTTGCTTCAGACTTTTAGCCACTGGGTCTCTGGGCGAGGAAGGGGCGCAGATTGGTGCACAATTTCACACTTAGAAAAGCATCTAATCAATCATAGATGAGACTGAATTCTTCTAACCAATTATAATGTAGAGGGTGGGATTTATCAGGAAAGATAAGAGGCCTAACCAGACCTCAAAGCTCGACAAAAACATTGCTTCTATTTCTTCAGCTGTTATATATTCTGCAGATTACACGCTCCATGGCGGGCAGAACCACTTTGTACATGTCAAAAAAAGGTAGATTCTGATTAAATGCTTTGAGCACGTAAACACATATCTTAATGGATCACGGTCCATGTAAACAGTTAATTTGGAATCTCTAATTAGAATGATTTTAGTCAGACTGAAGAAAAATTTTCAGTGTACGTAGCTAATGGGGAACAGGAGATGAAAAATGAAAACAGTTGCTACACTGGTCTTGGCTCAAAGACCAGTAGAGCTGGTTCACACTAACTCCAGCATAAAGAACAACAATACCCGGCCACTTCCTGTGTGGTTTTGTTGTTGTTGTTATTGTTGTTGCCTGGTCTGTCTTTGTCATGTATTTTATAAATCAAATCTGTCCATATTGTTCTTGAGCTTGTCATGTTAGCCTTAAGCCTGAGACATGGGCAGACATGAGCAGATGCACTGGATGACTCAACAGAGGGTGAAACAGAAAAATGCAGAACCGTACAAACACCGTCTGTTAATCATTATCTATCTTCAGTTCTCTAGCTAAACATCATCAGATACAAACTTCTTTCACTCATTAGGTTTTTCTTCACTTTGTCTGCAGCTCCTGACAGTCAGCTTGTACCTGACCTTCTTGCAGACGACGCTGAATAAATCTGCCCTGGTGTATCACGTATAGTATGAGTACAAATTTCAGACTCACTCATGACACACTGCACTGACTTACTATTAAACAAATGAGACATTAGATTATAGAGTGTAATAAAAAATATATTTTGTGCTGAGTCTTAAATGTAGCTTAAATGTTTGAAGTATAAAATATACAAGTGTACAACACAACTAGACCATCACGAATCCTGTATAACCTGGAGATCTACTCAAACGCAGCAGCAGCAGAAGAGGTCATGTTGCTGTCGAGCCACCAGGTGCTAGTATGGAGCTCTAAGAACACCATCTAATCTGCTTTGTCATAACGCAAAGGAGATGCCAGGCAACACGACACTATTTGTCTTTTGTCTTAAGTCTTATTGAATATTAAGAATAAACTTTTCATGGTAACATATGAATGGAAGTTGTAAACATATGGTGTCATTACTATTTAGCTACACTGCTTAGTGTGTATTATGAAGCTTTGAAGACTGGTACTGTAATACAGTAAAACACACCTTTTTAATGTGACAATTAATTATTTGAAATTGCACAATTATCAACTAATTCATTACAAAGTGAGCCACTCAGTGAAACACTACTAGACACTTTTGTTACAGATTAACAAGAACAGTGTGTTATATAATATGGCCTTAAAGTAAATAAATAAGGCAGCAGGCCAGAGTTACATAACAAGAGAGCAAGGGTTGGAATGGACAACGGAGTGGTGTGTGTCTATTGGCATGATTTAATATCATGGTGGAGACACCATGGTAGAAATATCTGAAAGTTTTGCTGGTTTCCATCTCTTCTTTTCTTCTTCTTTTGCCTATTTTCTTTTTTATTTACCAGCGAAACCCCTGAAGGTTTTCTTTATGCTTTCGAAGTTAAGGTTAGAGTTTTTTTTTAAAGTGTACCTAAGCACAACCTGTGTGTGTGTGGTGGGTGGTAAAGAGCTGTCCCCCACCATTCACGCTCACTGAAATGGGGAAATGTCAAGCGCTCCCAGTGCAGCTACACAGTGGAGATGAAATAGAGGTCACATCTCAGCTCATACTGAGAGCTCGAATCCTGAGACCGGCCTCTCGCTGAGCTCACAAGTGATCACAATGCACTGCGACAGGCGCGTGAATACACCGCAGCATGCTCGAAACCAACATTAACACCAACGGCATGTTAAAGTAAAGGCAAATTATGTTCTTTTCGCTATTTAGCACTAGCCTAGGGCAACATTCTTTTGGTTTTAAAGCCAAACAGATTTATAGTACATGAAGGTATGGCTTGCATACTTCCATGCTGATGCTTATTACTTGTTAATATTAACTCTTATATTGCATATTGCTCAAATCTGACCATTGAAAATGGTGCTGATTCATTTTCAATACAGCTGCTATGACAATAGCGCCAGCTGTATTAACTGCTTTTTATTAATTAATGTGCTTGTTCAATAGTCACTTCTGTAGTAACAGACGGCAAATTGTTGCAATAATATCTGGACAATAAAATACCCTGTTTTGTCTTTTTAAGGTGTATAGATATTCTGAAACGAGATATAGGATGCGACACTACTGTTAAGATATAATCTGTTGTTACATTGCTTGACCCATTTCTTCTGTGAAGTCATGCCAGTGTCCATATCTTTCGTCTCTCACCCCCCCCCCCACTTCCCCTCTGCATCTACACATAAACCCATATGACTAATAACAATCCCCAATAACAATGTGTATGTATAAAATTTATTGAAAATACAGAGATGCCGAAACCAGATTTTTGGTCCACATCATCCCCCCTCAAATACAGTGTATAAATTACACTTACAACAAAGAACACATGTGGCATTCGACATACTAACCACTAATGCATAATTAAGCATTTGGTATTGTTTATCCACGACCTCAACTGCTCCTGTGTCCTGCTATGAATAATTAAATGCAGGACACGGCCAATAGAGCCACTTCATTTAAGTTTTTTCATTTAAGTTTTTGGCTATCATTGAACAAAAATGGATTAATTAAAGGCAGAAGGCAAAAGGGATGTTACTAGACATTCCAAATAACTGCTAGGGAATACAGTATTGTACTGTATTACTGTATCTAGGTATATATTACTGTGCAAAATTTCTGCTTTTCTTGTACAAACTTATATATATATATTATATGTTATACATGTTTATTTTATGATAGCACAAAAAAAAATCTGATTTCCAAACATTAGTTTACCAGCAAAAAAATTTAATTAACGAAAATATCTTTAGGCCAGAAAAGAATGCAACATATTATGTAAAAGACCACATTTCAGACAAAGGAAAAAAATGCATCTGCATGCATGAAAAAGAAGCATGTGTGACAAAATCATCAGAAGGACTGTCTTGTTCTGCAGTATGTTCAGTAAAACTAAGCAGCTAATTTCCTCAGAAAACTGCACAAATTGTACCTAAGATTATACTGTATTTTAAATAAAGAGTTGTCATACCAATTATTGACATCCTTGCTCTACAGCAGGGTATGTAATTAACATTACAATAAAAACTATAATTTGATAAACACACTTTTATCCTTTTTTAAGGATCCTAAATCCTTTTTTATCTCTACATCCATACCATTTGTTACAGACCAAAATATAATCATGTCACATTTATTTAAAGGTCAGGAATGTGTAAATTTCACTGAGGGCTGCATGCCAGCACAGTGACTGATGTGCAAACACACTTCTTACCTGCTCATGCAGTCCCGCCCTGACCACACACTCATACTGTAATAACACAATTCCCAAACCCAGCTTCATTAAAGACATTACCCTCTTAATGACATTTTTCTTAAGGCTAACGACCCTATCAAGACATCTCAGACATCAAAGATTGTTTAGTGGATACAACATCCTGTGCATTTCTACCTCATTACATGCCATTTACAGCACAGCTCTATTGAATTCTCACTTCTGATTCATTAGAATTTATGAAAGTGCTCTGTTACAGTCAGATTTAAGGTTTTGCTGTAGGTATCATGGTATAAAATTATGTGAAGAGTGATTACATCAAGGTTTTCTTTATGTTTAACTTTCAGATAAAGTTGTGGGTCTCTGGATGTTAAATACCTTCATTTTAACTGTGAAATGAAAAAGTATGACTTTATTCTTCAATAAATTAAAACAGTCAGGTTACAAACAAACCCTTTTTAAAATTAATCTCTAATAACTGCATGAACTGGAATCCATTATGAGTGAATTCAAATCAAATAAATAAATTTCCTGAGAACTAAAACTATTCTTCTCTTCTAATCATTTATTATTTAGTAATATGTTTCCAGGTCCAGTGTGTAATTCTCTATGTTGTCTATATACTGCTGCATCAGTCTCCTTGACTTAAAGTAAATAGTTTATAAGCTTTTTCCACACTAACAGTCTTACCCAAGACTGACCCTTTGCAGTTTAAAATCCTTGATCTATTTATAGCTGTGACTATAAAATATAAAATAATCGGAATGGCAGGTTTTCATCCAATAAAACACTACAGCCTCTTCATATAAAATATAACTTTTTCATTCCTTAGCAATCAAAGATTATACTTCACAGCCTACAACACTGTTACTAAGCCTTGGTAATATCATTAGTCTTTAGTGAAAAGTGCTTCTTGAGCAATGCAATGAGCAGAGGATTGAGGCGGGTTTGTTCCCGCTTGTAGTTTGGTTCTCTTGGTGTGGACCAATGTATAAAATGGTAAATTACTTTTGCATCACTATTATAAAGTCGTGATTCGCTTAACGTTCGGAAAAACACGACTATGGATCCAGATTTTGACTAAAACAGTCCAAAAAAATTTTTATGACTAGCTTTTATCCAGAGACTTCCTGTCCCCCACAAATAATTTGATAGTCTCTCCTCACTCCTTTCTGCTAGCTCAATGTCCTGGTAACTAACGTGTGTGACATAGCTTGGACTTTTTCTCACTACTTCTCCATCCTCTACATCAGATGCTCCAGATACAGAGTCGACCAGTGAAAGTTCTCAGGTACAGTGATCATTATCAGATAATGACAAAACAGACTTGGTTAGTTTATATATATTTGGCGTTTCCATTTCATTCGAACTGCACCAGAGTTTGTTTCGGGGCGGACCAAGACTCACCTTTTCAAGGTCTCGGCTCACTTGGTGAGCACCAAGGTTCAGATGGCTTGTTCAAAGTTAATTACCCGCATTAACAAAACAACCGCCGCACAGTTCATTTTAATCGAACCAAACATGTCAAATGTGAACACACACTAAATGAGCTAACGGATCATCTAACTGATCAGGTGACGAGCCCTGTTGCAGAGGAAATATAAACAGGGGTTGTATGAACCTTCCTTGTTTTTATTTCCTACAAGACAAAGCAAGACATGACTTTTAGATGAGCAGCTTCCTTGTCTTTGTGTCTGTCACACCAGCCTTTTCGTCACAAAAGAAAATCTGTTTGAACAAACCCACATTCCTAACAGTCACAACGTCCAGTAATTGGTTTAGAAACTATAATGCACTTGATGGAAAAACCCGGTGGTGCATAATTCACATTCTCCAGCTTAATTAGTCTCAGTCATTCAGGCCATGTTCAGACATGAGCTATTGAAGTGGTTGTTTTGACATGCCGAATGCTGATCTGCACGAGTAGGTTTCTTATAAACATCAATGTTATCAACAATTTAGGCATTCTGAAGAAAAAAAGAAGAACAACTAGTTTCAGTAAACAGTTGTCACTGATATGGGGGGGTGGTCTGTCATAGTTTGTATGGTTTCATTCCTGCACCTGCTTTTTATAACTGTCCTGTTTCATTGCGTTGCACCACCCTGCTTTTTTAGTGCACTGTATACATGTGTATGGGTGGCATAACAAAAATATCTATTTGCCTGGACAATATCACATGGTAGTTTAAGTAAATGTTATATAGAATGATTGATGGCAAGCAAATCCTGTAGATAAGTTTATGTTCAGTCAGACATGCACATGGTTTGAAGGAGAAGCTGACCGAACATTCCTAACTGAAACCATATAAAGAACCCAGTTCTTGAGATTTTCATTTTCCCTGATTAATATGCTATTTCCTCTGATCTACTCTGTGCAAAAAAAGAAAAGGACAATACAATTCATTGATGATTCCATCAGATTTTCATGAACAACAGTCTCCAGAGTTAGAAAGAGAAACATCTGGTGAGAGGTCTGTTTGTGGTCAAAAGCACCTTGCGAATTAAAGAGGACAAAGGAAAAGAGCAAGGTGGGTTCGAGCTGCCATCGCCTGGTCCGATCTATTTTGCTTTCTGTTTTGACATGCAGATGCTAGTGTCAGAATATTGTAGAGATGTGGGAAAAATTTATTCGGTTACTTATTGTGTTACTTTTGTGTGGCCTTGTTAAACCTTGACCTCTCTTAATGGACACATTTTACCCATATTATAATAGCTACAATCAGCATAACAAAGCACCATGTCACAAAGCCCAAGTTGGATCAAACTAATTTCATAAACATGACAATGAGACCAGTGTGTTTCAATGGCCTCCTTTTGTCACAAGATCTACATCCAGTAGAGCAGCTTTGGATCCTGGTGTCAGAGGAGATTTGCAGCAGTTGACATGGATCGAGACATGTGGACTACAAAATCAGTGGAGTAATAACAAAAATAAATAAATAAATAAATCCTGCAAAGTTTTTGCATTTTCTCATGTTCAAAGATGAAAATGTAAGGAAAAACGAATCCTCCGCTTACAGTAGGCCTCTGCATGTTTATTTATGAACTGCTGTGGTTTTGTCTGTTTCATGGGAATGGTTTTAAACAGCATTACAATACTACATACTCCAGAAAGGGCCAACTTGAAATACAGCATGAAATAATATGGCTTTGACTTTTTGCCCTTATGCAAGTCAACTTAACAGCTTAGTATTCCATAAAGCTGAAATATAAACTCACAGCACTTTAATAATGAGATATCTTATCTACCATCAACAGTAATCAGGTTCTGCTTGTTGTACAAGGATATGCAAATATGAAAAATTAATGTCCGTTTCAGTAAGGACGTTGTTGAGAACTCAGTAAGTCTTAAACTGTCACAAAACAGAACATAGCGTTTGCTGGATTTATAGCCTCAAGACAAATATGAACAAATCAAGAGTACACTGTCTCCCTGATGCATTGGCCTGCATTTACAACTCATTTTACAAATAGCTTTGGACTAAACCGCACCCCACAGCATTCAGTTTTACACAAGGAGCAGCGATTTATTGAATGATCTAAGATGCAATTCATCTATGAGCATTACCTCACAAACAGAGGACATGTACAAGTGTACTATTTAAAATATTTTTTATTATAAGCGTTTCTTAAAAATCTTGCTGATAGCTCTTACACAGAAAAAAAGAAACATATATTTTATGTATTTGCCACCTGACATTGCTTATCCAGGCTGTGCACTCATTATGTTGAGCTTGCCAAAAGTTTATGAACACTGGACCGTGATATTCATACTTTATATGCTTGTTGAAGATTCAGGTCGAGATTTGCTGTCATAAAAACATCCCCACTTTTGGTCAGGCTTTTCAGTAAATTTTGTAGTGTGGTTGCATAGACTCTTTCAGGCATGAGAACACTAGGAGGTCTCAAGACCCACATGTGTGTGTGATGGTCACATGTCCACAACCTCCCCCCCTCCCCCCATAGTTCGTTTATCCCCCATAAAAACATGTCAAATATAGTGCACCCTACTAAATGTCTATTCTTTTTTTTTTTAATGAATTGTTGCAAGGAAATTGTATTTTTCTCCATGTAGATATTTAAAAAGTCAAAAGCCCTTTTACTTGTAAATGAAAAAGACATATGTACAGTACATGTGAGGTCTTAATCATCATAAACTGTGTCTAATGTTGCAACATACAGTGAAACCTCGGATTGCGAGTAACACGGTTTGCGAGTGATCCGCAAGACGAGCACAGATTTTTAATAAATTTTGACTTGAAAAACAAGCAAGTCTTGATTTACGAGTAACGAGTATCATGTATCACGCATGCGCTTCTTGTTTTGACACCGAGCATCACGTGATCACAACTGAGCCAACGGTTTTTCTCTCTCTTGTGCTGCAGAATTGTGTGTAATCGTCTCCCCGGCTGGGTCTTAGTGCGCGTCTATTACTGGTATAATCGGTTCACACACACACACTCTCTCTCTCTCTCTCTCTCTCTCTCTCGCCTCTGTGTGTGTGTGTGTGTGTGTTTGTGTGTGTGTGAAGCACCCCCTCTCTACCTGTCGTTATGTGTGTGTGCGCGTGTGTAATTTGACACTGGCCGGTTTCACACTCTCTCTCTCGGGAGTCTCCTCTTACTTTAGCTTCACACACATACACAAACACACACACACACACACAGCGCCTGCGCGCATAAACTGAAACACTTATATGTCAGGATTTATTTTTACTTTTTTTAAAAGAAAAAGTGCAGGTTAATTTGTTTTATTTTTATGTATTTATTTTTTGGGCTGTGAAATGAATCATTTGAGTTTCCATTATTTCTTATGGGAAAATTAAATTTGGTTTACAAATGTTTTGGAATACGAGCCCGCTTCCGGAACGAATTATGCTCGTAATCCAAGCTTCCACTGTATTGAAATAATACACTGATTATCCATAACATTAATACCACATAACATTAACATTGATAATAGATTATATATTGCTAAACTGGTGAAAGGATCATGGGCACCTGAGGTACATCTACAGTATGAATGTGGGGACCAAAGGCCAGCCTGGCGGTCAAATCAAATGCAGCACAAATCAGAATTGGCCTCAAACCCCCATCAAACACCCATGGTATGCATCAGACAAACAAGTCTGATCCGCAGAGGCCCCACCCCGTAGCCCACAACACCTGAACGATCTGTTGCCAGACACCATAGCACACCCCTGAGGTCTTGTGGAGTCATGCCTTGAGGGGCCAAAGCTGAGGTGGCACTAGGGGAACCTACACAATACTGGGCGTACTGTTTTGCATTGTAATGTTGTGGCTGATCTGTGTTAAGCAAGTTATCTAACATACTAAAATTTGTACTCATTCTGAACGAAGCATAAGATATGTTAGCAGTACTAGTAAAAATTATACAATACATTACCAAGACTGATACAACAGTATACTCATCCACCACATCCATAACTTACCTAAAAGAGAAAAAAAGACAGAAAGATATCATGAAAAATATGTCATATAATTATAACTATAACAATAACCCTTTGATGCAAAGCTTTAAACTATAAAGCCACTCCTAGTGGAAATGAAATGGCTTGGGTTAATCTGCTGCATTAAAGTAAGAAGTGTTAAAACTCTACGCCCGCTCAGACTCTCTATGGTAAAGTGCTGAGTCATTGCGGACAGCTGAACCGTATTCAGGGAAACACATACACACACAGAGCAATCTTTTAATCTCTGCAGCACTGTCTATGTCTGCCTCCGCCCCCCCACAGTAAGCTCTATTTATAATGTGTTACTATCAGTACAGGCTCTTCATCTTAAACTCTCACACACACAAAAACACACATATGCTAATGCAGAAATTGATGCAGTGTCCATGGGCTGACTTGTACAGTAGGTACTCAATCGGAATGCCTATTACCGCCGTGCTCACCACCGCGGCAAAACGACAGCGGCCAAAATAAATCAGGTAGTTTCAAAATCATTCGTGAAATGACTGCCAGGTGGCGCAAAGCGACATTTTCACTCACCGCAGTTTTAAAATATAACTAAGTCATAAAAAAATGTTGTATCGAAGAAATACAATGGTTAAATGTTGCTTAGACAGACAATCAAGTTCATTAGCTGACATTTTTATTTGTACAAAGAATAAACGGTTATATAGCGTATCTCTGTATCCGTTTATTGTTATTTAAGTTCTGGGTTATTTCGGGTACTTTAAAGACATTGTTGGGTTGCTCATGTTGGGTCATATGAGATGTGGTGGGTCATTTACAAATGAACACTTGGTTGGGTTATTTTGGGTTATTTTGACCCAACAACTGGTTTATTCATTATTCTCTCATTTCTCCAAATGGCAGCATGCTAAATGTTTGAAATATTACTGTTATTGTGTCACAAATGCAGTTTTAAGAGTTGTTTAGGCAAGAATGCATGTGTATACAGCTCAAAACCTCCATCGGTTATTAAAGATAGCGTCTATTTAGAAAAAATGAGATTTGAGGTTCAGGAAATCTCCTGGCGCTCTAAACAAGAGGAACCAGAGCTCTGGATTCTCCCTGGGACCCTTGAACTTGTGAGGTGACTACACTAGCCACCGAGCTGCCATCAAGCTTCAAATTCAGCTACACTCCCAAGATCTTTGCTACTCCTAAATTAAATCCACCTCGACACTAACTTTAATGCCTACATATTCACACTAGAGCGGTATTTCTTTTAGTAAAATCACCCCTTAAATAATTCATAACAGGAGGCAGGGCACATTAAGGATGAATGCTCAGGCTGCTCACTAAGCTTTCAGAACCTTTGCGCTGAAGCACTTTAGAATTCATTACATCTTTTAGAGAATTCATACTTTAAATTTAAATATCAATGACTTCTGGGCAGAGTGATTCTTATGACTGTGTTTGTGCGAATTACTGATTTGTAAATGTGATTTGGGTTGAAGTAGATATTAGAACCCCCCAAAAAAATCCAGTTTCACAAAGACATGCAGAATGTTTTCATCATATTTGGGGATTTGCGTCTGAAATGCGTCTTTCCAGGGAACAGTGACTGTGTTGTTACAGGCAGACAGGGACAGGCGTAAAACCTAAGGCGTGCTGACGTCAACGATCTGGCTTGTACTGCACCTTGGAATAACAGAAGAAGTATATACTGTTCTCACTCATGGACAGACCCGTGTTCAACCCTTGCTGCTCCTTTCTTTCAAATCACACAGGCTTTCAGTTACCAGATACTTTCCATAACTACCTGCTTCTTATACAAGTATGCTGTTTTTTGCTTGAGGCTGTTTTTGCCACTCTGGAAGAAAACAGGAAGTTTGTTTCAATTCATCTTAATTTGTAGTGGGCTTTTTTTGGTAGGGTTTGCAAATTTACACAATAACAGGTTCTGACACCTTAATAAACAAGGTGAAAAAAAGTCCTGATGTACATGTAAAACTCTTAGGCACTAAGAGGACCAAAGATTAATATTGCTTGTAGTGTTTAATATGATTACAGGAATGTAAAGAAACCTGTTGGTGTGTTGATGTTAAGCCGCAAGAAATGAAAATGGAGCATGACGTCAGCAGATAATGCAAATCCTTTGAATAATGCTGCAGGACACTAACCCGTTATGGATTTTCTTTATTTTAGGGTCATTTTATTTGAGATTTCTGTTACCATCCTTTATTATTCATATTATTATTATCATTAATAATAAATTAATATCAGCTATAGCTCATTCTTTCATACTGTGCTAAACCTTACATTTGTTAAAATAAACATACAACGCCCAACAGAATTTTCTTGAACACGTAATAGGTGTCAGCACACACACGCACACACACCCACATGCAATGCCACCTGGATCTGCCAGTCACACAACAACGCTTCTGTCATGTGTAATACTGATGACTCCTCATGGAATTCCTCTGTGAACTTCTGTCACTTTTTTTTTTCATCAACTACTATTCTGTTGAGTTAAAGACTACCAAGCTGAGCCTATCTGTAAAGCTCTGTGACAGCAAATTTATAAAGCTCTGACATCCAACTGGTACTTATACTGTTATTATACAAAGAAAAAAAAAACATGCTAATGAATTCTAGCATTATCATACATTAAATGCTGCATAAGGCTCAACCCCTCCAGAGCTACTTAGCACCTTAGTGAAATGATTCTTTAATGCAGCAAGCGGTGTCTAAGCAGCATTTACGTACAAATCCTTAGCTCCTCTCCCCACGTCATCACTCTGCTCCAGCACTCCCTAACGGTCCCTCCTCTTTTTATCCCTCTTCCAGACTGCGGTGTTTAACCTAGCCCTCTTCACGATACCCTCCATGATAAGGGAGACAAAGAGCTAAAGCATTCATTATTAGTCCTTTCATGCTCTGCTAGGGGTAATTAAGAAATCACACTAAGCACACATTAATGTGTGCACAGACAGCTGTGAATACTGCAACTGACCGAAACGATGAGCTGTAAGGAAATGCCGAGCGCAGCAGAATATTTCTTTTCTCACAGCGACCTAATCGGCCGAGCCGTGCTGATATAGCAGGCTGTAAAAACAGCCATCAGATAACAGCAGCTTTTCCAAAACTAACACTAGGCTTGTTGTAAAACTGAAGCTTATTCTCCATCTGTGGAAAAAAGTACAAGATGTCACATGACATGTGGGTATAATGTGTACCCTATATTTGTGTACAGTAAATAGAGCATATGAGGTAATGAAATTTCCATTTAGCATAAAGGGGTAATCATGTGCTGCTGTATTTCGGCACATTAAACAACAACATTGTATTTTACAGTTCAATATAGCCAACCAGTTGATGGAAAATGAAAAATGAACTAGCAAAACTGCAAATACAGAGGACTTTAATGAACTACACTGCAGGACTTTACTGGAATAAAGTTGAATGTTCTGCTGGGGGTAATTAAGTATCTACTATATTACTAGTGCAATCAAACATTACAGTAAGTATTAACAAATATAAAATCTGTTCATGTATAATTCCAAAACAATCGTCTTTGAGTAATTCTCTTACAATTATTTGATAGTCCATGCAAAATTCTGCTTTAATTTGTGCAGCCAATTTTGAATAAAATTATGCTGAAAGAGGTGTATTGTTTATTTCTGGTATCTCAGTAAGCCCTGTCGCAGAATGGCACAAATGTAAAAAGGAATTTGGTGAGATTGGATGTAGTATGCGTGGTTAGGCATGCTGCTGGGATATTTAATTAAATCTGCTCATCTTACTTTGGAGAAAGGGAACGCACACATGATGACATTTTCAGATTTAAGATGCTTTCGGGTTACGTGCCCAAGTAAAATGAGAGTAATTAGCAAATTGCAAATGTGCATTCTGTCTTTTCAATCACTAGGTTCCAGGGTTGTGCATATCAAAAGGTACAAAAGTAAAGGTCAAGGAGGAATATAGAGAATACACACATTAAAAGAAACTCGCCAGCAAACTGATTTGGATTTGAATGGAATTTATCCTTGTGATTTTATCTGATGCGAGATTATGGCCATGTCACATGCCGCTGGTGTAGATTGAGTTTGGTTAAAATGGTTATAACCCCTTCCCACTAGCAAAGGTCTTGATGACTGGAGTTACTTCATGACCTCTTTCCATATAAGGCCACAGTTTTTAGTATTCCTCTGTGTAGTCAAGAATTGGTTTCGGACTAACTGCACTGTACCTCATATCACCTGAATTTTACACATTTCTAGGCTGATTACATCAGCGTTTGAAAGATTTGTTCGTGTCATCTAATGGAACCTATATACAGTATGAGATCATTTTAATTTAGATTCTCTCCATCTAATAATTTTTTATTACCGCTCTTTAACCAAAGAATGAGCCCATGCATGACTTCATCTCTGCTGATGCATATAAATTCTGTTTCATGTACCAATAACTTTGTTCTCAGAAGGTACAGCACTGAAAGGGAAAATGCATAAAATACTGTAACATGTGGTTAAATACAATAATAAAGACACATCTGTAACAGACATGTAAAACAGACATTAGGTTAAGGATAGTGATGAATGTTGCCTTTTATCTTTAAGACCAGATTGGCTCTCTAAACACAGGTCACTCAAGGTTCATTACTTCAGATAATTTTGTTAGTTTGATGACAATTTAATTATTGTGTAAATAATATTTCTTGGAACTAACTCATTGTAAAATGAACCACCATGAGAATGCAAACTGAGTAAATATCAGGCTGCTACGAGCTGTTGTCATGGTTCGAGTCCCTCTAGTGGTCACAAGTTAGGAAGGGGAAAAAAAGCAAAAATAAACAAAGAGGAAAAGAGAAAACACAGGTAAGCTAAACTAAGCCTGCCTCGTGTATATTTAATTCATTGTTGGTCATTGCTATTCACAGAGTACATAGACCACAGTGCTTTATGGTTGTATGTGTGTGCATGCACAAAAACAGTAATAAGCAGATTCACAATGTGTCCACTTCCAGCAGCTGATCAATTTTACAGTGAACATTTACGACCCCCTCCCCACCAAGTCAGGGTTTGTGCCATTAAACTGCACAGAATGGACCACCTTGAGCAAAATACCACGGTCTAAAAGGTTTTCCAGGAAAACTAGGTTACTTGGGAGATAAATGTCACCAAGATCCAGAGGCAGCAACATGTTTTTAGTAAGAGAACACATGCACGAGCAGTTTATTTGCCGAGACTCGGATTGCCTCTATAGGCCTGTGATACACCACAATCCTGATTAGTAATTAATAAAAAATTAGCTTCTTGGCAACAAACGAAGGCTGAACATTTCATAAATACTTGTTTTTATCAATTAAACTTATTATTGCCTCTTCCACCTTTTTTTTATATTCTCCCTGAATTTCTCCCTAATTTAGTGGCTAATTTCAAACAGTTTTCAAACTGCTGTTCAAACCACGCTAGAGGCAGCAAAACACGCTCAAAGAAAAGCACTATCCACCATCTTCTGCTTGCATGGGCTCACAGACACCCATGACTGGCTAATGCCACTGTATTTGATATAGGAGAGCAAGTATGCTGTCCCAGCACTCTCCTCCCTCAGGAACATAGCCTGTTTTGCTCCTTAGATCTCTCAACCTAGGACAGTGAGTGAAGTTGTGATCTAAAGATATTAGAGCAACCATTAATCTGTTAGGAGACATTGCTACGGTAAAAAGGTCATTCTTCATTCAGAAATGTATTCCTTCATTCTATTCAACTTTATTTGTACTTCTTTATTTATACTTTATACTCCTCAATCAGGCATCCTGTGGAAAGCTTTCTTTCTTTTCAAGAAATAGTTATTTAGGCTATACTTGACAGCAATTACCAGCTATTTATTCATTTATTTATTCATCTTCTATACCCATCTATTTGTGCAAATTCCTCCTAAGATCCTACCACAGCATACTAGTAGGGTTGGGTATCGTTTTTTTTTTTCGATACTGGTGCCAAATCGATACTTTTAAAACGGTACCGGTGCAAAAACGGTGCCTGAACCGATACTTTACAAAAGCCACAAAATGATGGTGGATGACTCAAGAATACATTTTTATTGAAC
>JAQMYJ010000009.1:8100801-8122458 GCA_030014305.1 Clarias laeviceps | reverse complement strand
TAAAATGGACAGTAACATTACTGCAACAATGTTTTGGATTTGTATTATCAAAGCTTTCCGAAGTTCTCAAGATTTTTTTTCTGTTTCTGTACATACCGGTTATATAGGTACCGGTGCCAATACGGTACCCAACCCTACATACTAGTGAGTCTGAGGTCTGGGCTTTGACTTTGCCACTTTTAATTTTTTTTCTTTGTACTTTGTGGATTGATGAGCAGCATAATTTGCTTTTCTGAGGTCATGATTGATGTAATTTCTTATTGTCATGATATACTGTAGATATACACGAGTGCGCGAGAACACCAAACTACCAAAACGTCAGCTTTTGTTGAGATTCTTGATGATCAACTTTATGGATCAGGGGTTAAGGCTCTGGTGTACTGATAAGATGGCTGGGGCTGGGCCTGAGCAAGGCCCTTATTATTATTATTATTATTATTATATTATTATTATTATTATTTGTCAAGCCACTGATGGTTATTGCATTTCAACCACCCTATCTAATATCCGCTCTAGCTATGACTACCTTTATTGGCGTATTAAAATCTATCTACTCATGTGCATGTTGGACTACATACATATTCATTTACCAGAATATAGATAAACAACACAAAGTAAAAAAAATGCATAGTATTGTGTTCCACAGGGGAGAACTACAGCACTCTTAGCAACCCTATTCCCGCTCCCTTGCTACACAAAAAAAAAAAAAAGACCAAATGAAGGCTAAAGTGATAACAAATAAACCGGGGGAGTAAGCAGTGAGATTGAGAATGCAGAATGTTAATGAGGCACACCACTGAGAGAGCACCTGAGACATGGATGAATGAGGCAATGCGCTATGAAAGGAATGGCACCATTCAAGCTGGCTGTGAGATGGGAGATGGAATATTTCACTGGCTGCAGCTGGCCACTTTCATATTGAAATCAGCTTGTCTGAAGTGTGATTCGACAAAGAGGAGAGCCTTTCACACGCTCTCCTGGAAATTTAAAACAAATATGAGCCCCGTCTTGGCATGCTCTGCTCTCTCTCGTAGTCTACATTTACAACAGCCTGTCCGTTAATTCCCAAAGTTTATAGTGAGAGAGCACAATTTCAAAAGTATTATAGATTTCGATATCCTTAAACATCAAACCACTGTTCCATATACACCAATTTAACAATGTTTTTATACTTCCTTGCCTGAGTTCTAACCCTCTAACCATGGAGAGAAACAATACATCCTGGTCTGTCTATCACACGGATTACACGGGTCCCCGTGTCCACAAATAGCTCAGCAAATATTCTAGTGCACAAAGAGCATCGGCCAATTCAGGAAGACCTGTCAGCGTGATTTATTAGCAATTTCGGGCAGTTGATGAATACAGGCACTCATACACGCAGGTATTAAAACTGAAGATCAACAGCGATGGCTCTTCCTATACAAACAACACAGCCAGCTTCTGAAACAGCCAAAAACAAACTCTTGGCTTGCCTCAACAGCTTTCAAAGATCCTGTCCATCTTGAAGTATCTTCTGACATGTTGGTTTGTTTGTATGAAGTCAAGTTTATGAAATGAAACGTGATTTACGAATCAGCAGCGTTAGTTCATTAAAGCATGTTTTGGAGAGCGATTTCACAGAAAGCTGCCAGCACCAGATGCCTTGTGCGATGACTACAAGCCATGTGTCAGGTCTGTCTCAATCCAAGCTTGAGTCAGGCACACTAAGCAGACCAAATGTCTTACCCAAATACATACTCATTTTTTTTTTTTTACTATATGTGTGCAAAATGTGCTTTAATCTCAATCTAAATGCAATGCACTTTCAAAGTGTATGAATGTGCAGGATGTGGCAAGGGATTTTATGACAGAACAGGAGGATTAAAACAAGGGGACGGTTGTCAAACAGTAGTGTTGAACCTCTCTCTCCAGCTGGCAGCACTGCTTTTCATTACTGCTCTGTTTACCTAGACTGACTAAAGCGGCAACCTTCATTTTCTACCATCTACAAGTGTACTGCACTGGTAGCAGTAAAATAGCAGAAAATATCTGTATCGTTATCTTTACTATCACTGGAGCATCTCCCATATCCCATAATGATCAAAAACATCTTTGGTTGTGTTGAGCGAATCTGAAACACTAATTCGCAGACATCTATGACGTTAGCATTTATTGAAGCAGGAGGTCAGTAAACAGTAGTTCTGTGAAACACATGTGCTTTTCCCTCAAGTACTCCTTTGTACCATGCTGTCTTTAGAGGTTAATACCCTGCAAGCACCTAAAAAAAAGGCAGCATGTAAATGAAAGAGAAAGTATGAATCTGATCTGCCTCACTGTACAAATATCGTCAACACCATTCTGGATTTAACCTGATTGTTCGCAAAATAAATTGTGTATTATCAAACAACTTCATAAGTGCAAAGAAAAGAAAGGCAAACTTATTTCTAGTCACACTGTCTGCTCTTGAGGGCAAAATTCAAGTTAGGAGCCACTTTAGGGCAGCCTAATAACATTTACGTGGCTCATTATGAGACTACAATCGTTTCCTCATTAAACAGTACAAATAATAAATAGTCCAGTAAATGTCAAATGTTCGGTTAAATGTGATTTCTTTATAATTTAGGGGATCTACATTAGGCAATATGAGAAGAGCTGCTTTGTTCACCTCTCAAATCTGGTGCCGCTATTAGATCTTTTTTTAAATAAATATACATTTTTGATGAAAGATTAAAAATGGAATTTCATTAAGAATATAAAGCTGACAAACATCCTGCCAAATTGGCAAGCAACATTGATTTTAAACCTGCACAGTATGTAGTTGGATGGAACTGAAACAGGATGTCAGTACTGATCTAAAATGTAAGTAAGTAAACTGCGGCAGAATCAAAATCAAATATGCATTTGTTCTGAATTTAAAATCATCCAAGAGCACATTTATAGATGCCGCAATATCCACTACGATAAGTCATGATCTGTGACAGGTCGTAAGGAATAACCATGGTGATGATGGTTTAAACATAGATTACTTATTCAAAGAACAGTGGAACACAAAGGTAAACAAGGTGAACAGATACAGTATAAACACAACAGTAATTCATATCATAAATAAAGCACTCCATCGGAAAAATATGTTTGAAGCTGGGGTTATCAGAGTATTAACTTTCTAATACTTTACCATGTATGGGCAACGGTGAAGCGCCGTTGTTTGTGGTTGTTATTGTTTATTAACATGCGGCGCAGCAGACGAGGAGAGTTCCGCGGGGACAGCGTAGTTGGGGATAGCCGTGGCGACGCTGAAGATGGGGACTTCCGTCCCCGTGGACACCGAGGTCGCTCCTGTTGAAGCAGGTTTTCCCTTAGTATCCGCACTAGATCCTCATTAAGTCCTGCCTGGTCACCTTGGTGAAGCTGCTTTACAGGCACAGCCAGGGTGTCCTGACTGCCTCCTTGTTGAGCCATCACAAAGTTGGATGGTGATAACCAAGACAACACAACAAGACTTAATAAAAGAAATAGTCCTTGGTACGGTCCCAGAGACAAAAAAGAAGTCTGAAGTCCAATGCTGTCTTATCCAGTCAGCCTCGCATATTTTCCTTCTTCTGTCAGCATCCTTGCGAAATACTCTTTTCAAGGACTACACAGCCAAAGCTCTAGCACCAACGCATGAACTGAAGGGCTAGTCAGAGTATCCAACGCTGTGCAAGTGGAGAGCGCATGGGAGGAGGCTGTTCGAGAGGAGAGGAAAGGAGAGGAGAGGAGGGGGCTGGAGGAAATCACTTGTCAGCTGTACCGACAATAAACAAAGCCAAAGCCATATTATGCTGGTTATTCAATAAACCAGCCTCTCCCAGCAACAGTGGAAAGCTTCCTCTTGTAAATACATCATTGGCTACGGACCAACATTGGAGAAGGTAACTTTCATCGCTGTTCTTTATTTATCCGTTCCGTCTAGCTCTCTATGAGATACAGCAAACAGAAACCTGTGCTGCTGAAAAAAGAATTAACAGCCAACTAATTTTGGTGAGAGCTGCTGTCCACAGTCGTTTGTCACGTTAAATGAAAGCCATAATAGATAAGATTATTTACACAGCGAATAGCATTTCAGCGTTGATCAAACAAAAGTAACTGACACTACAGGACAGCTGTGTCGAACTAGTCCCCAACTACGAATGAACAAAAAACTTTTTTTAAATTTCATCACCTTAATCACACATCACAGGATAAAAAACTAGCAGTCTAACAGATCCATTAAGTCCCGTTATGGTAAATTAAATTACCCCTATTTATTAAATTCATGACTCACTATTTTAGGAGGCAGATGAGGCATTAACGTCTTTACTTATTAATATAGCAATTGCCTGATTAGGACCAACGACACATTACCTAAACTGAATTCGGTTAGACATGTTGAAGAGCAGATGGTGCTACAAGACAGGATATGTCATTATAGAAGAGCAGTTTGTTGCGGTGCAAATGTTGCTAGAAGCGTACCTTAGCAGACGATTTGGTGATAATATGAGCTTTTTATGAGCTCAATTTTGCTATTCTGCAACACACCCAGAGAATTCCTTGATTAAATTTCTACCTTCACTTTTTTTTTTTTTTACATTTATTTTTATTTATCACCAAAGTTGTTTATAAGTTTTTTTTTTCTAAAAGAAAGTTTTAAAGTCAGTGATTTTATTAGTTAGTAGAACTTGTTTGGGCACAATGGTTAGGAAGCCAGTATACTGTACAACTCATATAAATCTCATATACTTCAGATGTTTCTTTAAATGAGGGCTGTACCAAAAGTAATGCAAAAGTGGGCAGAACTTTTTTTTATTCTAATCGACATACAGTAGATCACTCAAATTGCACATGTCGATAGACTAACTCTGACAGAATGTTTACGGAGATGACATAAGAGCAATGTACCCAAATGGATGCAAAATTTTAAAAATGAGCATCCAGCACTGAAGACAACTGCCTTGCCCAAGAAACATGAGATTTTATAAAAACCTTTCATGAAGCCTTCAGGTCAATCAGTATTGTCCCTATTCCGTGTAAGCTGCACACGCTAATATCTCCTTTGACTGGCTTTAGCTTTGATTATGGAGGGGCTGGTTGATATGTGACAATGATCCTCATTCTCCCAAAGTCACTCTTTCACAAATTTCCAAATCCTGGAATATTCCGGTGGAATAATCTGGTCATTTTCTTTTCACTGAAGTTGATGGTTCAACACTATGCTTTCAGATTTTAATAACGTGTTAGCGGGTTTTAAACCCAATTTCAGTCATTTTCAAATCTCCCTAGTTTTTTTTTTTTTTGCGCCACTCATTTGACCCTTTTGAGGTAATGCTATGAGCTGCAATGCTCACTAAGAGGAAAATACTTGACATTCACTCTGGATTTTCCATCCCTGAATTTTGTCATTCTTAAAGCAACAAGTTTATGGTTCAAATCTGTGGTGCAATAATTACTTTTTAAAAACTCTGTATCAGATGCTCCTTCATGTCCATTCTTTTTGAATATGCATACTTTTCTCACATAAATATTGTTGTAACGTAGAATTTTCTGACACCCATTCACTGGTGACTCAGGAGTAAGCATCCAGGAACTGAGGAAAAAATGCAGCACTGTTCGTAAGCTCATTAGTGCAACATGTGTGGTCTTTAACAAACCTGATATGGGCGGCATTGTTAGAGATCACTGCTTTCTTTCACGGCAACCATTCACTGAAAACTACTCATGTCTATACTGTTTGCATAACCCTGGAGATTAAGCTCATTCATTTAAAATTTATTTTAAGCAGCAGGTGCTTGCGATCATAGATTTTGGTGAAAGAGGATGTCATTAATAACGAAATAGCCTCAAACAAAATTAAGTTGCTAGACCTGATTTTATCCAATTAGTGATCCTGCAGTAGGCAGCTGAGAGACAACGACATACCAGCAAAGTCTATCTGCTGGGTTTGTACAGTATGGTCCTGTAATCATTAACTGGGGTTTACTTTTTGAAAGCTGGTTGCCATTAAACTTCACCAACGCAACACCTCAACTACAACACATTAACATTAAATTTTTTTTAAAATCTGGGCTGGCAGTGACAATTAGCCAAAACAATTAGGGATATTTCCCCTGAAGTTATACTGTACCTTACACATTGACACCATTACAAGATGTACAAATTTATTTTACTGGTCAAATTTAAATGGTCACATTTCTGTAAAATTGTATGCTAAACATGTGTGTGTATATAATTTACATAGCGCTTAATGAAAGAATTACAATGACCTCAAACCAGCTGCACTACAAAGGGAGTCAAAAATTATCCACACTGTGGTTATATTAAAACTCTGTTGGCTGCACTGTCTTATCAGCGCTTTCTCCCCAGTCACTCCTGTTCAGGTGTGAACGTGTTACGTCAGTTCATTTGTAACTGTGGTGCGAGCAAAAATGGATGCCCCATTTGCAGAAGTGGGTAGTAATGAGTTACATTTACTTTGTTACATTTACTCAAGTAACTTTTTGAATAAAATGTACTTATATGAGTATATACAGTAGTTTTATGGCATCATACTTTTTACTTTTACTTGAGTAGATTTGTGAAGAAGAAACACTACTCTTACTCCGCTATATTCGGCTACACTCTACTCGTTGCTTTCCTAACCTTTTATTCTACACATTAGATATTCTTTACTTTTGCCAGACAAATGCAGCCGGTGAATCTACCACATGACTGTGTTTTACCAATCAGACGTAGAACATGGAACAGCATGAACAAAAGCATTTGGATAACTGCAATACAATTTGGTTACTCCATAATTGATACTCCAAGGTGAAAGTTTCTTAGAGAGGATCATTACTGGTGACGCGACATGGATACTTCACCACAAGCCTTATAGTAAACAGCAGAGTATGGAACAGAAACACCCTCAATACAAGAAAAAGAAAGTGATGAAAATTGATGAAGACTCTCAAATGCCAGTGTTGGAACATTATCAGGAAAAAGATTCAACAATCAACAGTGCTCATTACAGTGAGATGCTTATTAAACAGCTGAAGCCTAAATTTCAGATTAAACGCAGGGCATTCACTGCTATCCAAGGGCATTGTGATCTGGCATGGCATTACATGTTCGCACACTGCTGCCCACACTGTCGACACTGCAAAAACTTTGTTTTGAGCTGTTAAAGCATCATCCCTGATTTCCATCAGACTTTCACCTGTTTGGTGAAAGCTGCCCTGCGAGGACGAAGATTTACATGAAGACAGCTTTTCATTTGTGGCTCGCAGCTCAGCTTAAACATTTTTAATGAGGAATACAAAAGCTTGTTGACAGATGGACAAAGTATATTGAAAAGCAAGGAAATTATGTATTTATCTTTTCTAAAAATTTATTTAATAAATTCTACAGACAGAGTGCAGATAATTTTTGACTCACCATTGTAATTAATAAACCGTAACTATTGAGCAAAACCTTGGGGCAATGGTGGCTCAGGCACGGTGCCATATAGGGATAGATTTCGTATAACAGGCTAGAAATGTTACAGGTTACAGTTTGTACCACATGTAGAAACTCATAAGTACTTTGCAAACTGTTGCAAAACTTAAACCTGAATAACCCTGGAAGGGCGTTATCTCTGCCACTCCATCTCATTGTGCGCACTTTGCATCAGCGAGAGGTGCAGCTGCTGATTCAGTTATCACTTTATTGTGAAAGTGGGCAATGACGGTTTAAATAGCACCTTTGAAACACTCGTAGTAATAGGGCTGTTTCTTTAAAAAACTAAAATCCAGTTTGAGGTTTTTATTAACAGTCGTAATACAGTGGTAATCGATTGGGACATTAGTCCACTGTAGAGCACCATGCACACACAAATTTGTACACTCTTTCAGACTTGGGGACAATTTAGAGTAGCCAGTTCATTAACCAGCATGTTAATATTAATGTCGCAATTTTAGCTCGCCGCATTAAAATAAATTTTTTTTAGGTAGTTATTTTTTCATTGTAAAATGAATAATAATATTTAAATATATATAAAAAAGATATTTAAAAAAACTTGCTGCCAATGTCCTGGTCCCCAAGACTGGTTTAGTAAATAAATGGTAATATTTACATGTAAGGTAACTGTGCTTTCTCATGTCAGCTTAGCCTTTCAACTCCAACTGCTGTATATTATTCACAAACTATAATGAATTGTACAGAAACCACGATGACACTAATAAGAAAGACATGTAGTTATGAGAACAAGATTCAATTACTGAGTCCTTGTATTAATTACAGTATAGATTATAGAAATCTTAAATATCTTAAATAAATTATTGCAACAAAATCCTATTTCTTTAAAATTCCATCTAAACGTCTACCATTAAAGATAAAAAGGAAGGGAAAAAATAAAGCCTATTTGTTTTTTGTATTTCTGACACCACACATATAACTGTATGAAAATGCTGATGTTTCAACCAATAAAGTTGTTCAGAGACCAAATAAAGCAGGCTTGCTTATGCGAGCAATAGCGAGAGAACATTTATGGATGTAATTTCAATTCATAGGTATATTGTGCATACAGATAAATCAAGTTATGACATGCCTGCAAAGGATCCTGGGAGAGAGACCAATAAACAGAAGGACATCACAATTGACCTAAAGCTTTAAAGAGATACGCACAGCCAGAGATGTTGTTCATACACATCACAAACGGAAAATAATTTATTTAATAGAGACAATGCTTTATCTACTATATCACGGTAAATAAAAGACATGTTTATGATATAATGCAATTTTTTATTTACTTTACAAATTCTGCAATAAAAAAAATGCTTCACTCAAAAGAAGGTCTGTGTCTCCACCTAGTGTCTGAACTGTACAGTCATCTTCACAGACTTGAGGAACAGTCCAAAATTGCACATTTCTCAAAGATAAAATAATTATAATAATAGACCTATATAATCGTATGTGATGCTTTATTCCTCATGAAAAACATCATGTTTATTTACACAAGAAATGTACCAAGTTGCAGTTCCTTTCATGGCCAACAGGGAACAGAAAGTGGACAGGAATGTGTCTTCTACACATACACTTTGTTCACTGGTATAACACACATCACCTGGTTGAAAGAGCTACAGTAACTGTTTCCCAGTGGTGGGCGGTGTGGGTGGTGTTTCTACACTACGAGTGTGGTGAAGCTGTGTAATATAAGCGCGAGGAGTCGGCTTCAGGGGGGTCGGTACACTCGAAACGTTATGCTCAGTTCATTGTTATTCAAGCAAAATGTTAAATGATATAATAAAAACCAGGTAGGTAGATAGATAGATACTATAGATGGATGGATGGATGGATGGATGGAGTCTATGAAAATCAATAAAGCCACTGTTTAATCTTGTGACCAAGTCTACTTCTCAGTAAACAGCGACCGATGTGGATGACTCACATCCCAGATTCCAGAAATTGCTGCGCGCTTCAAAGCAGGGCGTCGTTTTATTTGAAAAGAGACTGATTGAATCTCAGAAGACATAAAAGCCTTGGCAGTTTGTTCATAATTATTAAGTACTATTCTGCAAGAAAGCTTTGTGGCTCAGTTATACACCGAGGGTGCAATTAGACTGCGCCTTGGCAAAGCCCTTTTCCATTTATTTCAGTCATTTTTTTTTTTAAAGAGCATTACTGTAAATGTTGAGTAGAACAGTTCATAAAGTTCATTTTTATAACCACGTTTCATAAAGCTGTCATCATGTACAGTAAATGGTACTCATTGTAAAACAAGGCTTCTTATTAATAGTTTCAATAATAGTTCGGCTTCAGATTTCTTGCATAAACAAGCATCAGTATTTACAAATTTAGACTTTCAAGTCTTCTTACATCCAAAGCTAAATCTGACATTGTTATTCATGCACAGAATGTTGTTATTTATATAGACTGGAGTGCTGCGTTCAAAATCAAAATATGAATACATGCATTCCCAATAAAGGTATTAACTGACCGTGCAGTGACAAAAAATCTAAATCTATTACTCTATTCACAAATCATATTTTTTACATTTGGGATGTACTCTAATGTTCGGATAGGCAAGTAATGTAGTCACTCATTTGTTGGAGGAAGATGCACAGACGTCCTTGGTGATGGAAATAAATACGAAGCATTGGGGGCTTGGAGATATTTTGCTCCTCAAGAGAGACGTAATAAAAAGAATGTAATAGCTTTGTCATCTCAGATGTTAGAGATCATATTTGTCAGCAGGAAGCTTAGTGTAGTGAATTGAAGCTATATGGCATTGAAGTTAATTGAAACGAATACAGTAGACCAGTTACAAAGATAAGACTTTGAAACCATGTTGTTTGCAAACGTTTTCAGATGTTACAGCAACATGTTGGGGGGAAAAACTGGCGTAGCACCCTTCACACCCTTTATAGATAAGCATTTAAAGGAAAATCATACAAAAAGTGGGATGTCTGCATTGGAAAAATGTTGAGGTTCCACACAATTTTGCATTCCGTTGATGACCAATTATAGACGGGGCATTATGACCCGTGGATACCTCTGTGGCCTTGACGTCCATGATGAAGTTTGCATATTCTTCCCATTTCCTCCCACAGTCAAAACAGATTAGCTGTGTGTATGGTGTGTGTATGTGCATACCACATCCAGGCCTTATGCCCCGAGTCCCCTAGGACATCCTCCAGGTTTCCCGTGACTCCCGTGAGATAAGAGGTATAGAAAATGCATGGATGGCTCGATTATATACTGAGCCCCCTCTGTTGGAGCCTCTGTGTATCAGGCCTGTGCTTTAAATATGCACCAAACAAATTAGCCCAATAAACAGAGGGCCCAACCCACAGCACCCAAAGGACCGGGCAGTGCACAGCACACCCCCAGAGGTCCCATAAACCCATGCCCTATTTTAAAGTGGCTTTATCTAATTCTCTTTATTCACTGTGTGATAAGTTATGTCCTTCCATTTTATTGCAAATTACATCTGTCACTTGACCCCCTTCTTCACTGCAGTGTATACAGAGATTATAATAAAGAAAAAAAAAAACTTTGGGATGTGCTGGAGAAAAAATAAATGCTGTGTTGTTACAAAGTAAGGTTGGTGAAACTATGTAACTATGAACGGATGTCGTAATCATAGCTAATCTTCTTCTTTTCTTCCTAAAAGGCATGTGTCTTTATTGTTTGAACACCCTTTTTATCCTCTAAATCAGACATCTTTCATCCATGTGTAACTTTTAGCCCATACTAGAGCTTGACTGCTATGTTTTTTAATGTTGCCTGTCACGTAGGATGCGTTTTTCACACAGATCTGGCAACCACATAAGTACAGTACATATGTCAAGAACCCATACATCAGTTCTTATTCAAAGGGGGACCACCCACGGTAGAGTCATTTGTAGAGTCATTCTAAACTGAAGTGACAAAAAGCTTTTCATTTAAAAAGCAGCTTAAAACAGACGTTTTCAAAGGGAACAGTGATGTACATTTTGTTTCAGATTCTTTCCACTGTTTTAAAGTGGAATGAAATTACAGCCTTGCAATGTATTGGCACCCTGTCCAGAGTGTACCCTGCCTCCTGTGATGGTCTCCAGGCCCCCGCGACCCCCGTATACAGGATAAACGATGAGTGAGTGAAATAACAGCTACAGACTTAACTATATATTATAAACATATGATGGACATTCCATTTAGTATTATTAAACTGTAAGTCGAATGAATAAAACAGATGGATGCATGGTTGCATCAAATCAGCTCTTTTAGTGTTGTTGTTTTTGTTGTTGTTTCAGCACTTCTGCTAGAAGCTCTTTGCTCTTATAGCCTATTTGTTTGCCTCTGCAAATTTACAAAATATAGGTGCATCTCAATAAATTTAAATATCATCAGTAATTCAATTAAAAAATTTAAATATTGTGAAAAAGTTTAACATTGAACACTCATGGTGTCACACTCCAATCAGCTGATTAACTCAAAACACCAGCAAAGGTTTCCTGAGCCTGTCAATGATCTCTCAGTTCTGTTTAAGACAGAAGCATCTTGGACATCTTGGTTCAATAGGCTACACAAACATGGAGCTTTATGGAGATGCTGATTTCATTTTCCAGCAGGACTTGGCACCTGCCCACACTGCCAAAAGTACTAATAACTGGTTTAAGGACCATGGTATCCCTGTGCTCGATTGAAAACTTGACCAACCTAAACCCCATGGAGAATCTATGTGGTATTGTGAAGAGAAAGATGTAAGACACCAGATCCAACAATGCTGAAGAGCTGAAGGCAGCTATCAGAGCAACCTGGTCTTTCATAACACCTTAGCAGTGCCGTCGCCTTCATGCCACTCCTCAATGCTGAAGTAATTAATGTAAAAGTAGATACTATACAGAACTGGCACCTTTGGATAGTTTTACTTTTATTTCAGACCAACACCTTAAGTTACTAGTGGAATATTCCAGTTTACTAATTTCCTTATACTATACATTATACCAAGCTGTCACACCTCATGACTGTGATCCTACATGGGAATCCTACTACTGTACATGCCCTCCATCATTGCCACAAATGATGCCCTCCATCATGCCACTTTCTCATTCTCCTCATGTTGGAGAGTTGAAGAAGTGAATTTTCAAGATACTGCGTCTACTCTGCTAATCCTTTGTTCTAATCCTTTGCTAATAAACATACTATTTTCATCAATGTTGACACCGGCTTATTGTTTGAGCACTGAACACAATGTAATGATTCTTATTACCTCTAAGTCCATAAATTCTTAGCTTGAGTTTAACTTTGCCATTTTTCCCAATATCCTGTAGTTTAAGGGCGAGCAGCTTGTTGCTGTTAAGCCCTGAAGCAGAATGGACGATAGACATGATCCCTGGCTAAATTGTTTAAGACAGAAGCATCTTGGACAAGCACTCACAGATCCCTGGCCTAATTGACTACAGTGGCATGTGAAACATGCCTCGGAGGCTACATGAATACTGTCTATTCATCACATTCCTTTGGGAATAAAGTAAGGGGCAGAAATGTCTACAGAGCATTGCAGAGTTAGGAATAGAAACAAATGAGTGCCTTTCCTCCGTTGGAATACAGAGTAGAGTTGCTCACAGCAGAAATGGGCCAAATACAGGAGCTTTTAGTTGCACTCCAATAACGTATGAAAGTGCACAGCTCAGGGGAGACTGCTACAGCTGCCTCAAACAGAGAGACAGAGTGTGTCTGCATCTCATTCTTTGAACTTGAGGCCTACTTTAGCAGAAAGTGCTGATAGCCCACCATGTAAGTGTCTGAAGATCAGAGGAATTTGGTTCAGCAGCAGCAGGGACTACACTAAAGGCTGGTATTAACACTGCCTAGATCTTTCACAAAAGCCCAGGATATCTCACATTGTATCGACTGCATAAAGACACTCTTAGGCATTTAATGATTTGTAAAACACCTCTGTCCAAAGACATTTGTAACTGAACTGATCAGATGAGATTACTGGCCACATTCAAGTTAATCAGATTGTAGTGCAGAGCCTAAAACACTGAGCCATGCTTGTCCCTATACGCATTCGAAAGCATGCTGAAGCTGTGACCTGAAAACAGTGTACTGCAAATTGACTGCAGTGGCAAATGCAGCAGCAAGGTTTAAGGTTAAGATTTACCTTTAAAAAAACAGCAGCATGCTGATTAACCAGCAGCATTTTAAGGTTAGGCTTTACACCTCTGCTATAGACATTGATAGTCTCAGTGGTGGTACATGCTGATGAAGTCTTGCAGTAGAATGTAAAGAAGCAATAGATCACTAGGACTCTTAAACAGATGCCTGTAAAAACACTGCTCCCACATCCTTACTATTGCCTGGAATTGGTACAGTAGGTCTCTGGCACAGGCATAGCAGGTGCTAGATTGTCACCTCTTTCTGTCTGAACCATGAACATTTTTAGATGCCCTTGTCTGCCATGAATTTCAAATGCTCTTAGTCTGCCTAGTGAATCGAATCGATGAATCGAATGAAGCTAAACAGATCTCATTGGACAATGCAAGCACAGGGAAGTAGCCGATACTAATTCGTTCATTTTGCTGACTGGCTCAAAAAGATCAGATCTTTAACAAATGCAACATATCCAGCCAACAGACTGTGCACTTGAGGTTGGGTGAGAAACTGCAGCAAGACAGACTATAAATGAGGCTTGCTTTAAGCCAGACATGTCCAATGAAGAAATCCAACACGCCGTCGTAAAATTACTATTTTTGCGAATGTTCTTGAAACCTCATAATGTAGGATAATTGCACATTTTCATAATTAGTAGCTTGGCACACAGCATCCTTTTCATTAAAATGAACAACATTAGAAAATTAGAGCAAACACATGCCACTTCAGCCATATTATTATCACCATCCTTCTTTAGACACGAGGATCGTTATATAATACAAACTTAAATTTATTAAGACTGCCACATATTTTTATTAGAAGACTTGCATTTTCTCCTTAGTCCTGAGCTTTCTATCAGTTTGCCATGCCCACCAATGCACAGCATCTTTTAAACTGTAATTTACACCTCACCCCTCACAGTTTGCTCAAACTGCTACAGCCTTGAATGTTAATTTTAGATGCACTGGAAGCTTGCTTTGTTCCCCTGGCTGCACCTTGTGACATCTGTCCCATTATGTCAAAGAATAAAAATCATCAAAGTGACCTTTACCGATTTTGAATTGCGCTAAAGTGAAGGATTTTTTTCTACTTTAAAAAATGGTTGTTACTGTGATATTTTTCTGTGGTGTACTAATGTGAAGGCATGTCTATAGTCAAAGAAAGGCCATGTCATATAGGTCACTCATAGATGTGTAATTCACTTCAGAAGCATGCACTGTTGTGACCTTGACAAGTACAGTTTAGCAATAACAAGCACACTATTTCCACATGAAGTTTACATTTGCCGCAGAGCGACGATAAGCATCTGCCTATCTGCATAACTCTCTCTCGCCTCTCTCTCTCTCTCTCTCTCTCTCTCTCCAGTGAATGTGGTGGCTGACCTTCAGTACTGAGAAAAGAGCACCCCAGGCCTTTATTAGGCAGTGCAGATAAAGGCTCTCCAGCTGGAGACATTGACTTCTTCCCAGCATGCCCTCTGCTTATACGGCCCTCCCCCGAGAGTAAAACCTAACAGACTAAATAACACAGCCTATCTAGTCATTGTCCACTTTTCCTGACTCAAATAACTGGATTTTCAACTCATGGTAGCACAAGCAAGCAGAGAAGCAACGAGATCCAGTCTATATATAGGGTTCTTGTCAGAATCAGAAGAAAGGTGTAGGATTTCTTTGTCTCATAAATACGATTATTCCTGGTTGCAGATTTCAGCATAATGTCACATTAAGGGTCTTCTTTATCTTCTTCTAGACCACATATCCAGTGTAGGGTTGCGGGGGGCCTGGAGCCTATCCCAGGAAACGCATGGGCACACACACATAGACACACTCTTTCAAACACTAGGGGGCAATTTGGGAACATTAATTAATGTAATCTGCATGTCTTTGGACTGTGGGAGGAAACCGGCGTACTTGGAGGAAACTCACCAAGCACAGGGAAAACATTTAAACTCCACACACACAGACAAAAGGTGGGAATTGAACCCTTGGCCCTGGAGGTGCGTGCTAACCACTACGCCACCGTGTCGTCCACTGTCGAAAAACAACAGAAATATTCAGACATAAGGGATAAACGCAGTAGACTAAAATGAGGGACGAAACTGTTAAAGGGGTTAAATTAACTTTATTCATCTGCACTGAATAAAATTTATCGTTTAAATTTAATGGGGCCAGATTGTAATGGGAGAAGATCCAATTGGCAAAGAAGCGATATACAAACATATTTTCTCAATTAATTTCTAGGATTCACCAATGTTTTTTTTATCTTTGCCCTTCTCATAGGTAATAAGAAATGTTTACGAGTGGCTGAGAGCACTTTTACCAAGATAAAATAAAAAAATTTCTTCTGAGCACTTTTTTAAAGATTGCACAGTTTTGACTAGCAGAACGAAAGGATTCTGAACTCTGAGCACGCCGAAACACATACAGTGGAACCTTGGATTGCACGTAACTTGGTCTGCAAGCATTTTACAAGGCAAGCAAATTATTATTTTTTTTAGCTTGATAAACGAACGAGGTCTTGATATACGAGCAGTACGCATGCGCTTTGACTGGCGAGTGTCACGTGATCAACTTTTGTGCGTGTGCATCACATGTATAGTCAACATCTGTGTGCGCTGGTACTGTTTTTTTTTTGTGTGTGTGTGTCAAAGTCTAGTGACTGTTCTTTAGTAAGTGAAAGTTAATTTGTTTTATATTTACTTTATATTTTGAATAAATTATTTTTACATTAGTATTTTTGGGCTGTGGAACGAATCATTGGAGTTTCCATTATTTCTTATGGAGAATTCATTTTCATATATTACTGCCTTGTTATATATACGCTTCCAGAACAAATTATGCTGGCAATCCAGGGTTTAACTGTAATTATGAAAACCCAGTTTTCATGTTATCTATGTTAATTAAACGCTAATCGTATGCTATCCCATGAACATCCGATTTAAAGTCAAATGCGATTCATCATTTTGCTCACCTAGGTGAGAGTTGATTGGGATGGTTAAGAACCATCTGGTGTGCATATGGTGTTTTCTTCTTATTTTTCTCTCTTAACAGATAATTAAGAGAAAATTTAGGACAAATTTAAGAGAATGATGCTATGAGGCCCAATGTATGTCATATATTCATACTCATTTGTTTCAGTACAGTGATTATATTTTGCTAACACCAGTAAGCCTTTTTCTGTAATATGTATGTATGTCATGTCATGAATTTATATAGGACATTAAACTTCCACTACATACAGTAAATAGCCAATTTTCACTTTTTGCGCTTTAAATTTCAAAAAGTAAAGGAGCTTATTTTCAGAAATGGTTTGGAGAAAATGTGCATAAAGCTTCAACTGCAAGACTGGAAGAAACCATTTTATTTAATTAGCAAACTATTATTTTCGTTAGGGAGGCGGCAATATTGGTTTTATATTTCACCTTTTTTTATTATTAGTCCATGTTTTTTGGTACACGACCAAACTAAAATAATCAAGAATTATTGTGTTTATTCTTATTTATGTTGGCTGTGAACTCCATGTGCGGAGTTTAAAATGTGAGATATTATGGCTTCCAAGCAATATATTTAATAAAGTGTGAGAGTAGCCAGCATTGGTGAGCAGAGTGCACAGAGCAGTTTAAGCAAGAATGCTCATTAAAATGAATGCTAGGTGCCATGAACTGCACCTTGACTCATGGGCAAAGTGTAGATGCTAGCAAGCAAGCAGAAAGTAAGCAAAAGTTTGTGCACACATGGCACGTTCATGTTAACTTGAGCATTATTTTTAACGACCATTACCTCTGGTGCTCTCAATTTAAAATAACAATACTGTACCTAAAGAACTTCAGATATTTTACAAGGCAACATGTATTGTATGAAGATGCAGTAATTCTTTGCAGATCTACCAGTCACTGTGATTTTGTGTCATCTGTCCATTTATATGTTACAGTACATATTACATAGTATTTGTGTTCCTACATTTTTTAGTATCTACTAACATTCCAGTGCCCTCAATGTACAGTACTGAGCAAAAGCCTTACGCACATGTAAAAAATGCTGTAGAGCAAGGATGTCTTCAGAAAAAAAGCCAAGATTTTTTTATAATGATTTGAGGACCGTTTAGTCGCTACAGTTGTAAATCAGCATACAAATTCAATTTGTTCTTAAGGTGAATTTTCGTATTGTGAAATGCATTTTCCCATAGAAATTATCTGTAAATACAGATAATCCGTTCCAGCCACCCAAAATAATATTACCAATATTACCAATTTCCAACAATATAATTTGAATGTTTGCATAAAAAAAAATCTTGACATGTAGATTAAGTAAAATATAAAATTAATAGACATTAAACCTAACTTAACCTTAATTTATGATTCCTCTTGGCAACGGCTGCTTTAAAAACTCCTATCGATTGTGTTACCGGGCAGACCTGAATCCATGTGGCTCACATTGTTTACTGTTTATTGGCCAGCAGTGAGATGTGTGTGCCCTTCACCTCCAATATAAAGTACTGACCCATCTTCAGTAAGGCAGTCAGGTAAGAGTCTGTAGATAGCAAACAATTTTTGTTTTTGTTCATTAATATGAAACACAGAGGTGGCAGAAGTACAAAAATCCAATACACAAATAGAAGTACAAGTACTTCCTAGAATTTAATTCAATACAGGTTGAAGTACCACTGCATGTTTTTTCCTTAGTTGAAGTATTAAGTACATGCTCTAAAATGTACTTACAAAAGTACAAGTACTCCACAAAGAAAATTTTCTAGATATCTATCTGACTGAGCCACTGATAAGCAGCATCTTGAAGTATTTTAAACATAATTGAAGTTGATGCTGTTAATAATATGAACATGTAAGTCTAGTAGAAAGTGATAATGACAAAGAGTTGACATTAATATTAATGTCATTAATAATGGCAGCTAGCCGCTGTCATTATTCTGGTAGCATAGCCAGCTAGTTGCTACCATTGCTACCCTGTATAATGCAAGTAGTCTATCCAACATGGACATTATAATTATACCTTTGTTATGAAAATTACATTGTTATTTATATAAAAAGCAAACCAAATGCATAAGAATTCATAAGAGTCATAGGAGTCCACAGCCCAGAGGCCAAATGGGCAGAATCTGTTGCCCAGGTAACTGTCAATCACTTTGGTGCGCTAACCAATTTGTGCTTTCATAATGACCTTCCTGTCATTTCTGTAAACTTGGTACTGGTGGAATGTTCTCTTCCCATGTGTAGCTCAGTCATACTCTGGTGTGAGTGACAGAGTGAACGACTTATGTTTAGAATAGAAAATCAGTGCACTTTTGTGTGATCCTCATCTGGAAAGTAACACCTCTCTGTTTACAATGTAGAGAGTAAAAGTAGTTTTTTTTAACCAAAAACGCAGTGAGTAGAAGAACAAAAATACGGAAAATACAGAAAAGAGTAACTCTGTAGTTGTACCCTGCCACCGCCGACGAAACACGTTAGGCTGAGACACTGACCAATTTTTCTTTGCCTTTTATTTATTTTTCATATCTGTTAGACTGACTGTATATGATTGAAGTGATTGCTCATATTTTGGAAGCTCCGTTGACCACTAAACATTAATATCATATGATGTTCCTATCCATCAGATGCTCTTGCAGTTCTTACTACGCTTACAATTCATGTTTAGTTTCTACAGTAGTAACTGTATACCCCAGGATTTATTTATTTATTTATTGTTCGTAAAGAGAGCACTTATACTTTTGGCCTACAGCATTTGTTTGGCAGACCTCTGTGCCTCCAGCACTTGTACTTTTCCAAAGTTGCCAGGGCTCTGATCCTTGATCCTCCAGAACATTCTTAGACACTGCAGACTGCAAGTTTATGTGGGAGGTTTGAGTCAACAAAAGAAAGCAATGTCAATCAAAATCACTCCGTAAAACTTTTCCGACAATATCTCACATCTAGAGTTTACCAGTGTTAAAATGTATACAGCACAGCAGCAACACAGAGTAGTATATTATCAATATGGAATTACCAAATGGTAATATATATATAAATGGTAAATAAATTTTTCACATATTTACAGTACAGGTAGTCCCCGACCTACAAACATGTGAGTTGCGAATTTCCGCAGATACGAATAGACTGTGGCTCTTCTTTCGGTTCAATCATGGAAATAGCTCCCGTGTGTTGTCCAAAAATAGGCGCTGCAGTGCACCAGATACCAATATTTATAATTATATACAATATTTACAGTGTGTAAGTGAATGTATAAAATGTCTGATGTCCGGTATATTGTATGTGTGTGCGTGTGGGGGAGCAGGAGAAATTAATCGGCCTCACTGTTTCCAATTAATCAGTCCGGAAGCACAATGACAGAAAATGTTCTGTAAAGTTGCCCTGAGGGTGAATAATCCTAATTTCAGAAAATCCACAACAAAGAAGAGTTCATAGTCCAATACAGTGGAAAACAGCTCTGAGACAAAATGGCATCCAGGATTCCCCCTTAAAGGCAGAGAGCCAACATTTCACTGTAAGATTAATTTCCTTAGGGGCGTTTACAGTTTTTGGCCACAGTGTGGGCAGTGTGGGAAGAGGTGACAGATTTAGTCAAGTGGACTGGTATGCTTTACATTGTAAAATTGTGTCAAAGATGTATAAGACACACTTTGTCGGACTTAAGAACAAATTGGACTTATGATTGTGCTCTCGGAACAGAACTCGTTCATAAGTCGGGGACCTGTATTAAAATGACATCCATTTCACATTACAAATTTGTCTATTTTGTGTTGAAATGTCATGTCATGTTAAACTCACCCACTAAAACAATGACAGTGTTGTTTAGTTAAAAACGCCACAAGTACACCAAATAATCTCCGACTTATGAATGAGTTCTGTTTCCGAAGTCCTATTTGTTCTTAAGTCCAACAAAGTGTGTCTTATACGTCTTTGACACAATTTAGCAGATACAGTGCATTATAAATAAAATTTATCATTATTGGTATTATTTTAATTATTTTAAAATAAATTAAAAAAATTTCCCAATTATTGTGAGTGTTTAATATGGGGCTAACACAGAAGTGAGTAGAATTTTTAAAATACATCACTAGATAAGCATGCAAGTATTATTAAGATCGTCCACAATTTTATTTATTTATTTATTTATTTATTTATTTATTTATTTATTTTTTAATACTGCTGGGTCATTTCCATAAAGGCATGGTTTGCAGATATTGGATTGGAAGAACGAGTGACCTCAACATTTGGGATGAATTTGAACGCAGTCTGCATCCCCATGCCTGACCTCACTAATGCTCATGTCATGAACGAGCACAAATCCCCACAGCTACAATCCATAATCTAATAGAAAACCTTCCCAGAATATTGGAGGAAAGCAAAAGAAGGACACAGTTTGGTGTCCATAAACCTTTGACCATAGAGTGCATGTTTGACCAACTCTAACAAAACCTCTAACAAAACAACAATTGCATGTTAGTGCTGTTAGTTCAGAAACAAAGGATGTCTGGGCAGTCATTAATGATGACAGGCATCATTGCTAAACAATGGCCTAGACACACATGACTAACAATAGGTCTTAATATTACAAAGTGGAAAGCTATTGAATGATTATGGACCTGATATTTTTTGCACTTCTGGTCCACATCACGTCATTATATTCCCATTTACATTTTCGAGCACTTGGGACCAAGCCAGTTAAAGTTCCAGTAGTCTGAGTTTTAAATAATTATGCAGATCCTGAACTTTTATAATGAAACAAGTATACAGCTATTAAAAAGTAGGTCAAATTCATTATAATAATAATTTCCTACGATTATATCCTGTTACAATTTCATGAACTCCAAGAATAAAATTAGCCAGCCGAAAAGTCTGTGTGATTAGTACAGGGAGGACATTTTATCCAGAACTCTAACAAGCCACAATGCAGTCAGAAACAAGCTTAAGTAAGTGAAGGTGAAAGATTATTATTTGTTAATTCTGTAATTCACATATTATTTAAATTATTTTAATGGCAACTACGCTAATTCTCTCCATCTGTTCTGTATTTTTCTACCCATCCCGAGGCATCGGGAGATTGTGCCAGC
>JAQMYJ010000009.1:8051995-8077877 GCA_030014305.1 Clarias laeviceps | reverse complement strand
ATGTAGAAAATAAATCACTAAACAAAAACAAAGAAATTTGCAAGTGACCCCAAACTTTTGAACGGTAGTGTATATTCTCATAAAATGGGCTTGGCATTGTGGAAACGATGATAACAGATAACATGAAAGATTTCAAATTTATTTGGGTAGGGATTAGAGAACCTGTCGGTGCCAGAGGCTTAAACTGTTTTTCTTGGCTTCAAAGGCACCAACTAAGGCATCTCTAAATAAATAAAACACAAACACACACACACACACACACACACATACACACACACTAAGAATAGTGTTAAAAGAACCAATAATAACATAATCATTGGAAAAAAAATAGGAACAGAGCCTAAACATCTGGTTAAATGATTCTTATGACTACTACTTTTACATTCATTCCACATGCTCTCCATTGGTATTTCTTATTTACAATACGGGGTAAATGTCTGTAAGCAGCGCTTACGTTGTAAAATGGCTTAAACTAAATTTAAACAAATTAACTAACAGAGGTGGAAGGTAACTGAATACATTTACTTCATTTCTTTACTTAAGTACATATTTCATGTGTCTGTATTTTACTTGGGCGATTTTGTTACAGGATACTATTTACTTTCACTTCACTACATACTAAAACAAATATCTGTACTTCTACTTACATACATTTCTGCATGCCGTTGTGTTGCCGTTGTGTTATACTGATATACCTGATAACCTGGTACGTAGTACTGTATGTGAAGCAGGAATTTCACTACCTGCTGACAATTTTGTGTTTTTGCGTGACTTGCCCTTCCTTCTAGACACACCTACAGTAATAGCGCAAAAAGTGTTTGAAATCAGAATTGGAGTGGAGAGAGAGAGAGAGATTTTATGAAAAAGGCTACTGTGAGCTAATACAAGCCCCGTACATTTTATACTTAAATAAATTTCAACAGGTGTACTTCTCTACTTTTACTCAAGTACACATGCAAATGGAAGACTCTTACTTAACTAATAGTTTCCCTAGGGAATCCCTACTTTTAATTAAGAACAGGATTTGTGTTCTTTGTCCACCTCTGCTAACTAGGTTAGGTAACTAGTGTGGAATATTCTTAAAATTTTTTACTCCATTATAACTTTTACAGTAGTTACTAGTTCCCGTTTACTAATTTGATTATTGTCCCAAGAGTAAATTTTTTCTGCACTGGGACATTTTCCTACTAGTATCACTCCACTCATCTTGGCTTGCCACGTAAAATTCCATTTCCTATTTAAAAATGCTTACTATAGTCGTATTAGCAAACAGACATGGCAAAAGCTGAAACTTTTCAGGAATATAACTTTCAAATTAAAAAAGGAAAAAGGGATGCAATTATTACGGAATATTGGAAAATACAAGATTTTATTTGGCATTTGTACACGTACCAACAGTATAGATTTTTTGTTCAGAAGCTCTCTGTCTCAGTGATTGAAAAAGATAAGAAAAGTAGAGTAAACATGTAATACAGAAAATAAATAGTAGAAGGATGACTATAACACACCCTTTCCAAATATGTACTTTCTTAAAGAAAGACACAAAGTAATATTAACAAATTAAATAAAGAGTACTGAAGCAGGAAAGTCTCAATTAAGTTCACTGAAGAATAAAAGCACTCTCCTGAAGATTTGCATTCTGAGTGGGTCTCATTCAAGCATGCTCAGTATTACAATTAACACTTCAGAGGGGAGTAGCACTCAAAGTGAAGAAGACTGAAGACTGTGAAGCATCAAGTAACTCCCATTTTGACAAAAGCTTCTGGGTGTTATTTGGAGCATGGCACAGACACTTCAAGATTAAACAAGTGAATAAAAAACCTTTAAAAAATAACAATAAAAAATGTGCCTTTATTTTCAAAGTTTCACTTGGATTTTTTTTTGTAGAAACTTTCAAGGTGATTGACTCAGACCTAAATAAACTGATCTATGCAATGAAATCCACAAAGCAATCCTGCTCTTCCTGTTTCTATCTTGTCTTGAGGCATCACTCCCCGAGCACAGAGCTAGTGCAACGTGCTTGGGGCTACATCTCCGTAGCGACTTTAACATAATCATATACCACTAGAGAATACTGACAGAGCATTATGTAAGGAATAAAATGCCACAGGGTGTGCTGCTACAGGAAATAATAAATGACAGCGTGATGTGGTACAATCCTGACGTTTATTATTTTCGTACTAAAGTAGATCACACTGTTTTATTTCTCTTACATCACAGCAATCTGCCAATTATGAGTTTCCTTTTTGTTAATTAAAGAACTGTCTATTAGATTTATTTTTCATAATAAAATTATAAAACATCTGTGACACAAGTTTTAGCCTCTGTCACTGACAGGTTCTCTAATCCCTAGCCAAATAAATTTGAATCATCGTTTCCACAATGCAAAGCCCATTTTATGAGAATATATACTATACTATACATATATACTTCTGTGCATGTTTTCTGATTAGGACGTTTATTAGTATATTTTTTTACATACATCACTTGATTGCCATAGAAGTTATTTGGAATGCTTTCGGGGGTAGTAAGTGCTACAAGCAAGATTTAATTGCTGTCTTTTAGGGCTATCAAACCACATGTCACAGTTAAAAGCTCCTCAAAGGGGTCCCCCCCCCCCCCCAATGTTTAATTAATTAATTCATTCATTTATTTGTTTTAAACATTATCACCTACTGTGTAAAACTGCCTAAAAGCAATTATTCCTTTTTAGGCTCTTTGAATAAGATTGTTTTTTTTAAATCACCTTGTCTTGCCAGTGGGAGGACATTTTACATTACAAAGGGTCAACATCTGATTCTTCCATAAATATTACAGAAACGCGTAATGGTAATCAATAAGTATGCATTTTCATTCTTAAAGTAGCAAATTTTTAAGCTGTATATTGTCTTTGGTTACATGACGCATCTGCCATACACTATGGAAACAGATTAGAAACATATTACAGCAATCTACAGTGTTGTAATATAGGTATTAATAATGAATCACGTTGTAGCAATGACATCCAACATTTTCCCACACCAAAAATGGTTCTCTATTTCACCAAGAGCAAAAACAATCTCAGGAGCATAACCTACAGTACAAAATGCATGGACCCTCAATTAAACAACAAATCTGAAGCTATAAGAAATGACAAATGTTTATTACAAAAAAAAAGTGTCAACTTCCATGCAATAATCACAGAAATATTTATTGCCTTATTGCCTTCTTACTCTACAGGGAAATTACACCTAATTCAGACCATGGCTGATGTAATATGATTGAAACTCAACTCAGTACAAATCATTACAAAATCTCATTAAAAGTAATGAACAAGATGAAAACATTAAAATTACTTTGTATATGATTTTTACCTAGTCGAGATAGAAATAAAGTATGTATACACTACCAGTCGAATGTTTGGACACATGTTCAAATTACAATTTTTTTTTTAAATATGCAATAATCAGCTCTGAACTGTTGATATTGAGATGTGTCTGTTACTTACAGTATATTCTGTAAAGTCTTCATAACAACTCTAATCTGAGGTGCTGTTAATTGGTGATTTCTGAGGCTGTTAACTATAAAATTAATTTCTAATATATATAATTTGAAAATATATCTCTCATATACATGACCCTGTTGCTCTTCTTGGACATGTAACCAGGTTTTAATTTAATTCACCATTGTCTCCGCCGCAGGACAATCCACGGCAGTTTAGCTTTTTTGTCCCACTCCTTGAACCACCTCATTAATACCCACATCTGTTGCTAATTAGGACTTACATATATGCCCAGTTTGAGAAATTTTTATTAAATTACTGTGTTTAATTATATGTGCAGTCTATATCAAATCAAATCTGTCACTCACTTTGGCTCCACCAAAAGATAGCATTTGACCATCACACTCATATGTGAGTCTTCCCCAAACTGCTGCCACAAAGTGGTAGGTATACAATTGGAGTGCCTTTGTATGCTATTGCACTACACCTTCCTTTTACTGGAACTAAGTGGCCCAGGCACAAAGCAAACTCCAGAAAGATATGGTTCACCAAAAATAGTGAAAAATACTGTTTAAAAAACTGAGTGGCCTGCAAAGAAGCCTGACCTCAATCCAACTAAATGCTGAGTAAAACTGGAATGATATGTTCAAGAAGATCATATGGGCATGATGATAATCAGGTATCTGCACACTTTTGCCCACATAATGCATGTCTTTGGGGTAAGGTTCATGAATTACCTCATATCATATTTTTAATGACATTCTTACCCATGACTTTAAGTGCACGTCATGTAGGACTGGGTGGTATATCTTTCTTTTAAGACATGAAACAATACAGTTTCTTATCTTACATGACCCGTTTCATCTCTGAATCCGTTCCAGTGTTTGCATCTCTCCTATCCCACACTCTCTTACAGCCCTGCCCCCACTCTCCCACAAACCTTGAGTTTACTTGACTTGTACTTCCTTTTTGAAATACGCTATAATGCTAGCATGCAAAGATACTTATATTTAAAAGTAAAAAGATGCATTGCAAATAAGATGTGTAAAATATTTTTCAACATGGCATTATCAGCACCATGTAAACTGCAGCACAAAGAGTGTTTTATACCTTTTACCAAAAAGTCTTAACCCGAAAAGTCTTCTGCCCCGAAAGAAAGATTCACTATGTCCTTAACATGAATTTATTTTTCTCTGTGACATTTTCTCTCAGCACTCTGCCTTAGTAGAAAATTGTTAGTAGGCCTGTTCTTTATTAATGTTGTTTAGAACAACTGAAGGCGCATTCTCTGCCTATTTTTGTTATATATTGTAGGCTGTTTTATTAATTAATTTATTTCATTATTTCCATGTTTCAAGCAATTAATGAAACCCTGCCTTTTGCGTTTTATTTTGGCCCTAGTCTGTTTTAATAAAATTCCTTGTGAACTTTCACGTGACTTCAACTTACAACTGAAAAGTTGGTCCACTTTGTAGAAAATATGCATGTATGCATCTTGTATCAATATTCATTTGATATGTAATATTAAATCCTCAGCAATTTTTTTGTCTGTATCACCATCCCCTGATGCGCCCACAACAATTGACACCTGGCATTCTTGATAAAGCAAATCTGTTACCTTACCCTGTTCCCATTTCCTTGCATTCCAGATCCTATTTGTCTTCTGTTTCATTTCTGAACCAACCTTCTTATCTCTATCTGTACACATCATTTTCCAGAGAGTACTGCTGGATCACTAGTGGAACTGAGAGTTCCACCTTATTTCCCTGAGGATGCTGTTCCACCACCAATGTCCTAATATCAACAGTGCCTCAGAATGTTCCATAAAGGGGAAAAAATCTGATTAAGATGGATTAACAATTAAATCAGTATTCATGTTAGTTATGTACTATTTATGAAATTAAATAAAAGTTATCAACCAGGCTGTTTTTGTAGTTTATATGATGCATTCGTTTTAGTAAATTTGTAATCTTTCAGGCTATGGAAAAGCTTCACTCTTGGCTCTTTGGCAAAACTCCTAACAACTGCAACCTTTAAAGTGCTTTTAAGCTAATGACCAATAGTTACAATCACCCTAAACTACTTATATTTAATTGACTACAAATCTCACTGTGCAATGATAATGGCTCGTCCATGTGCATACTATCTGTAATAGAAATCTCTACACCTAGGAAAGAACATAGGACCTCTAGAGACACACAATGGTTAGCAACAGATAATGTTATCTATTTTAAAAGGACAGATAAAGCAAGAACATGAGACCTCTTGAATAAAAACAGCAAGATGGATGAAATGACCACAGACAATTTTGCAAAATGAGAAGTGATGTAACTAGTTTAATAAAAGAATTAATTCTTTACAGAGTTCGGCAATGCTTCTGAGAATTATTCTCAAAGGATAATGTGGAACATTGCCAAAAAAAAAGCAAATTGGAGAACATCCTAATCAACCTATTTTGGCTTGTAGACATGCTGTGTCATCAAATAAACATGTGACTCAACAGCAAGCTTGAGGACAATTGAGTACTCATCTACACAGGAATAGTTATTTGAGATAAATACAAGATTATTAAGAGAAACATTTCACCATAATACAATCTTTGCATGAAATGAATAATAGCACAGCATCAGGCAAAGAAAGACACCTTGGCGCATTAATTATGTGTCCAAGCGTCAAGCTTAGTCTCAGTGAGGACGATTCAAGGTGAAAAAACAACCCTGATTTATAATCAACAATAAAGAATTTATGCCAGCTTTGATAAAATACAAATTGACATTGACTTTAAAGCCATAAATTAGGGATTCTAACTACCGTTAAAGTGCAATCATCAAAAGCTGTTTGATTTTTAAAAAATTATTCGTTATTGGGTCTAAAATGGCAACTCCAATGTATTTAGTGTAACTGAATACACTATAAAAAAAGGGGGGGGGGGAACACTATATCTGATAAAGGGGGCTTAATGTGATTTATCTTTATCTTAAGACAAATGTGTTGTTGATAAGCTGGTTTGCTCTTCTCTTTATGAGTACACATAAATCCATACATTCACTTAAGAGCTATTTGTCATAAATCTAGTCTATTAGATTATTTAATTATTACCTGAGGCACTGAATTAATTAATTCAGTGGCAGGTGTATAATTTTCTTTACAGAGACAGATTCATTAATTGAGGTGAGGACACATTTCATCTAACGAGCAATGCGCCAACCAAACCATGCTATACACATATGCTTTTTTTTGCATCTTTAAATCAGGTGTATATCTACTTGTAACCACGTTGCTCACAGGAAGCGCTGAGTGCACTGCTGTTAAACCCTATGTAAACTGCGGCAAGTCGGACAGCACTGCCCCAATGCATACTGTAACACTGACACACCACTGATCACTAACGTGTGTTGAACTCATTTAAGCATTAAATACTAATCTATGTATCTATGAAAAGTGGAACCAGAACTGAAAATGTGCTTCTAATCATTCAGGAATAAATGCAACTTTATGTGAAGATCTCTTTTCAATAAAGAAAAAAAGAAAAAGAAACGGCAGTGATAGTGTGTGTCACATATAGTGATAAATATTCATTGGAGTGATGCACGTTAGAGCCGAACATCCCGGCAAATTTTCAACGAGATCATAAAGATAAAGTAGTAGTATCTAACACCCGTTTAAAACTATTAATTCCACTTCATATATTTTCTTTTTAAACATCTCTTTTTCCCCTTTCTCACTATCCTCCGAGCAAACAAAGTGCGCCTGACAAAGCCCGCTCGAAGCCCTACACACACCCATCCCTCTTCTCTCCTCTACAAACACACAATACCGGGGCTCCTTACCGTCGAAATCCCTGAAAAGAAGACGGCCAGGACATCCGTGATTTTTTAAGCCCCGGTCGGTGGCCCGTGTCCACCGCGTAGCTTCGGTCCATTTCCGCGTCGGTCCGGTTTCACTTTGTCCTCGGTATCGGATCGGCCTCGCGTTCTCTCTGCGCTGTGTCTCTCGCTCTGCGCGCATTGAACTGGCTGCTGGTGCTGCTATTGCTGCTGCTGCTGCTGCTGCCTCCACTAACGCTCAGCACGGCTCGCATTTCCACTCGCATTTCACACACAGGCTCGTCGAGCTTCCTTATGAGTTCAATAACGAGTCCACGACGGCACCCGGCGTTCAACGTACAAAATCCTGCCAGCGTTTATAGCAGATTTTATTCCCTGTCAAAAGTGTGTGTGTGTGCGTGTGCGTGGGTCTGTCTGTGTGTGTGTTCCGGGTGTCAGCACGCAACTTCTAGAACTTTGGTATTCATGAGAATTACTTATATATGGACAGAGAGAAGTTGTAAAATAAAATTTTTATTATCATTATATAAACATACTATGTATCAAAGAGGTTGCCACATGGATCACTATCCACAAGATATGGCACAGTTTTTTTTTTGCTGGATGCTCTTCCTTCCACAACCCTCTAATTTTCTAACCAACGCCCCATTCAATGGCTGGAATTTATTGGGTCCAGGGTTTTTCTCAAGTACCCAACACTGGTGCACTTGCAGTAGTGGGGCTCAAACCTCTGATCCTCAAGTTTGCTGCTCACAGACTCAACCTCCTGAGCCACCACTGCCCCATGGTCTCAAAATGTCCTTAGCAGGTTAACAGACCACCAAAGGAAGGAAACCCACCAAGCACGGGGAGAACATGCAAACTCCATGCACACAGAGACGGGAATCAAACCTGGCCGGAAATCGGACACGGATCTTGCATGTGCAAGGCTAACCACTACACCACTGTGCCGCCTATTTTAGTTCCAGTGAACTGAAAAAGTAATGGTCTAGCAAATAAAGGCATCTTATACAACTGGGTGCTAAATAATTGTGACAGCAATTTGGGGAAGAAGCCCATGTGGATGTGATGGTCAGGTGTCCATCCAGGTAATAGTATCTAATCATATATAACTAGATTACCATTAAAGCTCATACTAAAATGCAACTATTGTAAATGAATTTGTGGACACAATTATTTAGCACCCAGTTGTATAAGATGCATTTATTTGCTAGACCATTACTTTTTCGGTTCACTGGAACTAAAAGAGGCGGCACAGTGGTGTAGTGGTTAGCACTGTCGCCTTGCACATTCAGGGTCCGTGTCCGATTCCCGGCCAGGTTTGATTCCCGTCTCTCTGTGTGCATGGAGTTTGCATGTTCTCCAGTGCTTGGTGGGTTTCCTCCGGCTTCCTCCCACAGTCCAAAGACCTGCAGATTAGGCTAATTGGCATTACCAAATTGCCCACGGTGTGTGAGTGAGTGAGTGAGTGTGTGTGTGTATGAGTGTGTGCCCTGCAATGGATTGGCGCCCTGTCCAGGATGTACCCTGCCTCCTGCCCTAAGTCTTCTGGGATAAGCTCCAGGCCTCCCGCAATCCTGAATACAGGATAAAGCGGTATAGACAATGAGTGAGTGAGTGAGACGGTGAGTGAGTGAGTGGAACTAAAAGGCCCAAACATGTTCCAGCATGACAATGCCCCTGTCTGTATACAATGCAAGCTCCAAAAAGATATGATTCACCAAAGCTGGCGTGGAAAAAATTAAGTGGCTCCAAAGCGCCCTGACTGCAACACCACTAAAAACCCCTTTGTGATGAACTGGAATTCCAACTATGTGCCAGGCCTTCTTTCCTAACATCTATGCTCGACGTCACTACAGCTCTTGAGGAAAAATGTACTCCAAAATCTGATGAAAGCCTTACCATAAGACCAGAGGCTTTTATAAAAGCAAAGCAGTAGCACAAAATCTGGAATATGATATGCAAAAAACAGATCTGTGTCTTAGCTTAATGTGTGTTGGAAATGAGCATAACCCTTGGGGGTGTATGCGACACAGGGTATACCCATGTCCAACAATGTAAAACACCTGGGAAATTCTGTTGTATTGTATAAATGTTTATATTTTACGTACTAGTGTAATATCCAGCACATATATGGAAACATCTACAGACTATTACTGGTAATTGAAATCACACTGTGTCTCATTTTATACTGGTGTCACTCAATCACGATCAGTAAAACTGAGTTAAGCAAGCTCATGTGCTTAATTAAATTCATCAAGCCCACATGCTTTATTTTTATATGAGCTGAAAATAAATGAAATGTCTGTTCGTATTTTAAGGAATTGTCTTCAAGATTCTCAGTGTTACATTTTCTTTCAATTATATTGACTCATCATAAATTTAAAATCAATTCCATTTTATTTACAAAGCACTTAACTGACATTGCCACAAAGCAGCTTTCTGGATGAAAATCTGGATAGCGATTTCAATTTCGATTGGCAAGGAACAGGCCAGAAGCAACAGTGGCAAGGGAAAAACTCTTTGAGGCAACACAAGGAAGAAACCCATAGTAGAAGAGAACCAGACTTAAAAGAGAACCCATCTGCTTCTGTGAATATAAATTAGTATTCTTCTTCAACTGTGTAGCACAACAGCAAAAAGAATGTGGATTATATGTATCAAGGATTTTATGATCACATTAAAAGCTTTGGAGTACAAGTCTATGGTATCTAAGTGGAGTTCCTATTAAAGAATTAGCAAATATTGGACAGTTTTTTTAATGCTGTAAGTTATTTATGTGGGACCATCCAGGGCAGCAGTGAGTGAGTGAGTCACAAGTGGAAAAAGCTTCAAGCAAAAGCACAGAGTCAAGGAGGTTTGGGGGAAAAATGAAGATAAATATCATTCTGCAACTCCCATAATCCCCAGACAGCAAAATGTCACATGACATTCTAGCACAAGATCATATTGTCCATATTCTACATCTGTAGACTTCATAGATTTATGTGGACGAAGACAGGCTTGAAATAATGGCTGGATTGACGGGTCTTAAAGGAAGCAATTTGTTAGCCTTGACTGACAGCTGTTGGTTGATAGTCAAAAATGGATGATAAATGAGAATTCTCCAATTTGTTTCCCATTTACCTGTTTTCTCCTGTTTGCCCATTCCCTAAATATTTGCTTGTTTACTGTCCTGTTTTTGGTCTAGCCCTTTCTGTTTTGTTCGCCCATTGCTGCAGAAAATTTATCAATCCCACCCATTCCTACAATTATTATTTTTTGTACTGTATGTACCTGAATACAATATTTTCAACCAATCATATTTGGTTCTTTTTCCTACAACACGAACAATTCAATTCTATAATCTTTGCCATGGCAAAGCGGTTACCGAAGATGGATGAATGAATGTGTTAAATGTCTCAGACGGTGAGGTGCAAGCACCCAATACACTCCCAAATTAATGAACACAGTTATAATTTGTCCTATGAGCTTTATGTCTGAACGGCCGCTCCCACTTGCAGGAAAGTAAAAAAAACAGACTTGTTTGTTGAGTTCCTGCAGCACCCAGGTCCCTGATGCACACTTATTTTCTGGTTGCTAAAACCTGCACTTCAATTTGGCCATCTGCTTTCATGCAGTGCATGGATTGATTCTTGCTTTTGTCAAACCAGAAGAAACAGAATAAAGCAGCCACCAAAGTGCAACTATAATGACAGCAATTTAGGTATGAATGATTACATAACGTCATGCCAATATGTGCTACCAGCAGTACTGATGATGAGAGAATCCAAAAGTGCTATATTTTCCATCAGCTGAAAGAGCAACAAACCGGAATGAGCCGAAAAAATTTATGAAATCAGCGATTTGGCACAAGCATATGTGTCATCACACTTTAATAATTCAGTAAGAATTTGGCCCTTCTGCTGAAAGAATACTAAATTAAGCACATTTAGGAGCAAGATGAAGTATGTTGGGAAAGATACCAAATCCCCCATGTCAAGTCAGCATAGCTGAATTCAAGAAAATATTTAGATGTGTAACAAATGAAAGAAAAGCTGAGAGAATGTCTTTTTGTAGATAAGAGTACTTGCAGAATTTGTATCAAATCACATCGAAGCTTTACTGGTGGTTCACTGTGAACATGCACTTTATACAGTATTTTTTCCTTTAATTTGTCATCTGTCTGTATGTAACATATTACAGAAAGTTTTGACATTTGACTGCAGCTATTCATCCAAATGTCAAGTACAAATTTGCAAGCATGACAGCATAAACACAATAGTCTATACTGACCAACTAAAGAGTGCTGAAGTTTGGGAATATTAACCATAAAGCTCTAACAATCATGAAACGTGGTGTGGTTTAAAATACATTCAGATGCAGAGTTTAAAATGAATAAGCTGGCAGAACAGTGCAACAGATGGCTCAGTAAAGCATATGTATACTCATGGGTGTGGCAAGACCTCTTTTAATGGGAGATGCATCAGCCTTGATCTGCTATGCGCCAGTAAAATCTCAAATTCAAGTTTTAACAAGTTTCATATTTCAATCCACAATGTCAAAGCAACATACTTTAACTCAAAACACAAGCTGAGATGCACCTTGTGATTCAAGTTGTTATGATGTACGACAGAGCTTGTGCAGTGCAGAGCGCGCATCTAACCATGTATCGGTGCCATAGACTGTATAAAAAGAACTGGACAAAACTTCTGTGAAGTTACCCATAGGTTTTCTGAAGAGCAGTTTTGAAGCTCAAATATTGGCGCTTTAGTTGTCACCATCTTGGCAGGAGCTGTCTCTGCCTACAGCAGCTTGGCTGTCATTTGGAACCTGCCTACCTACAGTAACTCAGTTACCTCCCACAAACCTGCAAGCTTAGTTTTAGCTTAGCTAAAATGTCATAGTGGCTAACGGTAATTTATAACTTTTGTTCTATGTTAACCCATACATTTCTTGTGATAAGTCAATTAAAGTGGAACATAATTAGTTCCAAAGTTCTGGTCGTAATCCAATTTGGTCGTACACCAATTCAGTTTTTTTCCATTAATCCATTCATAATCAAGTCATTATGAACTATATTTATCTTTTGATGTATTTTGTTTATATCACAAAATATAAAACAAAGTATGAAAAAGCCTTAATTATGCACAAATAATGCAGTACTAAATATAAATATAAACTGTACAGGAGAGAGCGAATATTTCATTTTTACATATACTGTTCGTGCACCTTTCTAAGGGAGACTCGCTGATGTGAAGGAATGGAGGAGAAGAAGATGGGTGGGGAGAAGGTTAGTGTTTGGAAGGAGAGTCCCCTTTCATAACAACACTGGGTTTTCTCTCTTTTTTGTTTCTTGGCCTCTGGTTTGTACGTGGCAGCCAATTTCAATTTCAATAAAAATAAATGTTTTGTTCAGATGATACTTCTCGCTCCACTTTGCAAAAAATACTTTTATCATGTGAGCTGAGCAAAACTGATGCTGGGTGACACACTCAAAAGCTGATAGCGAAAGCTTGGGGTGGCGGTTTCTGGGTCATGTTCCGATTTGTTCATACTCGGGGGCGTTTGTGACCCAAGGATCCACTGTACAAAGATTCCAGTTAGCTGATTAGCTAAAGTGATACATAGCAGACAGCAGTTTGACACCTGCAATGCAGCTGTCACTGAAATTGGCCATGCCCTTAATTAAGTATAAATGTCTGGTTTAATATAATTTTAAGGATGAGTTACATAAACAATTCGCCCCTTGTACAGTTGTCATGAATAGGAAAACTAGCTATGAGGCCCAAAACAGTTTTTGTACCAGGCTGTAAACATGTTTATTTCTGTTTAAAGCTGAGCACTTTAACATGAGGATTTATGAGGATTGACTCACTTTTCGAGCCAGCCCCCAGTGAAGATTTGAGAAACTGCATGTTTTGGCACTTCCCCACTGCCTTAATTTTTCAGAACGATAGGTCCATTGATCAATAATTGGGATTGATGCATGCTCACATTATCATGTTTCACACATGCAAGAGATGTTCCAGAAAAAAATATAAATGTATCATTTCACTAACATGGGGCCCGTGCCCCAGTTGAGCTTGGTCTGTGCATTTTCATACATTCTGATAAACTGTTAAACAAGACATCACGGCTAAGGTAGAGTACAAATGTAAATACTGTCTTCAAAATATGTTAGGATGGGAAAACAATAGCTTTTGAGCAAATAGCTGCAGGAGGATACTTCTTGTAAGCAGTAGGGTTTCACCTGGTTTCATTGTCATTCTATGACAAAATGCATATTCAACATGAGGAACAGTAAGAGCTTCAAACAGAGAGAGCTAAAGTGATCAGAAAAAGCAGTCAGAGTGTCTTAATGTGTAGGTTTGTGTGTGTGTGAGAGAGAGAGAGAGAGAGAGAGAGAGAGAGAGAGAAAGAAAGTTTGTGACTTAGTATGCTTAAATGAGAACACAGAAATGAAAAAAATTAAATATGGTTCTCAGGTTTTTAAAGACATTACAGCCTATCAAGCCACAGTGACCCAGTTCAAAGATCAATTGTTAAAACGAGTATTCAAGGTGAACGCTCAAAAGAGGTAGATTGATCAAGGCTGCTAGATTCATTTTATGCAATTTAAATGAGATGGGCTGTCTTTGATGTTTTAAGGCATGAGTAATTCCCAGGATATGCTGACAAACCTGTACCTTAACACACTCGTCATGTCATAGTTTAAATTATTTAAATAAAACCCCACATATCAGACATTGCTGTATAACTCTAAATGCTTCTAAGCAGTAAAACTAATGTGACACTTTATGACACTATTTGACACAATTTAAAAAGAAACATGGCTAACAAAGCTAAAAAAAAATATTCATTGTTGTCCTTGAAAAGACCAACTATTTACTGTATACAACACTGTCTGCTTTATTTAAAATCATTATCTACAAAGATGTGATTATTATTATCGACATTATCTAAAAAGGGGGAAAATGTACCTTCATATATTTTACATTTAGACGGGTCGTTAGAATAACACCTTTAAATTTTCTTTCAAAATGATTTTTACCAAAAGTGATCATTGTAGTAACCAGTGACTTTGAATGAGGAATATTTGTTTCTCAGGGTAAATATAATTTAAAATGGAGACCATTTCTGGGAAATTGTGGAGATATACAGTATAGTAAGTATTTACAGTATACTGTTGTTGGTCTTAGGGCTGCTTCCAGCAAGGGGTCGCCACAGCAGACCATCCAAGCCGCACACAAGCTTGAGATGGGTTTTACGCCGGATGCCCATCCTGAAGCAACCCTCCCATTTTATCCGGGCTTTGGACCAGCACTGCATCCAGTGGCAGGGGTTTGGGCATTGGCTAGGAATCGAAACCGGACCTTCCGCATGGCAGGTGAGAAACCTACCACTGAGTCACCAATGCCCTATAAGCATTTATACTGGCAGTGTATGAATTTATTCCAGCCAGCATTTTGAATGGAGGGGGGTTTGTGTTGACCCAGGCGGCATAACACGCAGACTCACACAGACAGCATAATACGATCTTGAATAGGAAAGTCAGTCCTCTGATTCTGAGCCAGATATTTTGGAATTCCTTTGTGTTAGATCTTAATTTTTTAGATTGTGTCAGAGAGGAGACCTGATGAATGTTTTGATATAGGTTTTGTGAGGGATTGTGCAAAAATTTGTGCAAACCCACAGTTTAGAGATGGGTGTAGTTTTTGTTTATTCACTGTCTCTACATTGTAAAACCACATTATTTTTAAATGGAGCAAGTTAAATAGAATGGGTTTCGTTTTCTTATTGTACCAAAAACGAGCAATGTAATTCATATGTTGAAGGAGAAAGAAAGAAATGTATATATTTAATTTATATGCTTGGTATACATAATCAAAATGTGACAAAGAAGAAGAAAAATGCAATACAGTGAAACCTTGGATTTCGAGTAATGCGGTTTACGAGTGTTCCGCAAGGACGACCAAAGATTTTTAATAAATTTTGACTTGAAAAATGAGCAAGTCTTGGTTTACGAGTACCAAGTATCATGTATCACGCATGCGCTTCTTGTTTTGACGCCGAGCGTCACGTGATCACAACTGAGCCAACGTTTTTTGTCTCTCTTGTGCTGCGGAATCCGTGCACGCGTGTATTGTTTACTATAACACTGTGACCACGTGTGTGCGCATAAAACACATTTTATTTTGCGTTTGTTAGTGCATGCGTACAGCGCGTGTACTGTTTCTTATAACACACATGTGTGCGCACGTTTAAAGCAAAAGAAAGTCACATTAGAGGGTTAAAAATCCATTTTCTTCCTCAGCCTGTTGTTATGTGTGTGCGTTATGTGTGTGAGCGTGCATAACTTGAAATCGTGCCGGTTCACACACTCTCTCTTTCTCTCGCCTTTAGTGTGTGTGTGTGTGTGTGTGTATGTGTGTGTGTGAAGGGGGAAACGGGAGGGGCTGAAAGTAAGAGTCTCCTCACACACACACACACCTGCGCGCATAAACGGAAACACTTATCTGTCGGGATTTATTTTTACTTTTTTTTAAAAGTGCAGGTTAATTTGTTTTATTTTTACTTTATATTTTGTATTAATTATTTTTATGTATTTATTTTTTTGGGCTGTGGAACGAATAATTTGAGTTTCCATTATTTCTTATGGGAAAATTTTTTTTGGTTTAGGAGTGTTTTGGAATACGAGCCCACCTCCGGAATGAATTATGCTCGTAATCCAAGGTTCCACTGTATTAATTAACACAGTGAAAATATATTTCAGCTCTGCAATGTGATCCGTTTGCTTACCTCTTGGAGTCAGCCAATGTAATGGCAATCAGAGGAGGCTCGTGAAAGGGCAGCGTGGTGGGTCGAGATATTTGCTCAGTCTCCTTCCAGTCCATCTGCTCAGCTAGCCTGAAGGCCAGAGGAGGTAGCTGCAAGGTTCTACTGGATAGCCTGCGAACCTGAAAGCAATCTGGGACTGGGATGTCCTCTGCTTCCGAATATTCCGGAGAGTTATCGCTTAGCTGGTAAAAAACACACACATTGGGATTGCTTTAAGTGTCATTTAAAACATGGATGATTTAAAAAGGAAGGATTTAAAAACATAGGTACAAGAATTAACATCAAGATAGTTATTGGTGCCACGGTGGCGTAGTGGTTAGCACTGTAGCCTTGCACCTCCAGGGTCTGTGCAGCTTTATGCAGCAATCTGGCTCTCCCATTATCAATACAAGATCTTGGAGAGAAATTCATGCAACTCTGGGTGGAAATAAATTTTGTGACACTGCATGAGTTTATTGTGTTTTTGTGTATTATAAGTGTGTGACATTCATTAATTAATTCATTAATTTAATTGGCTCAAGACTTTTCACAGTACTATATATACTGTATGATCAAATTGCACTAGTATAACAAGCTTCTTTGATGTATGCCAGAAAGAAAACACCATAGCTATTAAAAAATACCACATCTAGTTTTACCACATCTTCTCCTTCACAATGTAAGGTTCAAACCAGGTCCACGTAAATCAAATAGGGGATTTAGTGTCCTCAGTAAAAATCTACTCATCAGCATCTTTTGCATTGCAGCCTCCCACTGGCTACAGCAGCAACATTTTCAACAGAAAGTCTGCATTTGTTTAGATTTACTGAAAAGTCAGAGTCTCAAGGGATCCAATGGGACTAACAAGCCAATGCTGACATGAATCCGATATTGGCTATTTCATTATGCGCAGAGCAGTTAAATAGCTGCAGATACTCCACATCAAATCTAGATCATATCCCTTTAGAAACTCAGGGGTGGAAAAGAACTAGGACAGTGATGTGCACTGAAATGCAATTTTATTCAGCCTCTCAAGTGAATGACTGCCACATAATTTGAGGATTTAGTAGGCCTACTTTCTGTTTACTTTTCTAGATCATGTGCCATGAGGGACACTGGTGTTTGTGCAGCACATCTCTTTAACTGGCTCCCCCAGGACCAGTTTTATGTTGCAGAGAAAAGTAGTAAAGCTGCTTGAAATGAGCAGGGTTACAAATTCATCTCCTAAACTGTAAACAGTCAAATAGAAAACTATGCATTAATGATATGTATGAATGAAATCTTTAAAAGTACGTGTAGACATATTTCTGGTAAAAAAAAAAATCATTCCTGTCCATAAATAACCTCATATAATAATATTGCGCTTATGCTTTGTCTAGTTAGTTATCTAGTTTCCACAATCAGTATGTATAAACTTCAAATAAATTTTACAAAAATGCTCATAACTTTGCAATTGTATCATCTTGTTTTCCATTTTGCAAAGGGTCTCTAATGTGCAATTCATTATTTATATGATGAGACTGAGTCATGCTTTGAAAGCTTAGGGACATAATGCACTAAGGGGGTCATTTGTAGTCAGTGCACACTCGCACACCCAGGGAACATAAAATGTGGCCATGTGACCACATACAAAATAAAAATTATAGGACAGTCAGCTGACTAGCTCATAAGAACGATATGATATGATACAGTATAATACATAGATAATACTAAAGATTAACAAATTGAATGTTTTATTAACAAAGGGTAATACAAGCTTACATTTTTGGAAGCTAATCCTTACACGATCTTAATGACTCAGAATTTTTTGAAAAAGCTGCAATGCACTGTGTTTTAGTGATTAATTCCACTTAATGATCAGAAATCCCACAGCTATAGTAATACCATCAGTGAAGACTGTATGAATCTCATAATAATCTGCACCACTCCACCAGGCAGAAAAACACTCAGTTTGGAACCTGTAAGGCGCAGATCTCAGAAAAGACACTTAATTCTATCTGGCCTTGAATACAATCTGTAGAACACAGTGTCTGTCAGAACACTGAAATCTGTCAGAGATGCCCTAAGACACTTCATGTAGCAGAGTACATGGGCTGAAGTGCTTGTACTTTCAGTGCCTTATATATCTAATGGTTTATCTTTAGACATACAGTACCAGCTCACCTTCTAATTCAATGTTTTTTTCTTTAGTGTTTTTTGTTTTCTCCGTTTTAGAACAATACTGGAGATTTCAAATCTATGAAGTAACATACATGGAATTATATAATTAGTTTAAAAACAACAAGCAATAATTATTTTAAAACATGAAGGCCCTTCTGGAACAGTTCTTGCAAGAACAGGATTGTGAAGTGCATTTGCAAAACCCATCAAGCACCATGATGAAACTGGCTGTCATGAAGACCATTCCAGGAAAGAAAGATTAAAACTTATCTCTGCTGCAGACATCAACAGTCTGCTACATCAACTGTTCAAAGGAGATTATGGCATATTTTGGATTCCTTTAGCATTGTTTTAAAATGTAAAAATAAATAAAAATTAAGAAAGACCACAGAATTAGAAAATGTGTACAAACTTTTGACAGGTACTGTATAATATTATGGCTTGAAATAATTCTGCAGAAGTGAAAGAAATTCACAGAAAATAATACTTGCTAAATAGTTTCAAATTGTAGTATATGAAACATGAGCAATCCATCAGTCAGTTAATTAAGTACTGTCTGGATATATACACATATTATATAATTTTAACATAACAGGATGTTAAATAAAATGAAATACCGCACATAATGCCATTATCATCTTAAAAGTTGATTGCTTTTCTATCTCAGTGTGTCAGAAAGTGCAATTATAGTGCAATACTCTGTTATATGACAGCAATTTGGGATTTTTTTTTATTAAAGAATGACACATCATCTATTTAACTGTCTAGTTTAATTAAATGTTGTGGAACATCTGTTATGTTTACCTTATTCTTACCGCTTGGGTCTGACACACTAGCCGACCAGGAGAGAAAAAAACACGCACATACATGAAGAAGTTTCGAATGTTCTCTAGTTTATTCAGAGAAGAGGTTTTAAATCCTCAGCCAGTTGCTGAGTACATATGTATCACATCCATACGTTATACATCAAAAAAGCATGCGCCTTGTGCATGTTCTACAGAAATTCAGGGAAAGAAAAGAGAAGCTTGGGAAAGTTCACACAATCAAAGGAACTTGTCGGGAAATTCTAACATCATCCTAAAAGTAGTAGAGAGTAGATAGTAGTGCTATCATTCACTCACAGGTAAATGACAAAAAAGCACCAGGTTAGAAAAACTTCAAACTCTGTTTTCTTATAGTAAGTCTTTTCTGTGGTGGAAGAGTCTTACCAGTCATTGGTACAAAGTAGTGACACTGGAGAGCATTTTCATATATGCTAATCAGCTATCTCATTGTATTAAAAAAGTTTAATTGTAATAGCAATTAAACATTTTGCTTTGTTAAATAGCATGTTTCTTATAATCCATTATCAGTTAATGCAATATTTCTGCCATACAACTGCCTGTGTTTCTCTTGTCCTTCCTCTTTGTCTTTCGTCTGTTCCCTTTCAGGAGTCGCCACAATGAATCATTTGTCTCCATCTAACCCTATCCTCTGCACCTCTTCTCTCACACCAACTAACTTCATGTCCTCTCTCACTACATCCATGAATCACCTCTTTGGTCTTCTTCTAGACCTCCTGCCTGGCAGTTCCAACCTCAGCATCCTTCTACCATGTGTGCGTCTACTATAGAAATAATAGATGTAATACATCTAATGTAATAATGTAATACATATACTGCAGGTGAAGCAAAGTGCTTTAGATCAGAAATACCCATTCAAAATATAAACTTTGCAATATAATGAATTGACTACACAGCATTTGCATATTTTTGCATGAAGTATTTAGTATTTCAGTGATGTTTTTTCTTGCAGTCCTTTTTTTGCATGTTATAGAACTGCCTAATGAAAACAGAAATAAAACACTGTTTATGAAGAACTCTAATAATGACAGAAATAATTGTAGCCTGCAATAAATAATGATAGACTATTCAAATTCCAGCCAATAAACTATGAAAAAAAAACAAAAAAACATTTAGCGTCCTTATTTCTTAATCCTGCAAGTGTACCAGGCAATATCAGACCGTGCCTCTTGTCTGTCCTCAGACCCTATATAAAAGAAGGTACTTCAACAGTGTTTAACATTTCTAAACAAAATGCATTTTATGAAACACATGAAACACAGAGTTTTTGCATGAATATGCTTTTGTATGACAAGTGTCTATTTGCCCTTTTTTAAGCCTTGGAGCTTTTTATTCATGTTCACTATATGGACAAAAGTATTTGGCCAAACCTGTTAATTTTTGAATTTAGGTGTTTCAATCAGGCCCCTTATCCCCAGTGAAGGGCAATCTTAATGCTTAAGCATACCAGCCAGGCCTTCTCTTCCAACATCAGTGCCTGATCTCATAAATGCTCTACAGAATGAATGGACACTGATTCCTTTAGAAACACTCCCAAATCTTGTGGACAGACTTCCAAGAAGAGTGGACGCTGTTATAGAAGCAAAAGGAGGACCAACTCCATATTGACGTAAATGTATTTGGATATAATGTCCAAATACATGTTGCTGGTTTGGCCAAATACTTTTGTACATATAGTGTATTTCAAAACAACAGAGCACAATTTAATACTGACTTGCTTTGACTTATCAATGTTTTGATACCCCCTGACACTGCTTCACAACCCCCTGAGGGTTTCTGGACCCCACTTTAAGCGTCACTGCAGTAGACCATATTTATTAATATATATTTTTTTAAATCCTGTTTCTTTAAAATGCATGTATTACTTGCTGTTAGGAAGCCTTTGAAGGTTTTATAGTGTAGCTGTAAGGATTCTATCATCTAGTCAAAAAATTAGTGAGGTGAGGCATTGATGTCAAGGACGAAGGCCTGGCTCATAGGTAACATTCCAGTTAATCACAGCATTGTTCAGTGGGGATGAGGTCTGAGCTCTGTGCAGGCCACTCAAGATCTTCCACACCATACAGGTGTCCTTATACTTGGTTATATAGTATAAAGTAAATTTGTCTATGATGAAGAAACAACTTTTATATATTGTCTCCATTTCCATGTATGTGTATACTGTATAACTACATAACTACATGGGATTCTGTTTTCCTCCCCCTTGATGTTTAACTAGGAAATTCTAGTCCTCACACAAGTTCAAGGGCTGTTAATTTCATTAGTTAGTTTCAAAAACAATATTAGGAGAAGTATGCAATCGTTAGAAGCAGAAATATTTGTACAGCATTTAAAAAAACATTGAAAATTGATGTAGCGTCCATAATAACAGCCCATTTTTTAAATGTATAACAGATTTTACATGTTTTTCTTTGACTAGCATGTGTAGCTCACAAAGCAAGACCAAGAACCTTTGAAGAACGTTTGCATTCTTTCATACAATTAAGTCTAGAGACACACTGAAGGGACGAGCATTACATTTTGTTGACTGGTATTTCTAGTTCTTCTTTGATGCTATTGCCATGCTTCTTTCTATTTCTTCCTTTCTTGGCCAATGTGAAAAGCATCAGTTTCAGGATGTTTAAAGCCAGTAATATAAATATTCTTATAGATAACCATGAAATGAAAAACTATATAAATGTAGTAACATCACTATTTATTATTATAAATATATTTATGATGGCAGTTTATCCTGCCATCATTGATTCACAAGCAAAAAGACTGGGTTGGTTAGTTCATGCGTTAAGTTACAGTATTTTACTTTGTTAATTCATCCCTTGTGATCCTACTGTCTAAAGATTTGAATTATTTATTATAACTGGTTTAGATTTTTTTTTACATAGTCTATAAGAGAACGAAACTGTGAAACAAGGTTCAATCATAGGCGGTTTACATCGATTCTTTTCATCCCAAGAGTCCAAGTTTCTATTGTGTTTCCATGTGCATTCTCCTACAAAGAAGGAAAGAAATGCTTGGAGACCCATCTACTAAATCCTTTTTTTAATTGACTCCCTTGTGTTTACTTTATCTCCTGCTTTGACCATTTGTACTTGACTACCCTGTCCATTAGTAAAACTCTCTGTGGGTGAATGTTATAACGTACCTCTGTTGTACAATGTATAACTGACAGACACTGACTAACGCCTTCGCTTCCTATTGATTTTGCAGCCATTTACCTGCTACAGGAAGCTAGTTTGTTAAAGGAAATCAGTTTCTTTTACAAAACACCTTGAAATCCACTGTCCAGTAATTTTTCATTCACAGCATGCATACTCCTTGAACCATATAGCTTACAACTAACAACTAACTTCTGGAAGTTATTACAATTTCACAAGAACCATTAAGAAATCACCTGATAAATGTTTTAATGTCCAATTTCTGGTAATCAACATGTATCTGGAATACAAAAGACATAATTTGGTTTTGAATCACAAACCACACCCGGGCATATAAAAAAAAGCAATACGACGTAATTAAAGAGCAGAATCAAAGTAATGCTGCACCTGCTGCCCTAGTAGTGATTATTGATATTTTGAACTACGTCATTCAAACAGGCAGACTCAGCTAAGTTGAAATTATGGGCGCTTTTAAGTAGGTCGTGCTCATTGTCTCCCCTCAGCTATGTAACAGTCTTACAGTATTTCTCCTTGGGGCTGCACAAGAATTAGTTTGTTTTTCAAACTGCAGGTCAGTGAAAAAAGTGAAAAAAATTCTGTTCAGAGCAACTGAAAAGTACATACAGGAAAAATCAAAAACAAAAAAAACAATGAAACCATTTCCATAATAAATATATACTCTCTCCCTTTCCACCCACTCAGTTTTTATACCAAATTGCAGGATTTGCAGAATTACTAATCTGTGAGCAGACACAATAATTGTGGCTGAAGACTTTAACTTTAACTGTATACTGAATCCCCATTGATTGATTCCCCATAGGACAGTTTCACTGTCAGTTTTAGATATATCACCATCATTAAAAACAAAAACAATTACTTGTATTTGTCTAGATCTGGGCCTAGTATATGTTTGGAGAGCTCTCTATTCCTCTGGGAATACCAGGATTGATTATTACTTCATACCGAAGACCCTCCTACATCTAGCAGTATCAAAAATGTAGTCAATTCTGACTAGCATGACACTTGATTTACAACCAGTACATGAAGCCTGAGTAATACAATTGCTGATGACCATTATGTCATTTTTATTTTATTTTTTTAGTGTTCTATCAAAATTAATTCACAGTCCAGGGACAATTTTTCACTTTTATAGAAATAAATGGAAGTAAGGGAACTGGTCATGTCATACATGTAACTAAATGATACTAGAAAGAAAACTAGGTGACAAAGAGAATGAATATGTTGGGATTGTTAAGATTTTGTCAAATCTTATGCCTTAAATATAGACTCCTAGAATGCAGGTTTAACGTAGACTAAAATCATAACATGAGGTCCAACTGGAACTATAGCAGGATCATCCGTCTCCCTGTCTCCACCTCTCACCATCAGCTCTGCTTCTGTCTTTTACTCTGATGCACCCTTATCTTAATCTCTCACAATCATTTCTACTTCTTTTCCTTCCCTCCTTTTCTCATTTCTTTCATCTGTGTCTCTCTCTCTCTCTCTCTCTCTCTCACTGCTGGTCTTGCCTGCCTACTCATTCCTTCTGTATTTCTCCTCATATCTACCTTATGCCGAGACTGCAGCCTTTTCTGGCTGAAAAAAAGTTGCCAAAGTGTTAGACCATATTTCTACTTTCTTTTCATTCGTTTGTTTCCTTTTTTACTACTGTGACTTACAGCAGTGAAGAAATGAAAGGGTCTGATGGTTATAATCCACATATATCATTAACATACACTGTAGGGAAATGTGGTTTACAAATTACAACAAAACTATTAGATTAAAAGTCAAGTGAGTGGCATGGAACACCTACATGATGAGAATACAGTATATTTAATTAGGGTCTATTGCAGTTAGACAGAGGGAGAGCGAGTGGCCAAGAGAGTCAGGTGTGTGTGTGTGTGTGTGTGTGTGTGTGAGAGAGAGAGAGAGAGAGAGAGATTATACATGCTAAAAAGCAGTAAAGAGTGTTCCCAACAAGCAAGTGGATAAACTTTGACTCACATCAAAACCGCATGTGTCCATCTTTCTTTCCACGTGACCTTTAGCTATATCTCATTATGCTTGATATATTCCCAATATGGCAGTGAAGGGGGCGTAATGTTTGTGTGCAGACTCTGTGTTTCAGATTTTTAAACAGCCTGCTTAATTGCTAATTTTGTGATGAACTTTGTTTAGCGAGAGCCTTCACACACAAACCCCATTACTGAATCCCATTTAGCAAATGTTACATGTCACTGAGTTTAACTAGTGTAGTCTTTCACAACTCCACAAAGAGCAACTCTTACTGCAGCTTTAGATACCACAGTAGGTCGCAGTGTGTGTCAGTAGCATCAGCAGCACTGTGTGTGTGTGTGTGTGAGATGTTCAGGTGCAGTACAGAGTGCAGTTAAACACTGTTTTGTTAAACAGTGACCAAAACCTGTTTGCTAAGATACTCACCTCTTGTAGATGATTAAAATTAGGTGAAAATAGGTGATTTTTATTTAATAAAGGGTTGTAATTCATGGAATAATACCTTCTTACTGTTATCTTATCTTTAGACAGCATGGCTTTAATAGTCTTGTGCTATTGCTGGATTCGATGAAAGCATTTGACCAAATGGAATGGTCATATTTATTCTTTGTATTGGAGGAATGTATCTTTGAGGCAATTTCATTAAAAGGCTGATGCTTCAATCTGAAGATTGCAGGGCTTCAGTGCTCACCAATGGCCTCAGAGTCATACCCTTTACAAAGATACTGTAGGGATGTTGCCTATGACCAATGTTTTTTGCACTTCCTATTGAAACTATGGCTGAGACCGCTGAGCCCATTAGGACAGGGCCTATTTTTTAGTCATCACGTATTGCTGATAGACATCATAAAATAGCACTTTATACAGATGATGTATTGATATTTATCTCAAACCCTGGCATTCCAGTTTCAGTCTGACTCTCATTCTGATGCCATGCCTATTGTTAGCTTGAAGGCAAAGCAAGAAACCATTCCTGTATTTCATTTTAAATGTTCACTAAATAGATTCATATATCTAAGTGCCTATATAAGTCTGGTATTTAAAAGAAATGTATAAAAGTAATTGCATTCCACTACTTGGCAAAGTAAAGCAGGAACCCCTTACCAATATCTTGGTTCAGACAAATAGTTCATTTTGCCTAATTAAAGATTTCATAATAGTTAAATAAATAGTTTAATAGTTGTCTTGGCTCTTTTATATGAAGCAAGCATAAGCCAAGACTCATGTCTACAATGTTACAATAACTGATTTTAATGGGAGGCTTTTTTTTTAACCAGTGGTCAGCTCATTTAACATATGCCTATTGTTACGTCCCAAGACGTAATTATTTTTATTTCTTTTGGTGTTACATTTGTGAATGATTTGAGTGTTTTTGGTGTTGTGTTTCTCTCTCTCTCTCTCTCTTCTCCCTCTACTCAGTGATAAGCTCTGAATGAAGGTCAGCTGATCCCAATTGGAAATCAAGTACTGGCCTGCACTGATTGACTGTTGGAGGGGGAGCTGGTGGATAAAGCTGGAAACTCTCTGTGACGACCGGGGCTCTATTTGGTTTCCCCCCCCCCCTCCTGTTCCAGACGTTAGCTTGTGTGCTAGCCATTGTTT
>JAQMYJ010000009.1:8031710-8042882 GCA_030014305.1 Clarias laeviceps | reverse complement strand
TATTGTTTAAATAATCATGGTGGGCCGCTATGGCCAAAAATGCCAGGGCCGTTTTTTGGTCCCAGTCCAGCCCTGGCGACAGTGCTAATCACTAAACCACGTGCCGCTTCTCCTTCTGAATCAAAGTAACATATTTGCCAGGGCCACAGAAATGAGACGCTACTCACTAGACCAATTAGGGTTAAATAACCAGTTGACAACAATTACCATTATAATGGTAATTAGCGATCTGAGTTGGTGTCATCAGTGTTATGATATTCTTAAAAAATGGGGTGAATTACTGTTAAACTTTAGTGATCAATATATAACGTTATAGTTTGTCTGTGAGAACATTAACGTTGTTGGCCTAACATTGGTAGTGAATTCTGTGGGAGCTCAGATAATGTCATAAAAACAAAATAAGATTCAAAATAGCCATTGTCTATATAAAATACTGCTTTGTTAAATGGCGCAGTGCTTTTTTCATAATACATACTGTATTGTGCGTCACAAAAAAATCTCATGTCAAATATACAGTATTCTTTCAGGGAAGCAAAGGCAGTCTAAACAATTTTAATAATACTGGCAAAAAAAAAATCTCAATAGAGAAACTGGCCAGAGACAATCGATAGAGGAAGCAAAATGAAAATGATAAGGCAAACTCAGAAACAGACAAAACATGACCGGACCAAGATGATCAATACAGGGAGAAGAAGGCTTGGTAAACAACAGGAAGAATCATAGGATCACAGCTCCCAAATGCATCACTACTTTCTGTCATGTGATTAGTAAAGTGAAACTAAATGGTCGGCTGTTGTGAAATAACAAAATTCATTTGATGGACTTCTGGAGAATGTTGAAGCCAAGAAAAAATATATTTAGAATCTGATGCTTATACTGGTGTTACAGGTACCCTAGCAATCTTGGAGTACCGTGATATGGTGCAGTAGAAGTACAGAAGTAAAATGAAGTGAAACTGATATAGAAAGAGGCTGATGATGAACTAGAAACTGGTTTTATTAAAAAAGGCTTTGTGTGCAACAAAACTTATATATATATATTTTTTGCGCTTTATCTAAGTTGCTGCCAACAACAATGTACAGTACATGCAAAATATTGTATCAGATAGCTTTTGCAAAAAGGATTAATTAATGAAATAAGGATTAATTAATGAAATAATTAATTAATTATTTTTATTTTTATTACCAATTAATTAATTAATTAGTCTATATTATTATTATTATTATTATTATTATTATTATTTTCCACAAAACTGCCTACAGGGATTTATTTTGTTTTGCAGTGTTTTATTTTGGTTTTGTTTTATCATGCTGTATGTACTGTATCTGCACAAAGAGATACAAAATTATAAGATTTAGATCCTTATGGTGCTGGCTACAAGTCTGGCCAAAGTAAAGACCGTCAGAACACGGCTCTACAGATTTTCTGTATCAGTAATCACAGTCTGTTTTTAAAATGCATAATAGAACTAATAGTTAGCTAATAAGGCAACATACCCTTCAATATAATGAAAGGCTAGTAAGAGCAGTTTGAAGAGTTCACACAATATGTCATACTGATCATAAGCAGGGGTCAATGGAGTAAAGAAATATGTCCATATTCTACACAGAATACTCCCTCATTCTATTATGTATTCCATTAAACAGTCTAAACCCCTAGATGTTTCAGTTTTGGCAGTACCATTCCTCATACACAATGGCACACAAAAACAGACATGAACATAAACTGATTACAGTTTTACCATCTGTGTACTAATATGAAAATTGCATGGTTGTTCTGACTGAACAGGCAGCACAATGCTGCTTGCATTGCATGCAGCTGCTGCAATGATAAATGTTGCTATTTTGTCAGTTCTATTTTTACATTTAATGATGTCACTGTGTTGCAATATTAATACTGAAATAATCTAGTGACAGAGAAAATGAGAAAATGATGATGAAATGATGAAACTTGATAAAGGGCAATAAAATTCAATGCAGAATTACTACCTTTAAAAAAAAACTTCCTCATGTTGTAGATTGTTGAGGTCCATTATTGGAGTATTACCTTGTGCCTTTTTCCAATAGCAAACCCATCAGTGACCACAGACACTTATTGTCCCTAAATGCAGCATAGGCTGACAGGGATAGATGAGGTGCAGCTGATGTTATGGGAATTCTATTAACTATTTGTTCCCTTTCTCTGATGCTGCACAGTTGAAGCAGGAAATGAAGCAAATATCAGACATGGCTGCTGAGCACTGTAGGAAGAAAAACTTCCATCATCCCAGACAAGACAATGACCATGTTTGTACTGCATGAATTACCAAAGTTCCAATGTATCCAAGCATCACATCTGAAAATAGTGCCTGGCAATGATAAACAAGTATTTTAATTAAATTATTTCACCAGTCTCTGCAGACTGTGCAGTTAATTGACATGAGGCTCTTCTCTGTATGTACTGTAGTCAGGAAAATCTTTGCGGCCACACCTTGCTAAAATACAAACTTTTTATGTCTGTCTGGGATGATAGTAGCTGTAGTTCAACTGGGAATGTTGCACCTCAATTGATGGAAATGCTCATCTTCTGTTAGTCATGGCACTCAAAGCTTTCTTTTAGTCATGCCATTGGGTGTTCTTTCAAATAAGTGAAAAAAGTAAACCTCAAATGACTTCTAGCAAAAATATAAGCATGAAAAGAAGGTGGAAAATGAGACTTAACAATAGAATATTAACATTCTGGAAAAAAACTGTACATTTTTGGGTACCTGTAAGTGTTCTTACTGTATATACTGGTGTAGACTAACAATACCACAGTTGCATTTTGTTTGTACAGCTTGATTCAGAGATAAAGCAGCTTTCGACAGTTTTTTTTTTTTTGGAGGCCACCGCTATTTGGTGCATGTGCTGTTGGTGGGTAACAGACACTGCGGCCAAACCCCAATGCGTGGTGCCACTGCATACTAAAAAAACTATAAAATTATAAAAGATATTTTCAGATAAGGAAATACTCCGCATATCCCATTGTCCAATGGGTACTATTGAATGTTTATATGATGGCCAGTTGTCAGGTTACCACCCGTTTGATTGCTTCAGGGAGCACCGAGATAAAGGACGTGATTGCACACACATACTTGAAATAAGGTCAAGAGCCCCATTCTTTTATTAAATAGTATTTTGTTAACACTTTGGCTACCTCCTGTGCTAAACTAGTGGTCTACTGGGCAAATCTAGTGGTGTCAGTTTCAGCATATGTTTCCCTCATCTGACTATTGCTTAATGCCACTACCATTTAAAGATTCTCATGTCTACATCAGTTACCTGATCGTTGCATATCCTCAATACAGAACAGAATCAGCTCTTTAATGTTTACCATCATCAATAAATTTTGTTAATTCAATTCTTGTTTCTTAATGGATACTACGAGGGATGTTCAAGTCAAACCTGGAATCTGCATTGTGCAGAATAATAGAACACAGTTACTAATGTAACTGTGTAACTACAGTATGTAATGTAACTTATATAATATGGACTCATACAAGGCTGCATTATACAACATTCACAAAGCAGTGAAGGAGATGAAGCAGTGCTACGGGAGGAAACCAGAGTCACAGCTGCAGTAAGAGTGACTATAGGAGCCTGTTGCTATAGGAGACTATAAAGCACCAAAATCCGGTATAACGAATGCGAACGTGTCTCTGGCAGCAGAGATGAGGCTCTGGCTGACAATGCTAATAGTGCTAGCAATGCTAACAATGTAAGATGCCAATCGCTGCTGACAGGAAAAGAATGCCAGCATGTGAAACACAATCATCATCTCTGAACATGATGTGAGGAGAGCCTTCAGGAGGGTAAACACCAGGACCAGCAGGACCAGAAGGCATCTCAGGTCGAGTCCTCAGAGCCTGCGCAGAGCAGCTAGCATGTGTGTTCACAGTAATATTCTACCTTTCCCTGTCTCAATCAGTAATCCCTGCATGCTTCAAAGAGTCCATTACTATTCCTGTCCCAAAGAAACCCCATCACCCTGTAGCCCTGACCTCAGTTGTGATGAAGTGCTTTGAAAGGCTGGTCATCGCTTCACCTCCTGTCACACTGGATCCATTACAGTTTGCCATCCAAATCGATCAACAGATGTTGCCATTTCACACTTTCTTTACACAACACTAACCCACCTGGACAATTGTACGGGGAATTATGTTAAAATAGTTAAAGATCTCAGCCACCCTGAACTGTTCTCTCTGTAGCAGTCAGTTATAATTCCCTCCTCACTCACCACCAAGCTGGAGGACCTGTGTCAGTGGATGTCCAATTTCCTGACTGGCAGACCACAGGCAGTAAAGATGAGCAGACATGTCTCAGCTGTACTGACTGTACACATATGACTGCATGGCCACTTCCAACTCCACAACCATCATCAAGTTTGTTGATGACACCATGGTGGTAGGCCTGATCAGTGACAATAATGAGACGGCCTATCTGGAGGAGATTAGAAACCTGGAGAACTGGTGACAGAGGAACAACCTCTTCCTAAACATCAGTAAGACAAAAGAGATGATAGTGGACTTAATCTTAAACAAGAGCCTATTGGGGAGAGTGGACAGCTTCCGGTACCTTGGTGTTCACATCACGCAGGACCTGTCATAATCCTGTCACATCAACACCATGGTGAAGAAGGCCCGACAGTCTAGTTCACTCCACGGTTCACTCATACTGCTGCTGTCATACCTACATGCCTTATCTTTCCCTCTAATACCCTTTTTATTTTGTACATTCTATATAATTAAAAAAAATTATGCTTTTTACATTATACATTTTATATATTTCTATTACCTTATTCCATTTCTTATTCATATTCTATTTTATCTTTACTTTTTAAGGTCATGAACAGTCGTATAACCATTTCATTGAACTTCATAATGTGTTTGGTGTTGTTCATGACAAATAGAATTTGAATTTGAATTTGAGAGGAAAACAAACTACCTACATTTCTCTATATCATCCTCTGCTTCATTAATCGATTTATCCCAGTGCTTCACTAGTGCTTGGATTCTATTAAGGTAGAAAGTTTTCTCAGTACACCAGATCCACGATCAGACTGCCTGCTTCATGCCTGAAATGCTGGACAAATACATAGGACCAATTGAAAAGGTTTTTGGAGATCACACCACACTCATGCTACTAGAGTACAAACCTTGTATAACCTGGGGGAAATGCCTAGTGATGCCCAGGTAGCAAGAGAGTAGACTTCCCGAAGTGTCACATCTCATGAAAATGAAGAGGAGATGGTCCTCTTAGAGTGGCATGTAATGGTAGGGGCTGGGTATTCAGCTTGTCTATAGAACATGGTGGCAATATCCAGCAAGTACATTTGTGTTCAGATTAAATTGTATGCCACATTCACAAACATGTGTAATCATCAAAAGCACATCCTCCAAATGCCCAGGGCATGCTCTACTATAAAGGATATCCTCTGGTGTGCTGTAACACATTTAACAACCACAGAGAGGATACTTGGCATCACTTAATAAACACCCTACAGCAAACAAACCATGATGCCTGAGGGAAGGCATTATATGAGCATAAAGAAAACTTGCGACAGTACAGTATCTTTAAATAATAATTGGTGGATGATTATCATCAGTACATTTACTTTTGACATCACTTAATAGCATCTGTAGTTGAGATTCAAGAGGCTGAAATTGTGAATAGAAATGATCATTCCATCCAAATCTCATTTTACAGAATTTGTTTACAATAAGCAATGGTTGCCCAGAGACCCTCAGTGGTTCATAAAACATGGCCTTTCAATTTATCATTTGTTACATCCTTTTTGACTGGACACTTCTTTAAATGGGCTCAAACCAAACTTTAGTAAACATGTAGTCCTCTCAACAATTTCAGTCTTGACAAAGTGTGCTCTGTTTATGGAAAGTTCAATGATATGACAAATAAGCAGATCTTATTTGGCAATGCAACAGTATTACAACAAACAGATATAATTTTTTTGATAGTACAATTTCTTGGACTTATTTTGTGTTCAGTAGTGTGTCACAGCCAACTTCTCAAATGAAATCTGGTCAGCAGTGGTTCTCTGGGGATAACTTTCCATTGTTTATCCTAGCTTATACAGTAAGAGCTATCTTTATTTTCAGGTAGCACTTACTAAGGTAGTTCTTTAATCCACAGACAGCCATTCAAATAGCATACAATGGTGTGACAACTTCATCATCAATTCTACAATTCTACAATGGAGTATATGCATGAGAAAGGCTGACAGACAGCTGCAGTAAAACATCCCTCTGATGAGATTCGTCATTGCATACACTGTCAAAGCATTCACGCTGCACCTGAAACGTCAGGCTTTGGCCTTTTCATTTAATAGAAACACACGGAATGGAAAAAAGGCTTTTAAGAGAGATGTGAGAGAAATAAATAATGCAGAGCTGCTCCAATGCTTGATGCTTTCAACAAAGCAAACATTAAGCACAAAATGAGTGAGATGAAAACAATCAAGCAAACAGACACAACAGCATCAGGCTTGCTAATGATTCGCAATTCTTGCTCCTTGACACAAACTTTTGCCCTCACAATAAACAGTCTGAAACATGCCCATCACCTCATCTTTTTGGAAATTAGATCATTTCAGAAACTTAATTCAAAAAACTTTCAATGGCAGCATACGCTGTACATACATGTAGTATGTAATCTAATTTTCTACAAAGATTGATTTGTAACAAATTTGCTTAGAAAGTCTTCTATTCCTTATGCACATACAGTATACAGCTAAATATGAACTGTTTGGGAGTTCAAAAAAAAAAAAAAAAAAAAAAGATCCTGTACAGGGTCACAGAAAGCATGGAGACTATCCAAAGGGACTCGGCACATGACCGCAACAGTTACTATAGACTTCCTGTCAGTTAAAATGACAACATTAATAACATAATGTGTGCAACTGAAATGACAATAGTGAAATATAAATAGTATGTCATTGGCATTACATTTTGCATTTCACCTTGCAAACTGAATAATACAATTTATTTCCAGAGAGAGACCGGACCTGACTTTAGATCTTCAGTTATTAATGGAAAGTAATTTAGTAACTATTTATTAAAGTAAGTCTTGAGCATACAATTAAGACACAAAAATCAACAAAAGCAGTTTTCAGACTAGGTTTAAAAACACCAAGAATGGGAATAGACTCATATTTTCCAGTGATAGGCTAAGTGGAAAAAATGCTAAAGATGCCTTAACACCTATATAAGGCAACATACCCAATATAATATACCTTCCACCAGGTCATGGAAAAACTATACTTTACAACAGAGCTGATTTGATATTCAAGATGAATGAAACCCAGATAGACTACCGTCAAATTTTTCACCTGATATTTAACAGTATTGTGACAGTGGCCCTAAGGTGTGTATTAAACTGCTTGTAGGTTTGAGTGCACCAAACAGAATAAACTGTTTCATTTTCATTTAATAGGTGAAGTACTTGCCATCAGGGTTTTGGTATCTTCAAGCAACTCACTGAGTACAAATCATTGTGCATCAGTGAGAAGTAGAACTGAGTATCATCAGCATAGCAGGGAAAAGTGATGATATTGGCCAATAAAAGCATTTATGATAAGAAGGATACCAGGCCCAGAATTGATCCTTGGGGCAGAGCACAGGTTTTGGCTGCATTCAAAGAAAAGGTGTTGCCAACATTAAAAAGGTACTACTAATTCTACCCCTTAAGGCACACCATGTGCTTTAAGCACCCAGTAAAGACCATGTGATTCACAATATTCAAAGCAGCACTGAGATCCAGCAAGATTAGTTACCAGAAAACAGTAAAAAAAAAAAAAAAAAAAAAACATCATTTATTATCATAAAAAAGACCAGACTCTAGACTGTGATAAGGTCATAAATCAGACAGAAAAGTTTCAAAAATGTTTATTATTATTATTATTATTAGACCAGCCAACATAAAAATAAACATTATTTTCAGCATGTTCTAATAATTTTATCTATAAAAACTAATGAGAGTACTTACAGTAGTTTGAATATTAGAATAAGAATACATTTTAAGAATTGAGTACAATTTTAACAATGACATGCCATGCTCAAAACTGGAAGAATGAATTTAGAATTAATTTTATTAAATCTGTCATTATTTCAGAAACCTGATCCCTTTAATCTACAGTATATCTTACCAAGCTTATTCTTTATATCCGCAAAAAAGGAAGTGAAATTAACTCACTCTCTCATGTCTGTCCTCCATTCCAAAGTCATTTCTTTTCATCATGAGGGCATATCCAGTTTGCAATGCCTTAAATAGTTGAAGCACTGAAAAAGAAAGCAAAAACAACAAAAAAAGCAAATTACTTTATATTATACACTTTATATTAATAAAGTAATTAAGTAAATAATTATACTGAGTTTGAAAAAAAATCTAACCAGTAGGAAAATCTTTAGATTTTATACATATGATTTTATATATAACACAGATGCTTTCTGCATCATTTGTGGCATAAAGTGAACCAAACATAGAGTATGAAAAAACAACACTCTTACGTCATCAGACGCAATCCAGGGAGAGTAGACAAAAGAGTCAGAACTGCGGTGATGCCTATACACCATACTAACTGAGAATTTCTAATGCTCTCCTCTTGTGTTCTTGACACCTGACAGAGTGATAAATCCCCATGACAACACACACTCACTAAAACACAAATCATGCTATGCAACAAGAGGTGTGTGGAGTCTCATAAAATTCCTTTTCCTGTTCACCAGCCTGCCTTTCATAAATAGATGAGGCTCTGATGTTTTCACTTAAAATATTGAATATTGAAAAAGAGTCGTCTTGAAACAAAAATTTTTTTTTTAAAAGCCTCACTCTGTTACCCTCATGATGTCATTTAGCTCTAACTGCTTTCTCAGTGCTGAATTTATTAAATCTTTTTATTTACAGTTCATGTAGATGCCCTCATTATAAAGACTGAAAAAAATGACTGTATGTTTTCATTATTCGTGATGAAATGTAATTTTTTCTATTCCAAGAACCTGTTCTGGTTCAACTCCACCCAGGAGTTGCAATTTTATTTGCCCAAAACTAACACAAAAGACTTGTGTTGGGAACTAGAGCATAAAAGAGCTACTGTATGTCAAAAGCAAGTCATGCTCTGTTCTTGGCTGTAAACAAAAACTCCAATCTCTCTTTTCACTCAAAACTTCTAAGAGAGTGAAGGAACAGTGATTATCATTTATTTACAGTAAAATGTTATGACTCCTATCTGACTGAGAGACAGTTTTAAAACTGAATTTGCATCAATACTGAAGCTGAGTGGATCTATTCTGACTGCCTGTGACTCAACTTCATCCTAAGCGCTGTAAGTGTTGCTAGTTGCTTTGAGTTTAGAATGTTAAGCTTGGTAAACTTGTTTGTTGATTTGAGGTACACTATAAGGCTAATGTTACAAACTGTAGCTTGTATTGCATGCTAAAGCAGGATAAATACTTAGTCTAGTAATTTTGAAGAATAGTAAGAATGAACGAGAGTGTCAGTGTGAAACTTTTTAAGCCGATTTAATGGGCTTTTTGTTGCAACAAATTCCTTCTGTGTTGAGATAAATGTTATAGCATGATTGTTTTTTAACCTGTTAAGTGATATAAAACGTAAACTCGTAGCTCAGTGTTACTGAGCTATGGTTTACTGATCAGAAGGTCAGTGGTTCAAGCTGCCACTGTTGGACTCTTGAGCAAGGCCCTTAACCCTGTGTGCTCCAGTAGCTGACCCTGTGATCTCATCCTAGCTTCCTACTTGAGATATGCAATGAAAGGATTTTACTTAAATAGATGCTTCTAATATGAAATATAAAAAGCATCAAAACAGATAGGAAATGACAGATAGGAGAATTTTCCAGCTGTTTCCCATCCCTGCTTTTTGATCTAACTTTTGCAATGGAGTTTCAGGAGTCAGTTCAATTCAGACACTGAAACTTCATGTTGGGAAAACCTCCAAAACCATAACATGTATATACTTTAAAAGTCTATCCCAATCCCAATAGTTTAGTTTAAATTAGCAGATGTTATCTTGGGAAAAAATTTCTGAGTTTAAAAAAATGTTACCAGTGATTGGCTTTGGCATTAAGTCCAACTCTGTTGAAACAGAATACATCAGGGGTGTATAAGAATAAGGAGTAAATGACTAAGTTTTAAATGTCCCTAGTGTTAAAGTTTAGGTAAAACTAATTAAATAGAACTAAGTGCATTACAAACATAATTAATATTGACATAAAACTAAATATCTTCTTCTATTATCAGATAATTTAGCTTAAAACAAGTGCTTAAAACTAGGAAAATGATTTGCCAATAGATCAAGACGTTTGTGCTTAAAATAATAAAATATGCCTAGTACTCCTGCAGCATTTATAAAGCATTATTATAAACCTTTGCAGCATTAAGGAAGCATTACAAGCATTATGGACAATATGGGGGTTGGGCAAATTTTTACATAACATTGACTTCGGTTTCTCTTTCTTCAGTCTTTGACTTCTGACATGAAGTACACTTTTAATTATCGCAAATGCTATCGACCTTTAAAGGCAAGATAAATGGGCTATGTGTACTTGTGGGAGTAAGCAAAGCTGTCAGCTGATCTGAGCCAGTTAAAGATAAAACTCTGGATCTAGCCAATGAATGCAGATGTCTGCAACATTGTAAAGCAATTTGCAAGGGCTGATCTTGAGAGTAATCATGTTATGCATTTGTAACCAGAGCTCTGGTTTTAACAGTGGGATAGAACAAGTGAAACATGGGGGCTAGGGGTAATTTTCTAGCGTCACACAGATTACTCTATATAAAAGCACACGCTTTTTTAAAAATTATTATTATTTTTTATAAGATATCACACCGGTGTACATATAAAGGTGAAAGACTTTATCAAATCCAGACAGCTTTCACAAACAAAGCAAATGTTGGCTGTTTGAGGTGCTCAAGGTGTACCACTACAGGGTACAACATCCTTGGTTAAAACAATTTATAATTTTATGTAAACATAAAAGTGCAGTCATTACACTGTACATTGTAAGCTAGTAAGCTACTATATAAGCCAAATTACATACAGTGGGGAAAAAAAGTATTTAGTCAGCCACCAATTGTGCAAGTTCTCCCACTTAAAAAGATGAGAGAGGCCTGTAATTTTCATC
>JAQMYJ010000009.1:8016212-8026979 GCA_030014305.1 Clarias laeviceps | reverse complement strand
GGTTCAGGTCCGGTGACTGTGGAGACCTTTTTTTGTTAAGTACATAACTCCACATGTGCTCATTCATAGTTTTGATGTCTTCAGTGAGAATCTACCAATGTAAATGGTCATGAAAATACAGAAAACACATTGACAGATAGATGAGAAGGTGTGTCCAAACTTTTTGCCTGTATATTTTTGACAAACCAAGGAAGCTGTTGCCACCTAAGTTGTACGTCCAGTCTTATTTTTTTAGCATGACCACAGAGAATCAAACACACCAGTTGTTCTGCTGTTAAAATTCACTGTGTAACTCTTTGTGTTAGTACTGAAAAATCATAACCACTTAGAGATTTCTAAGGCATATGAGACCAAAACCATTCAAGTTAGATTTAACTGTCTATGTTACCCAAAATGTTACGTTATACATCTTCTTTGTATATTTGTGTCCCATATTCAGGCAATTTTCTTGGCCAGCAGCACAGGTAGTACATTTAGTACGCTGCATATCTTTACAGTGTGGGAGGATTACCTAAAGGAAACCCAATGAGCATATGCAAACTCCACACACATACAGATCAAAGTTGAGATTCAAACCCTCAATCGTGGAGGTGAGAGGCGATAGTGCTCGTGACAGTGAATATACTGTATAACTAAAAGATATGGTTAAGCCTAATCATGTAAGCTCCTTAAATTTTCTTTAAAAGTGTACAGTGTAGCACAAGTGACAGAAGTTGTGGGGAAAAAATATATATGATTTAGGTCACTGCTGGTTGTCCAGCTCTGCCAGCAAGGTGGTGCCTCTGGCAGGAATGTCGACTTGTCCCTTATCCAACAAATCATTCCCAGTTCAGGCCCCTGACACCACACTTCTGTGCCTTTGAAGCAGATGAGCTGCACTTAATGAGGCCAGTTGTAAACAATTCTATCTAAAGACAGTGTGTGCAAGGCAAAGAAAAGCTGTTGACTGACAAGATCAGCATGTGGCAATGTCTTCAATAGCAAGACATTGATATACTGCTCTCAATTCCTTCAATTCCGACCTTACATCAGGAGACCACATGCTCCAAACCTACTGTATGAGGCCTCACATGGCTCCCTTGATTGACCCCAGGATGTAAAGAAGAGCCTGGAAGGTCGGTGTGTATCCAAAAGACAAATCAAATTATGCCAATTATGCTTAATATTATAATGATGCATTTAAACCAATTTAGCAAAAAGTCACCCATACCCTGGCACACATGTGAAGTGAGGTTTCAATCATGATCAGTGTAGAAGGGATTGGTCCAATTATTTCAGCATGCAGGTGGATACCACACAATGCAAATATAATAAATCCTCACCATGGAGGCATCAGTGCATCTGCACTAAGCACTTGGACAGCATATGGGCAAACCCCACCTGCTTGTTATTTATCATATTAGCCACAACACACACCATCCAACCATACTCAGTCTGCCAGCATCATTAGATGGGCTGTCACAGCTAGTTTAAAGCCATCTGTGTCTGTGAGTTGGCAAAAGATGACCCAGAACTTTCCTCAGATCCTGAGAAGAACAGGCTTAAAATGGTGGTTAATCTGGTAGGTCATTATCATCCTGGAAAGAGACAGCTGCAGATACACTATTCTCACACTCTGCTGATAAAGGGTAAAAAGGATGGCTGACTGCTGAACTGAAAGGAGGGCTCAAGCCCAAAGCTGGACAGTCTCAGCTCCTAAATCACTGATCTCAGCTGAGCCATGTTTGCAGCCAAATCATGGATTCATTTAGAATTAAACTCAAACTGTTGTCTGTAACTTCATTTTGATACTCAACGACTTTAAGCTGAAGTTTGGAAATGCTCATACTAAAGTTTCATTCAAAACCCTTAGCACTGCTTGATTCATTAATAAACAATTATTAAATAAAAAGATATTTAAAAAAGATACAATCAAGTGTCACCCCAAAGAGATCTGGTTCTCTTCTGAGGTTGGTTCATCTCTTTTGTGCAAAACCAGGGAAATTTTCTTGCCATAGTTGCATCTGGCTTGCTCATTATAAATAGGTTTTGTGACAATGTTCACAATTAAAAGCTCTATATAGTATACTGTAAATAAAATTAAATTCAACCTGATATGAATTGTTTTCTGTGTTGAATCTGGATGACTTGATCAAGCAAGCTGTTCAGGCTGCAGAACTGCCAGATTTAAAACTGCCAGCCAAGAGCACTGAGTTGACATCGTCATCGTTGACATCATTCAGTGAAGTGGTGAATCCCATAAAGCACATAGCTGCTGCCTGTCTTTGTTTTTCAAGAGATGCAGACACTGGAAGCATTAGCGAAAACCTGGCTACAAGGTGTGTAACATGGTTATTAGTGGCTATCCACGTTGTATAGCATTAACTATAGAGGAAATGTGACCTATGAGCACAGAAACAAGGTATGTCGTGGGAAAGAAAAAAACAGTATCTATGGCGCTAGGTGTAGCCAAAAACAAATTATTTGAAGCAGGAAGATGTGACCAGGTCATTAGAGGCTTTTATAGTATTCTGGCCAACACAGTTTGTTTATCAGATTGTAAATCTGACTTCCATCCAATGTAAGGTATAATAAGCAAGGCATCTAAGGAATTGCTCATGTGCAGTGACATAAGAGGCAGAGACAAGTGTCTGCAAGTGTCTGCCTCTTCTTCACTTTGGGCACAAAATGCAAGCAATTGTTTGCAACAATTTTATTTGCAAAAATGTAATTACACGTGAAACTAAAAATTATATTTAAACTCAGGTTCATTAGATATCGCTAAAGACAGTCAGGAGTAAAGGTTTATGGTGTATTATATATTTTTATAGTTTGCATGCTATATTCATACCTTTTTTGTTTTCTTTGTTTTTTTCAGAAAGACTAAAAAAATCCTAGATTTTAGGCGGGAGTCAAGGACCTTTCAGCTCATTCAGGGAGTGAGGCTTCATTGTGATGCTGTCAGAACACATCTGTGCTGATCTATCCTTTACAAACAAGCTCATCTATCTTACTCAAAGATCACCAAAAATCAAACCCCACAGATGTAGGGTTTATCGACCTGCTTCTGTTTCTCATTCATCCTGCTGTAAAACAAGAACTTTGTTTATTTTTTCATTTTCTGCCTTTCAGTAGATGAAAGAAGACACATGCAGGAACTGTCATGCACAACTGTGGCTCTTGCAAATAGATTTTTTTCTATAGTACATTTGAGTTTATGACCTTTAGTTTAAGAAGCCATAAATACATCAAAGCATTTTTAATTACTCTAATCTTACCTAGGGGTTTTGTCTGCAAATATCACAAAAAACGGTTAAGGAGGCAGTTTACCAAGTGCTGTAATAAATAAACAGTCAGTCTGCCCAAAGACAATCCGTCTAAATCCTTGCTAAATTATTCTACTTACTTTCATTACACGCTTTGAAGAAGCCATAGAATATAAACAGGTATAAGTGTAATCAATTCTGTTTGTAACAATACAGTACATCGCCTTTTTAAAATTGCCTTTGATGAACCTGCAGGAGTGTAATCAATTCTGCGGGAGTGTAATCAATTAAGTGTAATCAATTCTGTTTGTAACAATACAGTACATCGCCTTTTTTAAATTGCCTTTGATGTCACCACCAACACAAAGCAATGTGCTTATACATTCTGTGCAGGTGGAAATTTTAAATGTATAAGTGGCCCGGTTAAAGTTTGAAATGTTTAGGGAAAAACAATTACGGAAAGAATTGAATTAATTAGCGATTATTTCATTTTAGTTATCAATAACTAAAACAATTATCAATTGAGTTTTAATTATCAATTGTTTTAGTTATTGATAACTAAAATGAAATAATCGCTGATTAATTAAATTCTTTCCGTAATGGTAATGGTTAAGCCTTTAAATAACATTATACCAGGTGAGAAGATTCAAGAGACTAACATGCTGCTACATGATCGATGTAATTATTGCATGGTGTAATTGTATTTTTATAGTGTCACGAATGCTTTTTTAAATAGATTTTCCAATTAAATTACAAATGTGGAGTATTGGACCATTGGAACATCTTTAGACTTTATCAAATCATTTAAACCAAGATAATATGGAAATGAGGTCAAAGATAAAAGTTTATAATGTGTAAATTTCACTGTGTGAAGGGTTTTCTAATACACTAATAATGAAATGATAGTAGGAAGGTTTTTCTCACTACGCTAATAATAAAATGATAGTAGGAAGAGCAAGCTTAATATTTCTGCTCCCAAACATCATTCTGCCAGGTTTAGATCAATTATTGTCTAATTGTCTTTGTCTAACTATGGTTGACAAAGTTAATGCAGTCCTACTTGTCATTTTATTTTTTATTGCATGTTATAAAATCTGCTAATGAAATGATAAAATCAGGGAAATGTTCACTAAAATGTTCACAATTAAGCATCCCTGAATTAATGAATTAATTTTAATGGTGAAGTGACTGATTGCTTTACTTCACAGGGAGCCCTCATGTCTGTCTCTCTCTGTTGAGCTGCACATGCCGTCCTTGAGCTGCCAGTGATTCACTGCCCCTCTGCCCTCAGGACCTGTCTGACTCATCCTGGTGCCATGTTTCTGGTTGGAGATCTTGTCGCATGGAGTTCCTGTGTGGTCTGCTTGGGATGCGTGTCGTGACTGGGGACGGTTCAACTTTACAATGAAGATGGTCTTGGACTCGGCTGGTGCAGACAGCTGTTCTTTGATGGCTTGTGACTGCAAAACTGAAATTCCCACAAACAGTTTTGTACTTGAGACTCCAATCACCAACATACAGTATTAACTTACATATTAACATATTAACTTAAACTACTCTCCTGTTATACTGAACTTCCAGCCACCTAACACACAGTATGACTACAGATCAATCCCTGCTATCTGATATCACCCAAATGATGATGGGTTCCCTGTTGGGTCTGGTTCCTGTCAAGGTTTCTTCCTATTGACCTCTCAGTAAGTTTTTCTTGCCACCATTACCCTCGTGTTACTTATCAGGGACAGTCTGATAATTATGACTTATACATATTTCCTCACACTTTTCAAGCTCATTTACATAATTGTTTTTATTTAATTTTTATTGTGTAAAGCTGCTTTGACGACAGTGACCACTGTTAAAAGTGCCTATATAAATCAAACTGAATTAATGTCGTGCATAATTATTAGCGTCTCCTCTCCAGATGAGAATCAGGCACTACACAGACCTCATTGTTAAGACAGTTTCACTATTATTTTTTTAAGTATTTCACTAAAAATATATTTAACTTAGATAACATTACTCAGCAAGCGTGACAGGGAGAAAATCAGAACAAAATCAAACTCAGTTCTCGGCGTAGAGGAGCCGACTCAAATGAACGATTCCTCCAACATCACTGAAACGGCTCATATTTGAATCGATTCACCTGAAAGTGACTCAGTGAGCCGATTCGTTGGAGAATCACTGCAATGTCCCGCTGTCATGTTATTTAAAACATTGCTCAACATATTCATTACAAATTAACAAGTTTTAACAACAATTCACGATATATTAAAGCTATTTGTCATTTAAACTTTTTGTCCATTTGTCAACAATACTTGTTCACTCACCAAATACGTCTCGGTGGCATATTTCTTTAGCTTGTGTCTAAAAGAAATGAAAACGCGCTAGCTAGCAGGCTAAGGCATTTTTCAACAGGTTGTAGCAAGATGATAAAATATACTTTTACTCCGACTCACTCAAGGTGGCGTTTACTCTGTCCACACTACAGTGTACTAATTAATAATAATTATTTTAAGGGTAAACCTTTTCATTCCATCGCTGTATTGTTCAGCAACTAAACAGTTAACGAAACTAACGGACAAACCGCCCGTGGCACGTGCAGGGCTCGCTCTGTTTTCAAACAGAAGCACGCGACAATATTTGGAACGTCATCTCCATCACCAATATGTTTCACATACTGTATATAATCAAATATCACATTTTATTAATCACAAATCTTTTCAATACTTTTAACTGAGAAATTAGATTATTGTTAATGAAGTTGTAATGTCAACAAACTCTCTTTGACCATAAAGAAAATAACGTTGTGGACAGCTCTTCTCAGGGGAAAGTATGCACTGTGTTCAATGCATGCTCAAAAATTGTACAAAAGATACATTAAGAATGATTCTCTCAGGCCTGATTGGTGAATTAATAATGTTTTGTTTTACACTGCATGAGTGTGACCATTGAGTGTGACTGCTACAGCATCTGGGATTCTTATCAAGTAAATAAGCACATTAATGCACCGTGATCTGAATGCAGGGAAATGCATGCAGTCGATTCACCGTCATTCAGAAATGAGAATGCATGTACTGTATGTATGAACTGAAAGCGTTTTTTCTGATTGATCGTGATTAATCAGAAAAAAAAACTGATGCACTGATTAAAGCAGTATAATGCATGGTTAGTAAATTAAAATGTAGCACCTAATTTTAGGATTTAGGAGTGTTAGAATTCAGATTAGGATTATGTATGTAAATCTATAAAGAATAAGCAGTTAAAATTTCAGCAGCATTTTAATATTTATTGCCAGTTTTTATTAACGTTATTATATATTTCCTTGTATTTGAATACCAATAATCATCTTTAATAAATCTTTACTGAATCTTCATATGCATGTTGCTTCCCTGTAAATGAATGTGAAGGTGGCTCTGTCTCAGGTCAGATATGTTACATGCCCACCTCAGGGATAAAAGCACTAGATTACTGGTATATTAATTATTCTCATTTGTCATAAAAGTATCTGGTTCTGATTAGAACTGTATTGGTATATCACATAAAGCTGCACGATTAATCAGAAAAAAACGCTTTCAGTTCATACATACAGTACATGCAATCTCATTTCTGAATGACGGTGAATCGACTGCATGCATTTCCCTGCATTCAGATCACGCTGCATTAATGTGCTTATTTACTTGATAACAATCCCAGATGCTGTAGCAGTCACACTCAATGGTCACACTCATGCAGTGTAAAACAAAACATTATTAATTCACCAATCAGGCCTGAGATTAGCTAATGATTCAGTCATAAAACTTGATCAATTCTCTCATCTCTCTTCTTCATATGACGTTTCACTCACTGGATGTGTAACAAGGTGGCAGAACTAAATAGACTTGTCAGTTAATTTAATGAGGTTGGAGCAGTATGCATGTCGTTATTTTCGTACCAAAAAAACTGAGCATAACCTGTGTTTTGATCGCAGATTTAATTTCTGCTCAATTGAAACCTTGTGCAACTGCTCAAATTGTATTTCCACTCGCTCTAACTGTATTTCAAATCTATTTTCTGCATGCTCAATATCACTACACTGTGCAGCCTGTCTGAGGCTAGAGGAGGGACAATATCAGCCAATCACAATCTGAAGGGGGTACTTTCTGACGATCTGTTTCTGATTTGCTCCTTTTGATGCTCCCTCAATGCACGTGTTAGTTTACATTGTTATTTTTACAAGCATAAGTTGAATGTCTCACACACAAATACGTAGATAGGCATGTACAATTTTAATTGGGATATAACTGACTGTATTAGTTAATTGAACATGTTACGTTGATTCTAGCTGTTGCACAGAGACTCTGAAAAAATATTAAAGGCGAACTTACATAGTATTATATTATAAGCATGTTGAGATTGAGCAATAAAGCTTTTGACAGCAATACATTCTATACTATAATCTATGTACTTAATTACAAACTACCTAACAAACAAATACAAATAATAATTAGATAACTAACACATGCAATGATCAGTGTCCAAAAGGCATAATTTATATTTATATATAAGCAAATGTAAGTTATTTGTATTTAATATTGTTTTTGAATAAATGAGAATCATGTAGATTAAAATAGAATAGAAAATACTAAATTTCAATTGATTACTAAGTCTCTGAACCACAAACTAATGATTTATGTAGTTACAAAATAGAACAAATTTTTACCAAGAATGCAGACAGAGAAGCAGTGGTATTGAGGAGTTAGCAAACAAATGTAGAGGAAAATTTGAAAGGAATACCTTGCTTTTATTAAGTATTTATATATAGAAAAAATATTGCTGAACATCACTTGTTAGGAATAAAAGTGATCAGTGATTGGTCGTTAGGAAGTATACTGATCAAGTTTCAGGTGCATTTACACGGACCCTGAATAATAGCCATAATAGCCTCATTGGATCTCACTCTGAACAGTTTGAGCTGATCCGGTCTGTTATGAATTAATTTTCAAATGGAATGAGACTGATGGTGAAAACCTTTGATAGTCCTATAATAATTAAATATTAGCCATGTATACACTTAATGTGATTGTTGGAATACATAGATTCTTTCAGCATATGTTTGCCCAATGTGGGGGTAACATAAAGGAGATTCAAATTTTGCTTTTATTCCTGATTGGTAAACTCGGTAAGAACAGTTCTCTTTTCCAACTGTCTTTACTTTTATGTACTGGGTCTCTGGCTGAGTAAGTGGCACTGATTGGCACACCATTTCACATACAGTAAAACATTCAACCAATCATACGTTGACTAATTGAGCCAGGACTGGCATAACTGAAAGACGTTCATTATCATTTTGAGATTTTGAGTTCAATTTCAGGGAGATGCTACACATAGCATTTCAGGGAGATGCTATGTGTAGCCATGAGTCTAGTGTGTTGATTGACTGTGCTCTCTAAGGGGGTATTGCATACCCACACTCTCAAATCATTCATAGTGACACTTGCTAATCATAGTCATCTGTGAGCTCACGCAAGCAGAAAAACGGATAGCTCTTTCCACCAAGTTTGGTACTTTGCCCCAAAGTTTTAAAAGATGCCGCTGGCTGGTATCACTTGTCTTGGAGAAATAGTGATAGGATATATCAGGCACATGAAATTCCAAGGTTCTGGTGGTAACTCTGTCATCTCAATTAATTTAGCAATTGCTGCTTGAAAAGTCTTTAGATGTGTTGCTAGCCTCTTCCTTTCAAATAAAAAGGATTCTAAAAAGGTATATAATATAAGGGATGCAGTGATACTACTTTTTGCTAGACTGAGTACTTCCATATGGGTACTTGCTGATCATTTTTGGAAAGTCCCACATCTGAATCATATCATCCAATGCAAAATCCTCATCACTCCACTGTTCTGTTAAACTTATATATATAAAAGATGGGGAAAAATATATAGTAATCCGTGTAAAGGAAAGAATGAATGGGGTCATGATCGTTTTTGAGTGAAAACCTCCTTCCATCAGCAAGGGCATTGAAGATGAAACGTGGCTGGGTCTTTCAGCATGAGGAAGCATTTCAAGGTCCTGGAGTGGCCTAGGCCTGGAGTGGCCTAACCAGTCTCCAGATCTCAACCCCATAGAAAACCTTTAGAGGGAGTTAAAAGTCTGTGTTGCCCAGTGACAGCCCCAAAACATCAACAAGAATGGGCAAAAATACCAGCAACAGTGTATGAAAACCTTGTGAAGACTTACAGAAAACGTTTGACCTCTGTCATTGTCATAAATACTTTAAAAATCCTACAATGTGATTTTCTGGATTTTTATTTTCTTATTTTGTCTCTCATAGTTGAGGTAAACCTATGATGAAAATTACAGGCCTCTCTCATCTTTTTAAGTGGGAGAACTTGCACAATTGGTGGCTGACTAAATACTTTTTTGCCCCACTGTATATATACAGTGTATATATATATATACATTTACATTTACATATGTATACAATATGACTTCTTTTGCTGTCACTGTCAACATTTAAAGGGAAAGGATAAATATCTTAGAAAATGTCAGATTTAGTAGCACCTTTGAAACTAAAATTTATGACACCGTTGCCAGTTTGCAGTTATCAAGTGCAATAAATAGTTTCACTTTCACTTTTGTCACTCCTATCAAAGTACACAGCTCTGGAATTGGCTGGAAAGCACACAAGACATGGACAGATCAAGAGTTGCACTGCTAAGGTTAGCAAGGTTAGCAAGACAGACAGAGAGCGATGCACTGCACCTTACTTTAACTTGCTTACATTAAACTTGAAGAGCAGACAACACAAGCTGTCCTAATTGCTTTTCCTGCAGTTTAGCCCCTTGGTGATTATTTTTTTCCTTTGTGTCCAGAAAAGATTCTGCTTTCTTCCACTTCATCCTCTCAATAAGGTTGTCACTGATTTTGTCACTATGATATGAGAGAAAAGGCAGAGCTTTTCTCTATGTTATATTTAAATATTTTAATATATTTTTTCAGTTTGTTTACTGTAAGTTCAACCATATATATTTGCTGCCTAGATTGTAGCTACAGTAACTCCCCAGTTGATCAAATTTGCCATATTTTGTATGCACACAGTTTATCCGCATCTATCCTATCCATCATAGGACCACCACTCATCACGTTCTATTTATTCTATTTAGGTCACTCCTATGAAGGTCAGTGAGAATGAAGGGGAAGAGAGGAGGGGCTAAAACATAAACAGCACCATGGATGCATTTTGTGCTTGTACATCTTCAAATTGCAGCTATACTGTAGGTGTACATGACAAAACAGCAACACTGTGCGTAGGTACAGTACAAGGTTGTTTCACCTAACATTGTTTAATAAATGGCTTGACACGACTTTAAATGTGATGGATTACATTTCTGTAAAAAAGGAATCAATCAGAAGAAAGATTTTTTGTGCACTCATACACACACACACACACACACACACACACTACACTGTATATACAGTATATATATATATATATATATATATATATATATATTTTTTTTTTTTTTGTCAATAAAAAAGAATA
>JAQMYJ010000009.1:7984285-8011085 GCA_030014305.1 Clarias laeviceps | reverse complement strand
TGAATGCACAGAGATATCGTGACGAGATCCTGAGGCCCATTGTTGTGCCATTCATCCACGACCATCACCTCATGTTGCAGTGATAATGCACGGCCTCATATTGCAAGGATCTGTACACAATTCCTGGAAGCTGAAAACATCCCAGTTCTTGCATGAAAACATCCCAATTCTCAATACTTGTAAAGTGTACCTAATGAAGTGGCCAGTGAGTGGATATTGCTATAGGAAATTCAGAATTACCTTATTTGGAAGACAGTTCAAAAGTCAGTCATATACAGTAATGCCTACTCTATGTTGTGCCATAAGATCTTCTTGAAATACTTAGCGTTTTTAAGAAATAATAAAACAGAAAAAAAATCACGTATGATAAGTACTTGAATTCCCTAACATCGTACCAATGCTTTTTGTGCTTCTATACATGCTCCTACATTGGCCGCACAGTTTCAGGATATTTCAGGCCTGCCATGCAGAAAGCTTGGGTTTGATTCCTTGCCAATGCCCAAACTCCAGCCGCTGGAGGCAATGCCTGTACCAAGACCAGATAAAATAGGAGGGTTGCATCAGGAAGGGCATCTGACCTAAAAACCTGTGCCAAATTGTATGCGGATTGGATGGTCTGCTGTGTTGACCCCTTGACAGGAGCAGCCGAACAGTAACAATGTGTGCATACTAATACTAATAAATTTAGCATGCATTTGTGTCCTCGTGGTGCATTCTTGGTATTGAAGGCCACTCACAGTCAGATGGTTTAAAGATGTAATTATATATTTTTAAATTCCTTAAATAAAGCAGTGAGCAATGGTGTTCTAGCCATGGTCTATCAAAGCGCTTAGGGAAAAAATATATTAATATTTTACAAAAATATTTTCAGGTCCTGAAGGTTTCTTTTTGTTTGGGTGCTCGTCCTATCATCATATAAAAAATTTGAGAATATATTAATCCTACCTAATGCACCTTTAATGCAAGAACTTGAAATTGAAAACTTAAAGGGATCTAAGTTGTAGTAGTAAGATGTAGCATGCAAAATTCACTTTTCAGTAATTTTTAGACATTCAGGTGTCTTCAGTGTGCATATGCAAACCAAAACAATGAATAAAAACATTCCCTGCTTTGTATCCTTTTTCCATTTTTTGGGCTTAAATAAGAGAATTACCCCTTTTGTGACCTCATATAAGAAGAGCCCCACCTCCAACTTGTTGCTCAGCTCTGCTGTTCTCTGGTTGGTGAAAAAGTTAGTAAATAGCAAAAAAAATGGCAGCTTTAAATGCAAATAGTTAAGAACTATAATCTAAGCTTATGGTTGATTATTCAGTTTCATTAGGTCATGCTAAAGGATAGCATTAATTAAGAAAAAAGTTCAACTCTTCAGGAACATTTAGGATTTATTTTAGGATATTTACTATTCTTAGTAGCATTAGTATTGTAATTCGCTACCAATAGACACAATGTGTCTTTGAGTTATCCTAAAGAATTTTGATGGTACAGAACCATACACATCCTGCATCACTTCATGAAACCCAATATACAAGGAAAAGTAAAAAGAGTACTGAGAGACCAGGCTGAAGAAATTTCATTCTTTATGACTCACTATGATGAGGTGGCTGTGCAATTCTCCTTCTCAACATGAACAACCTTTTCTGTCAGTGAACTAACAAGGCATCCTGCTGAGGTCTATAATGTCATGTGCATCAAGTGCCTGATGGCTCACATCCATTTGCAGCAGGACGCCATGGAGAACTCTGAAGTAGCAGAAAAGCAATAGAGCGAGCAAACATTTGGAGTTGGCTTACTTAATATTCAGATAAGAAAAGGTCACCTGACTCATTTAGGATATCTGGTATGGGTATGATTAACCCATGTAGGCGCCTTGTCTTATCTTATCTTTGATGCTCATGGTGACACAAAACGTATATACATTTTTGAGTTTCGAGGATCTGTTTGGCTCACTCACTTTTGTTTTCCCATCAGAAAACGAGACGTCTTCCAGTCTCCTAAATCTCAGTATGACTGTAGATCTATCACTGCTATCTGATATCACTCAAATAAAGATGGGTTCCCTGTTGAGTCTGGTTCCCCTCAAGGTTTCTTCCTACTGCCATCTCAGGAAGTTTTTCCATGCCATCGTCACTCTCAACTTGCTCATCAGGAACAATCATATTATTTTGATTTATATAGATGTTTTCACACATTTCATACTCATTTCCCTAATTTACTTTTAGATTTTGTCTAAAGCTGCTTTGCACACAATGACCACTGTTAAAAGCGCTTTATACAAGTAAATAAAATAGAATTTTTGAAATTAGATTGAACTGATTCAGCTTAAAACTACCTCTGAGTCTCTCTCCCTGATGCAAGCTCAATGTTACTTAAAAACCTAAATCAAAATGGAGAGCCAGGTCTCATGCCTCGTTTAAACTTTAAATGGAGAGACAAATAGACAAACCACTTAGGTCCTGACAAAACAACAACAACAACAGATTTTCACATTCTTTTTGTCAGGTTATATTCTCAGTGTGTGACTCACACATGCAGCGCACTGATGCTGCTAAGACAAACGCACCATGCCCACTCCCCCCACAAACACACACTCACAACCAAAAAAGGAAAATGGCCAGTTTTAAGGCATCCTCTGACTTATAAATAAGTCGTTTTTCCCAATTTTGCAGAAAGAACACTGATACATCTGGGTGCCCCTACTTCAAAATTTCTTCAGAAATCTAGTTCTGATTAATTTAGTAATTCACATGGATGTTTAAAAAAAAAAACCTGATCTATCCCTGAATCGGGTTATCTGTGTTCTAGTATCATATTCTGTTTTACCAACAGCCACTCCACAATTATTTCTGATCAGTCATGGAGCACTGGAGTCTTCCTGCAATTCTATCACCAGTGAAATGTAAATTTGTGATTTATGAACAAACAAAACAAAACAAACAAACAAACAAACAAACAAAAAAAACCACGATACATACTTAAACTGAAGGTGGGAGGAAAAAAAACAAAAACAAAAAAGAAAATCACTTCCATATGCAAGTGATTTATACATATACTTTTTTTTTTATTACAGCAGTAATCACTGTGCAACTTTTCATACAGTAACAACAACTCCAGCATATCAAAGGATAGAAATATACAGTACAGCTTGACCCATGCCTAATTTAGTCCTAACAAACAAAAAATAAACAGTGATTTAAAGAACTGCATGGGTTTCCCACTATGGATGTTCCACTTTCATCCTGGAATTAATGAGAATATCATACATGGTAAACACCCTTCAAAAACAGATCTCATATAACCAGTCAAAAACAAAGTCGGCAATGATCAATACTGTGGCCAAAAAATAATACTGTAATTGAGAAAAACAACCAAAATGAAAATACAATGTTAAATACAATGAAGCATAAAAAAAAGTGAAAAACTGTCACAAAGTATATAACCACTGATATACTGTATTTGTTAGGACAAAAGATAAATTACTGCCACTGGGTTAATAACACTTACACACATTATCAAAACCTGGAAGAATAGTACTGAACCGTCAACTTTGTGGAAGAAATGTAATCAGAAAGTAAATCATGAATTAGGATCACTTGGTAAAGTTGCATGATAAAAAAAACAAAACAACAATAAACACCATAAACACCATAGCTATGTTTAATGTAAAGTGAGAGCATTTCCATACACACTCTGTATGGGTGTGTGTGTGTGTGGACCTAAAAGTGACCCAAAATATTGCTAACAGGAAAATCTAGCAGCCAAAGAGAACAAAATGTTATTACTGTGTAAAAAAAAATAAGTGTGAGAGACCAAGACATCAATATTTTTCCCCCTCAGATGTTCAGTAATAAAACAGCAAGACTGTGTGATGTTACTCAATATGTAGCACCTCCTTCATTTTTACCACACAAGAGACCACAGCCCACCATCTTATTTTCTTATTTTACAAGGCAAAGTACACCAGAAAAAATGTGTATATGTCTATTACATATGTAAAACATAATGTGTTTAACATATGTAATAACTTACATTTAGGTGTGAAAAATACAAAATATTACAGCTCATATGTATCAGAACCCTGGCGAAATGCCAATTAGCCTACCCAGCATTTCTTTGGACAGTCGGAGGAAACACATCAAGCATGGGGAGAACATGCAAACTCCACACACACAAACCCAAGCTAAGAATTGAATCCTCAAACCTGGAGGTGTGAGGCCATAGCACTAACCATTACGCTACCATGCGACGGATCCAATGAAAGAGATGTAAAAACGCAAAAATCACCCACACTCTTACACCACAGTCTGCTGTGTCCCCTGAGTGTCATGCATCGCTCATAAATATATGTTAAGAGATCACGTTTTGGACCAGAAAACTGTAGTGCTACTGTGTGTCGTCTGAAAAATAAGACTTCAAGCAGTCATCAGTGGATATTGTTATGATAATGTGAGATGCATTAAATTCATAATAATCCGTAATCCAGTGACAATTTTTCCAGTGTAAATATTCCAGCAGTCATGTACTGAGAGGAACCAGAACCATTCCAGTTCTAACCATACTACACGTTCCAGAATCTACAGCCTGATAACCATGGGTATGTAGACATTTTTTTTTTTTTTTTTTACAGTACTTGGCAGCTTTGTGATGAGCTAACTATATTTTCGGTTCAAGCACGGAAGCTCCAGCTCCTCTGGAACGGCTGTGTAGACTTCTTTTTCAGGGTGAAGAATGTCAGCTGGGGTTTGATTTTCTGAGGCCTTTCTGGGAAAACTGCAGCTTCGCTCTCAGGTGTAGGAAAGCGTCTGCGGTAGATGTCAGGATACGATCTCTGGAACTGAAGCAGCGAAATTAAATATTAGAAGATTTGGAGACAACGTGTCAAAATGTCAAACATAACAAACTGCTGCAGTTGAAAATACTCAGTAACAACAGGTTAGAAGCTGTATCTAGTCACTCGTCTCTCAGTACCAGGGCTGCATGTTATAGATCTAATGTAGACTTGAGTCTCAGCATGTCTCATTCGCAGTGCATCAAGGCAAATCTATTTTCCTACCAAATGTATATGCCTCGGTAAAAAAAAGCAGGCCTTTTATGCATCTAGATTGACCTTTTCAATACCCATTATACCTCACTTATATTCTTATATTGTACTGTTTTCTGAAATGTGTAATAATATTAAGGCCTAGTCTAAATGTACATGGGCATTTTTAAAAACTTGTTACTGCATTTTGGCAATTCGTCCACATGCAAACTCCGTTTTAGATCACTGACTTTTGGATATGTCTGTCCAGGTTAAAACTGTTTTTGTTTGTAAGCTCTTGCAGCACATGCTGAGCGTGAAGTATTCAGTGAAAGCTTTTTTTCAGGCTTATGATTGGCCAACTTGGCTTTGCGGTTATATCGTGACCTGCTGGTTTGTTTTTACAGGGTGTTTTTGTACTTTCGTGATTTTTTTTTGAGAACAAAGAGCAAAAAACTGGTTTTAAAAAATACCAGTATGGACTAAAATTTGACCAGATATCCACCCATTGTCTGTACATTACATTTCTGTTTTAAGTGTGCATAGACGTGTGAAATTTTGAACTAAATTGGTCTAAAGATGGGGGTCAGCTATTGATGAGACAATCATTGATTCTAGTCAATGATCAGTTTATTTTTCTGATGGGCATAAAAAAGCAATAAAAAGTACTGTTTGCAGTTTGCAACAAGCCATGTGGAACTGCAAATCTTATGGCTTTCTTTCAACAATGGCTTTCTTCTTGTCACTCTTCCATAAAAGCCAGATTTGTGGAGTGCACGACTAATAGTTTTCCTGTGGACAGATTCTCTTGGCTATTTCTCTGATTCACGCTCTCTGTCAGTTTAGGTGGACGGCCGTGTCTTGCTAGGTTTGCGATTGTGCCTTACGCTTTCCATTTTCGGATGATGGATTGAACAGTGCTCTGTGAGATGTTCAAAGCTTGGGATTTTTTTTATTACCTAACCCTGCTTTAAACTTATCCCTGACCTGTCTGTTGTGTTCCTTGGGTTTCATGATGCTGTTTGCTCACTAATGTTACTCTAACAAACCTCTGAGAGCTTCACAGAACAGCTGTATTTATACTGAGATTACATTACACACAAATGGACTCCATTTACTAATTAGGTGACTTCTGAAGGCAATTGGTTCCACTGAATGTTAGATTTTTATTTGTAAAATATTTTCTTCCACTTTACAATTATGTACCACTTTGTGTTGGTCTATCATAACATAAAACATAAAATCCCAATAAAATACATTTATGTTTTTGGTTGTAACAGGACAAAATGTGGAAAATTTGAGGGGGTATGAATACTTTTGAAAGGCACTGTACTCTGGCCAGATATAGAGCTTTTTGTCAATGGCTCATGTTTGGACATATGAGCCGAAGAACATCATAACCACAGTGAACTATGAACGTAGGACCCTTATGATATGAGGCTGCTTCTCTGTGAAGAGTACTAGGGCATTACACATGAATACTTAATCTCATCACCCAAGAAAATTAACTGGGCACAAAATCTATGTTTTAACAAAACAGCGACTCCAAATTGGTAGTCAATATCCTGTCTTGACTGCTATTAAAAATATACAAAGAAAAATTTTAATTGCAATCACAACAGAGAGACCATTGTAACCTTGGACACTAAACATGCTTGAAGGTTTAGAATTGAAGCATGATGCTTCAAAAAGCTAATTAAGTCTTACTGTAAATGTTTTGAAGCTGTAACTTCCAGAGAGAGCTTTGCAACAAACTAAGAAATCTGTTGCATCTGACTATTTTTTACTTATTGATATCGAGTCATATATTTTACATACTTATGACTACATACTCTTTTTTTTTTTTTTACAAAAACTATCTAGTCAAAAAACATCACATGCATACATTAAATTTAATACATTAATAACAAACGCATAACAGAGAATTTTCTGAATACTTATTTCTACTCACTGAATATTACAAACTAAGTCATTCTTGCTTGTTTAAAAAAAAATCCAAAATTCCTAACAATAAACATTGAAAGCTCTAACCTGTTTCAGTTTCTTCTTCTTGTCCTTTATAGACATGGCCTTGTCATGAATGATCCCTTCCAGCAGCTCCAATATTGCTCCTTGGGAGCCAGTGACTCTCTGCTCCTCAAACTCCTGCTTGCTGATCTGTCTGCAGAAAGTGTGCTGTGGCGATTCCAGCATGGAGTCTGTGTCTGAACTTGCATACTTTATCTAATAAACAGACGAGAGTGTGACATGACTTGCAGCTTTATTAAGATCTGTCATTCTTCCATGTGATACATGGTTTAGCTAGCTATAATCATTTACTAGGGATACACCGACCTCTTTTTCATTTTGGTTATAATGCACACCAACACATTATATATATATATATATATATATATATATATATATATATATATATACAAACATCGATTGGTCACGATTCACTAAGCTACAACAAGAATACACAGAATAATCAGGATGTTGTACAGTTGACTGCAAAATTACTGGCACCTTTCAGGAAATGGTCAAAACTCATAATACATTAAATTATCTGCAACAAAAACATTACACATTCATTTATCAATCACTAAATAAAACTATGATGAAATCTGGTCCAGAACAAACTCAAAAAAAACTGCTGTATCACCAAAATGTTCTGAAACACTGAATTTTTCAATCACGTACGTGCATGTTGATGAATTCATGCACGTCATAGGTGATTTCGAAGTTTGACGGCAAAGTTAAAGTAGCTGAAACAGACTGTCTCAAAGACAGAATTGATAGTTATTTCGACTTATGTTGAGACCAAAAGCACAAAAACAATACAAAATTTTATTTTTGGAGGAAACGATCACTTGAAAGGCTGAAATCTGGAGGCAAATAATGGAATAATTATTAATCAAATAATTGTCATTAGGAATTTAACCCAATTAACATTTAGTAGATAAATGTTTAACAGTGGTTTTTGCATTATAATTCCCTGTAGGCAGATGTGGGTAGTAATGAGTTACATTTACTCCATTACATTGTCTTAAGTAACTTTTTTTTTTAATGTACTTCTATGTATTTGAGTTGATTTGCGAAGAAGAAACGCTACTCTTACTCCGCTACATTCGGCTACACTCGACACATTACTTTTATAACCATTTAGTCTACACATTAGATATTATTTGTTTTTGCCAAAGAAATGCAGCCGGTGGATCTACCACATGACCACACCAATCAGACGTAGCAACAATAATCACATGACTCTGTTTGATCAATCAGCCGGAATAACAATAATGACTGCACAGAAACGCTGCATATAGCGGGAAAAAACAGCCGTGGTAGACAGTGAAGGAAATATGTTGTCGTTAGTTTAGCTGTTTTATTTAATGTTACAATGTTAAAATATATAATTAGCAAATAAGCTAGAGGCTAAAAATATAAGTTTCTTACATTTGTTCTGCTGGACACAGTTTATGGTGTGACTGCAGTTTAGGATGACTACAAATACTTTTTTACTCTTTTTTTGGATGACTACTTTTTACGTCTACTTGAGAAATATTATTTTGAAGTACAGCTACTCTTACTTGAGTAAACCTTTTGGCTACTCTACCCACCTCTGCCCGTAACTCACACATCTATCATTCTGTGCACCACAAAAGGTAGCAGTGCAGTTCAAGTGATGCTGTATTTTTAGCAGCCTTGGTTTTGAGGTCAACAAGACAACAGACATATTTTAACACCTCAGTGGTATAACAGATAATTCACAGGCTATTTTTTTTTCATTCACTGTTGCTGAAAGGAAGAAGGTATTGAAATTCTTTAAAAGGAACAGCCAATCAGAGTTAACTTAGGTAAGGGCATTCAAAGTTGAGCTAGCAGTGCTGCCAGGTTGGTAAGTTTCCCAGTAATTGGGGTACTTTTATTATCTTTAACTGGAAAAACAAATGCACTGGGCTGATAATTGGGATTATTTTAGTGGAAGAGACTGAAACCAAATGTCTTGTGTCTATGCCCCTACAAATGATTTACAAATAAATTCAGCTTGATAAATCCAGCTTGATAAACGAGGACTAACGTTTACATTTTTCCACTTATACAACTGAACAATCTTAACACATTTCCTGTAACAATACACTGTATGGCCAAAAGGATGTGAACACCTGATCATCAAATCCACATGATTATCCTCCAAACAGTTGCCAAAGTTGATCTTCCCTTCACTGAAACGAAGCCCATACCTAATTCCAGTGTGACAATGCCCCTATGCACAAAGCAATTTCTATTCACTATGAAGACATGATTTGCTAAATGGTTTTTTGAAGTGGACGAAATCAAGTTTCCTGCTCACCTCAACCTCACTCAAAACCTCTGAAATGAACTGGAACACCGACTGCAACCCAGATCTCCTTGTCCTAATGCACTTGTGGCTGAAAGATCACAAATCCCCAGTGCCATGCTACAAAATCTTGTGGAAATCCTGATGGTTATTATAACAGCAAAGGGAGGACTATAACTGGAATTTGAGGCTCATTAAGCAGAGTATAAAGGTCAGATGTCCACAAACATTTGGCAATATAGTGTAACAATCACACAAGTTATACATCATAACAGCCTTTCTTGATAAATGTACACACCAAAATGGTGGATGCACTTTAATTATATTTAACATGAATGCAAACATAAAGCTCTCCTTGAATTTCCTTTACATACACATGAGTCAATCAGTCAGTCAATCAGTAGCAACGAAAAGAGCCTAATTTTGTGTAATATTCTTATATTATACTAGGATATGTGAGTGTGAGACTAACCTGAGCTCGTCGCAGGTGGGACAGATGCTCCTGGACAGATCTCTGCAGCTCAGGAGGGACCTTCAGCACGTTCTCGTGGTTGTCCAGCATGAAGTTGACGAGTTTGGTGGCCAGCAGCTCATCCAGGTCCACTTCATCTGATGAACATAAAATGCAGCGGGAGAAAGTCTGGACCATCTAGGAAGGAGGAAGTTTAAAAAAAAGTTGTTCCGAGACTGTATTTCTACAGAAATCAGCCCTAAAACATTTACTATATATATGCAACTGTATATGAGACATGACTCACTTACTCTCTCACTCACTCACTGTTTATCCTGTTCAGGGCCTGGAGACAGGGTACACCCTAGACAGGTTGCAACTCCATTGATTTTAAACGGCAGTTTGCTCTCTCTGAAACCGGAGTACCGGTGGAAACCCACCAAGCATGAGGAGGTCATGCACAGACACAGGGTGGGAATCTTCGACCCTGGAGGTGCGAAGTCACAGTGCTAACCACTACGCTGCCTCATTTACATTTCTATTAACGTGAGTGCACATATAACTGCACAAAAATCTTTTTTCATACAGCTGACAAGCAAACATAACACATTATCAAGAAAATGTATCTATACCTATGTGTGAGGTATGTTTATTCAATGCTTAATTAAAAAAAAACTCCTCTAGAAGTGTAATTGGATTTGCAGTGATCTGTTGAAGAATTGCACATTTTAAAAGGTTTAAAAAGATTTCATAACCTACTATGCATGTGTTCTACTAAAATGAAGGAAGTTTTGCTGACACTGACTTTGTTGAAGTGCCCAGCTAAGCTCTTTTTCATGACTTCCATCCAGGCTCTCATTGTTACAATGACGTCATTCAGTATAATAATACTGGCCTCAGTAATACTGATATCACAGAAGCCAGTGAGATGCAAATGAGCGCTCAAACGCTGCCTGTCCACTGCTTCCAATAAAAGACAATAGGAAGTCATTTGTTTTCAGTGGAGAGTCATGACAAGGTTATGAGGTGCACAAGTGCAGACTTTTCAACTCTGATTAAGGATTATTTGAAAAATAATACATGCAGAAAAGTGAGTTATTAACTCTAGAGCTCATAGTCACACTGAAAACTGGATGAATTTGAATCAAGTCATCCAGGTTAATGAAAAGTGTTGTATGCAAATACAGCCAACAAAAATCTGTATAACACTCTCACAACAATTAGCAGCTCAAACATTGTAAACAAGAAGCTCATCATAGAGAGAATTGAAGATGCAAATAACCAGAGTTCGTGTTCCTATGGTATCGTTAAGTGGAGGGAGAAGATGATTGTTGCAGGCTTTAGTCATCAGGCGCATTAACAGCTGCAGCTTTCGCCGGTTGGCTGGAGGCAGGAGGAGGCAGCAGACCTGCATCGCCTCGACCGCAATCTGCCGCCGTGGAAGGAGTCCTGAAGATAGAGAGAGGAATGTCTTCTATAATATCAAGGCTATTCATCCACCTATTATTAAAAGATTTACAGGATGTGCTTTATATATAAGCAATTATAATCTATAGTAGAAGTCAAATGTGCTCCAAAGAACAACAGGTTACTGTAATCTGATCTGCCCAACAATATTAAATCAGATCTATTATTGGGAAATGATGTCATGTCAGTAAATGTTTGATTTCGCCGTACTTTGTGTTCATCTTACCAAGAATGCTGACAAAAATTTCATACAGATAAAATGTCAGTAGTGGCTCCTTTAATCTTTGGAAGTGTTCGGCTACGGTTCGAAAAACATCTCGCTCAAAGCCAGGATACATGGGCTGATTACTCTCGTTTCCGTTAGGCCCTGAAACAACATAGAATTTCTTGTTTTGTTTTTTTGTTTTTATGACGTTTTTTTTTTTTTTTTATCAAACATGACAATAAAGTGTTTTTTACTTACAATTTGCCAAGCATTTCATTGCAGATAAAACCCAATGAGGAAGATCCTCTATAAAACACCAGATGGCACTATTATCAAACAAATATGTGCACAAACAAAGAATACGTTCGAATTCGAGTTCATTTTCATAGGGTCCTCACCTGCTTTGTTCTTCAAAACAACGATGCCCTGTTTGTTGACGCTGAACACATTGTAGACAATGTGCTTGGGGTTCAAGAGCTTGGCATCGACGACACCGTCTAGAGACTGGAACCCCAAAACGCTCTGTAAACTATTCAACCACAGCGTTAAAAGATTTTATAATAATCAGTGGAGAAATTAATCAGCAAATTTTGCTCCCTAGCGTATCCAGGAAGTAACAGCACCAGCGAGCATGCCCAGGCACAAAATTAGGTTGCCTGTGTGTTTTGCAACAAAAAAGAAAACATCAAATCAGTGACCAATGGTACAACTATGAGATGTGATAGATCTGTAATCAACCTGCATGTATGTATGTATGTACAGGTATGTATGTTAAATTTGTCTAATACCCAAGCGCAGGTGAATTCTCAAATCTGATTAGTCTTACAACAGATGCTTCACATTTAACTGGTTAAAAATTTTTGCTTCTGTTTAAAGATTTTGTAAGCGCTGATAGAGAAAGACAGTTGATATTTTAACTCAACAGCCCAATGCTTTTTAAGCATCAGAAGCTTCACCCTCAAATTCATGGGAGCACATCACCAAGGCAACCAGTAACACCTGGGCTAACTCATCAATAATCACTATAATAATCACTAAATGAATGACATGCAAGTGAAAAACACAGCACATGTGTGACAGTTAGCTGTTTACACAGACAAATATCATGATACAGAGCAAACAACAGCATGGCAAGTAATGTAGTTAACATTTGCTCAATTGCAGGGTAGCAAAACGTACTTGAATCTTAACCTACCCTTAAAAGATAGAAAACATGAGAGTTCAGCTTTGCACACAGTTTAACTGCATTCCTAAATCCTAAATTTCATCCATGTACACTAATGATTTCACCTAGTAAAGATGTTCTACGACTTGCTAGATCATTTTTTCTAGAATTTTTTCTTGTAAAAGCAGAAAAAAAAAAACTTGGTATTTATTTTTAATTGGCTAGTATGTATAACAAAGCAACAGCCGGGACATGAAATCTGCTTGTCCCAAACTACTCTTAGAGAATTTGTTATGAATTACATATTAAATGAAACTAAAGATTGTTTCATTTAGATTAAATTAAACAAAATGGAAACAAATGTTTTGCTGCGACAGCCGGCAAAATGCCTAAAGATACAATTTAAAAATTAGTTAAAATTAGCGAATAGTAAAATTAGTTTATGTTTCCACCTCAGCAGCAAACTCATTTCCCTCTCGTCTGTTCCAACCACTAAGCATTCAGCATCTCCAGTATACTAATCACTGGCCTCATCATCTGTCATCATCTGCACCTGTCTCTCACTGGGTCAGGCCTTAAGTTAAATATTTTTCATCATTCTTGAATGATTCATAACTTTTTTTTTTTTGGGGGGGGGGGGAACTATTGCTGAAGAATACATTAAAAATACAAGAAAGTTTGCCTCTCTGGACACAAAACAGAACTACATATATACAGGCATAAACTATATGCATTCTTTTTTTCAGATTTAATGCTTACTGGTTCAGAGTCATCGTCTTCCATATCTGGTCTACATGTTTCTGTGTGACGTCTCTCCTTCGAACAAGCTTGCACTCAGGAACTTCCCCTATGGCGATACTGTGCCTCTTGTTCCATGTGTCAGCATTCTAGAACATAACAGAAGAACAGAAACTCTGAACAAAGGTTCTCAAAAAACTTTTAATACATTTTACAAATTCGACCCCAAATTCCTTACCAAAACAAGTGGCTTTATGGGTATCATCGAGGGCAGTTGTGTGTCTTCACGATCGTCCCATCGTAGTGTCTGTGAAACAAAGTCTCTTTGCGCCAAAGGCATACGCTTAGGGACAGGCTTGAGGGGTGATGTTGGAGGAAATCTGATACGGCACAAAACAAAATCTATTTACCCGTACACCTCATGGTACATAAGACATAGATTTTGTACAGCGCTTTTAACAATTGACATTGTCGCAAAGCAGCTTTAAACAATCAAAAGAATTATTTAAGTTTGTACGAAATGTGTATGAATCAAAATGATAAGATTGTCCCTAATGAGCAGGCCAAGGACGACAACGACAGTGGCAAGGAAAAACTTATATATAAAATATATACAATGGCCGTTCAAGTCAAACCAGGACTTGTGATGAAACTTCTCATGAATTAAGCTATAAATAAATTTGAAGTTTACAGATGATTCCATGCACAGTAAAGTGATAAGACTACTAGAATAAGGAACCCTTACAATCATTCAGATTAGAGGAACTCATGTGGATGTTAATGCCACATCTCCCATACAGTCCTGACCTTGCTTCAACACATCAAGTGATTTTGGCCATTAAATGATTTCCAGGAAAGCCAGTCATATCATGACTCCAGCATACTAAGAAAACGTTCTACCTTGATGGTATCCAAGCACTAGTGAAACTCTGGAATATGTACATTAGTGTAGAAGGAAATTATATAGGGAAATAAAAGAAGTTTTACTCTCAGAACTGTTAAACACCCTCATACTTTACATCAGCTCAGCACCTGTATAAGCGTCCGTTGTCGTCAAAATCTTCTTTCCCATATCGTCCTTTGACATCTTCAATCACATGGTTCTTAAGGAACTTCCTTAGCAGCTGTAGAGACTGATAGCGGGTCACCTCAGGCCCGAAGTTCTGGTTATGCTTCAGCAGTTCGTGGAGATAATCAATGGCTTCAGATCCGGAAAAGCTGTTATCATAAGTACGAAAATGAGCCCAGTGTCGTCTTAGCGGCATCCCTCCACGGAAAAGCTTGATGGTTTCATTCCACTGAAAAACACAAGACAAAAAATAAGACTGCACTTGAAAACCCTTTGCAGGTGTCATCTTCCACTGATATGAACATGCCACAGTCCGTACCTTTATCGTACACAGAAAGAACCCAGAACGGTGCAATCTGTGCATTTGTATTGTCAATCATACTTAGCACGGTATGTTACAGTATGCAAGCAGACTAACAGTAAGGTTAACACAAGGTTACCTTTGATGCCTAGGTGTAGGCTAGTCCAGTGCTCTTCAAAAACACAGAGTATTATAAAGCCTGGGATATTTCTGTTTATGTTTCTTAAAAGATTAATTAATTTATAATCTGCTTAGACAGGCATATAATCAGATCAACATCACAACAGCATTACCATACAGTTAGTATTAATGTTCATGATACAGATAACGAGTGATTTTAATTACAAATATTTCCTAATGATATTTGGTTAAGTTTCAACTGACGAGAGCTATTCGGACATTCAAAAAGCTGTATGGTGAACTATTATGTTATTCTTGATTGAACAAAGCACAAAAAACACCAAGCATGTTGAATTTGCTTTTTCAATCGTTAAGTTTATATATTCGTAAAACTAACACATTTGATTTAACTTATTAGGAAAGTTACCATAAACCCTAAAGACAAGCATCAGGTGATAGTATGTGATTTGTGACATGGTTCTAAACAACCCACTTAAAGATAAGTTTGACAGATAAATATGTGTCATGTGCTTATCTTTGGAAAAAAACAGGTCTGATGGCGCAAATGTTTATATAAAGACAGACTAAACAAGAAATGGTTGTGGTGGTTTTAGTGAATTGCTGAAACTCTTTCGCTCTTGCCTGAGATGTGTTTTAGCCCATGTTATGTACAAACAAATCATTGTCCAGCCATTACCTAGAACCAGGCTACGTTCAAACTTAGTCATCTTCATAATTAGTATGCATTTTCAATGTTGCCCAACAAAGCTGTATACCCAGCTTAAGCCATTTAAACGTAAGACATGTATTTGCTTACTTCTGATGCTGTACACAGTAATATTGATTTGGCATCACTCTGGCCCCTCGGGGCATGACTGCACAAGACCACTGGGTGTGTGCTCTGGTGTCTGGCACCGGGATGTTATCGGCAGATCCCCCGTGGGTCTTCGAAAAGATTGGGATCTGGGGAGCTTGAGGCCGCTGAGCTCAGTGCGTGGCCTTCTATCGTGGCCAGCATTGACCTATTTCCACAATTTGTGCTGCATTAGCTTTTCATTAGCATTGGCTGGGACAGGATGTTGGTCTGTGTGGGCCTGGATGAGACTTGTGTACACATGATCCTGTCACCAGTTTACTGGTATATAATTGCTAATCAATGTTAATGTTATGGCTGATCGTTGTATATGGCCACATCAGCACATGCAGGATGTTGGTGAATGCATGTCGATGCATCCCAGACGTCATTCAAGGATCAACTAATCAACTACGCGATTGTCCTAGCTGGAAACTCTTACCTGTTCTTAAAAAATGGAACTGCATGCTAGCCACTAATCCACCAATAATATTTTTTGCTCGGACTATGAAACAGCAAAGGGTCCTTGGTCTACTCGTATATATATCCTTTTATCACTCTCACTCACTCATCGTGTATATCACTTTATCCTGTATTCAGGGTCGTGGGGGCCTGGAGCCTATCCCAGGAGACTTAGGGCATGAGGCGGGTACACCCTGAACAGGGTGCCAATCTATCACAGGGCACACATAACATACACACACTCCCACACAGACTACAGGCAATTTGGGAACATCAATTAATCTAATCTGCATGTCGTTGGACTGTGGGAGGAAACCGGTGTACCCGGAGGAAACCCACCATCGAATCGAACCCGGACCCTGGAGGTGCAAGGTGACAGCTTTATTTCCTTTTACAACCTTCCTAATTTGTTTATACTTGCAACAAATTCAAGACTTGGCTCACTTAGTAGAACCAACACCCTTTGCTACATACTGCGTTGGATTTCTTTATTAAGGGAGTTTTATAATCCTTTCCATTGTTTAAATTGACAGCACTCTTGTTACGGCCAAGTTTCCTTTCAGTCCAGCAGCTTGTTACAGTCTGTAAGCACTCTCTTAGAACTACAGACTAATTTGCATTTTTCTTTAAGACTTGTACCAGCATTTGTTGTTTTCGTCCAAACTGTCCAACCAAGCCAAGCCATTACTGCCGGTGACGCTGTACTGCAATCTGGACCATCTTGAGTCCAGTACACAAACATCTCTTAGTAAGAAATTTAACATTGTGACTAAAGGGGGGGGAGGAATGACTTTAGATTTATACAAAGAGCAGAACCTGACTGTATACATACTCCTACAGTATTACAGCCACTGTATCTGTGTTAGTGATGATGCCCCACTTTGACTACTCACAGGGATAACTATAAAGCACCAAACGACTAATTAGCACCACAACAAAACATTACAGTGTGAACAAATGCAATGTGTTTCAGGGAGAATCTTTGCTTTAAGGTTACTACACCTTTCATGACAGCGGAGTTTGAAGGCACTAAGAAGACAAAGCTCCAGGAAGAAGCCAATGCTTGTGTATTTTACAGAAAATACAAGCGAATTGCTGACACAAACACAACAAAATGTTAAGTGTGAGACGCTGCACTGGGAGTTCATTGCATGACTTTCAGATACAGTGAGACGCCAGGCAGCTATTGGCAGGAGAACTACACACCAAGTCAAGTTCGAGCTAACGAGCTGCAAAAACTATTACAGTTCACCGGTACTAATTTTAACTTGGCATTTGGGGAACTTTGTATGTTTTTGGACCTTTGTAAAACTTTTTTTTTTTTGCAAAAGCCAATCCCCCCCACGAATGCTGGCAAACTTCTTAGCTAGAACCCGAAGTCATTGGTGTTGTTTGGGCAACTTAAAAATCGGACAAAGTACTAAACTTTAAACAAACGCTACATCGTATCATTTGGCAAAACCATAATTTTGTCCGGGTTTACGTACTCACTCGTGTGCGCGCATGCGCCCGAAACTTACCAACTTCGTTGCCCTGTACGGACCGGGGCCGATCATACTTCCATCCATTTTTTTTTATCCTGTTATGACTAATCCTATTAAAACTAGACTAAATTTAAAATCTGTTTCATGTCCATCAAATTTCCTCGTATCTACTTCCTAATAATTGCTATACAGTAGGGAGGCACGCTTGGTTTTGAAACTGGACAAACTGGTTCGGGCAACGTGATTGGATACTGCGTCATCACGTGCCAAGCCGGTTGTACCTAATATGGTCATCGAAGACTTCCGGTATGGATCAACAAATCCACAAAACAAAGGAATGTATTGACAAATAATTTATTTTGTGGAATTAAAAAAAAAAAAAAAAAAGTACAATTTTTACATTTAACAAAACAAAAGTATAAATATGACGCTGTAAAGAAATACAAAACATTTAATACACAAGGAAAAGAAAGCACGAGTCTCCATAGATCACTGGCATACTTGGTTCTTTGAAGAACACACATGCCTCAGTCAGACTTTTTTCTTTTTTAAAAGTAGTTAAACAAAAGGTTATTTTAGAAGTTAAACATTGAAAATAAAAATTTCAAAAGCTCAAGTTGAACCACAGCGGTTACTTTTGCCACATTCAATCTTGGACTCAAGCGTTAGTTATCAGTCATGCTCTTCATTGGAGAAAGGAGCTAAGGTTTGCTTAAGGAACGTCCAAAGTAAAAAGCAAAGCCTTCACTGCCCCTTCAGTGGCCAACAGCATTAAAAACATGTACCGCCGCTCTCACAATCCATGTATTCAGTTAAACCAGCAGTAGGTCATATTCTAAAGCTGGGCTTAAAATATACAAATGAAGGGTAGATTAAAAAAAATATATATATATTTATGCATGTTGTGCCCCATAAACATTTCAGAACCCGAGTGAAGACCATACAAACCACGATCCACATCTTCAGTGTAAAACCACATGTGCTAGTTGGGCAAAAGGCTAGTCATTCAGTGAAAAAGTGGTATTCCACAAAGTTTTAACATAAAACACAGTGGGTGACTTTTCTGAAATGGTTAAAGGAAACTAAAGCAAATTTAAAAGCTGCAGGATCTTCACTTATGAGTGGCATCAGCATTCAAAAATTATTCTGTCTTCTTGTGTACACGTTGCAGGAAGCTTGCTCCATTCTGAAGGGCTTTGGGCAACCTCTTACCCTTGGTGTATGCCTGGTAGTAGAAATTGAGGAAGAGGACCAGGAATATGAGCCCATACAACCCAATGACATAGAGGAATACTGGGAACTGGTAAGGGCAATCCTTCATGAAAAAAAACTGGCCAATGTGGACAGTCACCATCAGAAACTGAACCTAAAAGACACAAAACTTAAGTTTTAGTTTCAAATTCTACAGCAAACCACATGTAGAAAACACCATGCAATTTAATAGGAAAGCATGACTTACAAGCTGAATGGTGGTCATGTACTTCTTCCACCAGAGGTACTTCTGATAGGCAGGGCCCATAGCAGACAAGGCATAGTAGGTGTACATGATCACATGGACACAACAGTTCAGTAGAGCATGAAAGGTTCCCAGACCTCCTAAAGAGAATGAGCAATTCACAGACCTTGTTAGCTTGTTATTCACTCGTTATTCCTCTTGACAGAAAAATAGAACACCTAAATAAACTACCTGCAGCAAACTTGACTCCAAACCACCATGTGAATGGCATGATTGAGTGATGGTACACGTGGAGGAAAGTGACTTGGCTGTTCTTTTTTCTCAGCACAAAGAAAATCTGTCAAAATAAGGGAGAGCCAAGTTAGTAGAACACCACTAGGACTTTACAGTAACAAGATGTTACAAAGCAAGAACATGCCAACAAGACATAGCACTTACAGTATCCAACATCTCTATGAACTTAGAGAAGTAGTACAGCCAGCAAGTCCATGCCATCTAAAAAAAAAATAAAAATAAAAAAAAAAAAGACAACCATGCATCAGGAAAGATTTTTGATGGAGTTACAGAATCCACCCCAAGAGTGTTTGTTTTACCCTGAGAGCCTGTGGTGAGCTTGAGTAGTCCACAATGTCACACCTGTACGAGTACCCATTGGCCCAGCCAGACATGAGAAACTGGGGGAAGAAAAATAAACAACATACACATTACTTATATTAACATTATGGCATACACAAACCCACACCCTTCCACACCTTCATTTTTAAAATCAGGTTCTCACTGACAGCTCAAGAATTCTTACACCTCCCAAAAAAAATATTTAAAAAAACCTACTTGTGTCTAATATCATGAACACCTCATTTAAGTACTGAAATGTTTTACAGTCACAGAATACACAAGCGGTTCCCTACCTCATAAATCATGTAAAGGGAAAACACGACTATGCTAAAGTTGTAGATAATCATAGGCCGCTTGAGGTCAAAAGGTTTGCGGTTCTCCATCAGACGAGGTCCGAGTGTCTTGACAAAGTAGATGTAGGAAAGGATGATTATGGTTTGAGGAAACGGGGAGGACATAAGGAGCCAGTCCTCAACTCTTGGATCTACACAGAAACAAGACAAAACGTAAGCCTTCAGATTCCTTAGATTAACTGGGATTTTATTGAAGATGAAAAAATATTGTAGAAAATCTTCTCACCTGCTTCTTTAAGCAACTCATCATAAAGCAAGGCAGCACTTGAGGTCAGTTTGTTGAACTCCATCCTCCACTTTAAAGAGAGTCTTACTTGGTCCTGGAACAGCAACCCATGTCAGTACAAAGAAGGAAGAAAAAAAAAAAAAAAAAACCGCCTAAAAACAAAACAAAACTGGAAAATCAGCTTATTGTTCATCAGATCTGAGGAGTTAACAGGAACAATTTCAGAAAGCAGATTTCTTTTCACCCACATTTCCAAATCAAGCTCAGCCAACTAGATGATAAAAGAGGTAGTGTTAACAGGGTCTACAGGTTGCGCTCATGCCACTCATAAGGAGAGAGGGAAACTTGCGTCGAAAACCGCTCCCATGTTTGTTCTTTACAACCGTCTCCAAGCACAGGAGGAATCATTAAACCGGTCTTTTCACAACATTCAACGACTTATCGAACACATTTCAACAGTACAGCTGTAAATAAAGCTTAACAAAACCATGTACATGAAAACCACACGACATACCTCAATGCTATTTTTCCCCCCCTTTATCTCGAGTGGCTTTTAATCCCACCTTCCTCCTTGCTCTTGCTAACTAAAGTGAATACTGAATCCCAGGCCCTGACAACCTGAGCTAAATACCAGTTCACCTGTTCCGAGGCCCCGCCCACAATCAGGTGGGGGCGAGCAGGAAAGAAAGTTCCGGAATTCGGACCGAAACTCTCTTCAGTTAGCCATCTCTCTCTCTCTCCCCCCCTCTCTGTCTGTCTCATTTAAAGGCTGAAAACGCGTAAAAAAGCTTCTGGCATTCATACATTTAAACATTTAATGTTTAAAACATTTATGTTTCTTTCATTTTTGTGCCTTTTTTATCTGTCTTCTTCAGAAAATGATCGTGGCTGTGATAAACGTTTCCTTTGCAGATTGTAAACTGATAAGCAAAGTACAGGTAAACACTCCACGCAAAATGTATTGTATAGCTATACTATTTATTTGTGAAGATTTAATATTAAACATGGAGACCTAAAGACTTTTTGTGCCATGAACATGTTTTGCATTGCAGAATATTTTTGATACCGTGACTATAGGTACATATATATATATTTATTAAATCACTGATGTCCAAAAATGATCGAAAATGTGTATTTATATTTTTGTATTTATATATGTGTATTTTTTATAATCATATTATATTGTAATATAAATATAGCAACCATGCACATTAGTTTTGGGGTTACACCATGACTTGTTTAAAAGAAAGAAAGATTTTTAAAACCAGACTAAGTGAACCGTATATGAGTGTGGACACTTTAAATTAAAGGGTTAATTTTCGTATTAAATTAATTGTTTAATAAATCAGTAGTGTCTACTTGGATTAAATCAGAGAATTTCTAATAATTAATAATATTAATAAATCACTGGGCAACAAATCCAAACATATTAGAGCCTGCACATACTGTGCCTAACCATGTCTGAATGATTTTACTAATGAAAAAATATATATATACATATATAAGCACATACAGTATATGTCCCAGTCTGTGAAAACCGAGCTAAAGTCTTTTTTTCAACATAAAACCATTGTACATATGCTTTTATGTAGAAAATAGTGAATCACAAATAAACATCAGGTTTTCACAGACTGGGTCACATACTGTTGAGTAAGCTGTAGCTTTAGAAAAGTATTAGTATATCTTAGATTAATTAGTTAGAACTGTTGAAATTGTTATTGCTAAACTGTTGAATAGAGATGTATATATAGTTGAGATGTACATTATAAGCAAAAACAATATTATATGCTAAGCATTCTTATTATTTAATTATCACAAAAATAAATAAAATATTAATAAATACTTTTTAGTATATATGCATTTTAACATTCCTGATTTGTAAACTTCAGGGGGTTTTGGAGAGGCGAGAGAGAAAGGTGGGTTCACGTGAGAGCACAACAATATAAAGAAAAAAAACGAACAAACTAATTGATACTGGAGGGTGTGACATTAGGCAAATGTGCACTGCTTGACATGTAAAAGAATTGAAACTGATCTATGGATTAGACCTCTTTTCCACTTGGATCTATTTCTGTACGATGGGTTTCACTCATTTAACACCTAGGTTTGACTAATGAAAGCCTTTGTGCATTATAGTGGCCCACCAAAATATGTAAAATGCCCCTGTAATTACATAAACCCTGTAATTACAGCAGCATGAGCTCTGGCAAGGACAAATAAATGAAAGTGTTTTTCATTTTTTTACATACGACACAAAAACACTCATTAAAAATAAACATTACTCATTTTATTTATTACTTTTATTATTATGTAAAATTAATAATGTTACAAATTTTACAAATACAGTATCATCTAACATGTGTAAATAATTGTAGGTTATTTGTATAAAATGTAAAAAAGTCTATTTAATATTATACCATATACCCTGCAATGAACTGCTGTCACATGCATTAAGCATTTCGCTGCATATCATTCTGTTTATGGTTGTGTACATGACAAATAAAATGTAATTTTAATTTGATTTAATCCAGGATAAATTTCCACCTCATGCCCATTCAGGGTGTTTCTCTACATCCAGCATGACCCTGCCTTAAGATAAAGAGTTAATGATGTTTAACAAATGAACACCTTAACAAAAATATGACAGAGAAACATTCAAGACATCTGTACTTTTGGCAACAGAGTTTCCTTGAAGCATCACGTTACAACCTGTGCTATGACAAGCATTTCCGGTCCAGACTTTCTCTGATTAGCTAGGTACACGTATACATTCAGCTTAGCTTATCAGCTAAAATCTTCTACATTCATAATATTATAAGCAAATTCGTTTTGCCCAAAAATATTTTTGTATTTAGAGACTCTTTGTATGGATACTGAAGCAGAAAACAATTGAGTGATAAAAGGTCATACAGATTGGTCCCCAACTAATAAAGGTATTATTATTACAACTGAATTATCACAAAATAAATAAAGTTTTTACACAAATGCTGGACTTTGTCCTAGTCAGTGGACTTTTGACTACAAAATCATGAATAAAAGAGTCCTAATTCAAAGTTCCATTCAGCAAGTGAACACTGTAGTATTTTTTGCTAAAGAACTCCAAGTAGAAACTTGGGTGTTGGTGTTCCAGAGACAGAAGGAAACCAGTCTATCTGGATCTGTAAGGACAGGGTCAGATTCCCTTCATTGCAATGAGATGTGTAGCACCATAACTCTTTGTTTGTGAGCGGAAATATGAACAGAATGATCCAAGAACTATAATATGATGTTGTCAGGTTTTCTCCAAAATCTCAAAAGCATGCAAGTAAGTTGACTGGCTATGCCAAATTGACTTTACATGTGAACAAGTTTGTGAATTTGTGTTTGTGTGTGTCCCATAATTATGTATTCCCATTTCACAGCCAATGTTCTCAAGATATTCTAAAAAGCTGGAGCAAACAAGTCCTTTAATTTCATTGAACTGTTTTATTATTAGGCTTTTTTATGTTTAAGAGTTTAGCGCAATACTATATATGCCTGTGTCAACGAATGAATGTGTAGTATATATAAGTGCTTTCACTGAGACAAGGCAGAAATTTCTGTACGAAATAAGTTCAGAGGAGAATCTAACACTAACTATTGCCCTGAATAGTTAACATCATCAAAAACTTTGTGTACTGTTTGTAAACAATAAATTTAATCTAGTACTCTAAATGGTTCCTCAGTTTGTCCCTTTTAGAGAACCCTAAAAAGTAAGCAAAAATCTACAACAGGGTTTCCTTTTATAACAGACCATTGACCCTAAGTTGACATACAAAGCCATTAGCTATCTGATAATGTAAATCCTTAAGAAACCCTTTTCTCCTAAGAGTCTAAGCTGATGTAGAACACAAAAAGAGGCAAAGGGAAGATGTTTTCATACATGTGTAAAAAGGTATGCAAACTGGTGTAGCAGGTTTTGTCAGTTCAATCCTGAGCATGGGTGTGCACTTTTATCAAATTCCCTGCTGGTCATTCTTACACACCAAAAAACACACAGAAATACATTAAGAATTAAAGACAGCACTGTTTTGGCAGTAATATGATTTTTAACAATCATATAGCGTTAGATTTTATGTTAGACAAATTGTATGTATGCCTCGAAGTGAAGTTTACGGTAGATGGACATAAACAAAAAACAGGATTTTCACACATAACAGTCATACTTCATAGCCATGTACAATATGAAAACACAAAAGGAATTTTAATAATTATTATACTGTACAACAGCATTAAGGTACATTATAGTAGAGTGCCTATTTACTATTGCATTCTGAAGCATCAGCATCCTTGAAAGATATATGGATGTTCTACATTTACACTGTCAAATTTAAAAGTATAGACAAATCTGGGTCTGTGGTAAATAATAGTCTGTTTTAAACATTTAGGTAGTACCTAGGTATTTATTTCATGTGTGTATATTTGTTTTTAACTGTCTAATGTTTGTAAAAAGCATTCAACCATTACAAACACCAATCAGTGTACACAGTATATCTTAGGATTGAGGGAGAAAACCGGAGAACATGGAAGAAACCCACCAGGTACAGGGAGAACATGTAAACTCCACACACACAGGAGTCAAGACTCGAACCCCCATAAGGCCATGTGTTGCTATAATTATATCATTTAATTCAATTAAAAGTCAAATGAACTGCAACATTTTTTAATATTAATTAATGTATCTTTTCCACACAGAAAAGCAGACACGGCAAATAAATAAAAAACACGTACATAGTTACAGTGGCCTGCTGGAACCCATTAGATTTGTCTGCTTATCACATAGTAAATCTGCATATTTTTTCTGTCACTATTTTTAGTGCGGATGTGGTTTATGGTGAGATCTGACCAAGACTGAGATCCGTTTTTTGGGGGGTTAAGGTTTAAAGTGTATGATACAAATGTAATGCAGACCATGACCAAATTAAATTACATTTGTTTTATTCATACAAAGTGTTTAACAAATGTAACTGTTTAAAGATATATTATGTAGATAATATACAAACATCCCTAAAATAAAATATTGTGTGATGCATTTCATCCTTAAAACCGGGGCTTTTTCAGTAGTGCAGGAGTGTTTAAAATCAAAATGGTGAACGTTTTATGGTGAGCAAGTCAACATTCAGATCTTCATCCCATTTGGAATCCATGGCGTTTTTTGACAAACAACATGTACTACTTGAACAATTTGAAGCAAACCAAGCTGGTACAAGCTATGTGTGAGATGTGTGCAAAGCTGATCGGAGCTTACTCAAACAAGGCACAGACTAATCTGGAGGGTTATGTAAGCAGCAATTTTAAAGATCTGCTGATCAATAATGAATTCAGATTTTGAAAGTTTACTTTAAGAGCTTAAGACTTTTAAAGGTCCCATATTTTACTATTTCTTTAACAAGATAACATGGGTCTGAGATGTTTCACAAAGTGTGTCTCATAATGGTCCAGTTGAAATAATCTTTAAATAATAATTTTTTTATACCTCAAACTCCCTCTGTTTCACTCCTCTTCTGACTGAGCAGTTTCAGTTTCTATGTAAATAAGCTACTGCCAAGTCATGTCCCACCATCGAACAGCAGAGCCGAGGAACAAGCCAGGGGAGGGGATGTTTTTATACGCCGATCAGCAATAACTCCATGAAAACTGAACAACACTGATCACCAATTATGCACGAGCAAACTAATGACAGGTTCATAGGCACTCAGAGCTCACCCATGCCTCATGACATGGAAACAAAAGGCTAGCCTGTTTGGCGTGATGCCACAGAAAAGCTGATACAGCACAAATTGCCAAAATGTCAATGCTGGCAATGATATACAGTAAAGGCACCAGGACACCCAGTGCACCACAGTGTGCTGTGCAACTGGTAAAGAGGCCAAGGACATCGACTCGGCTTACAAACTCTCCAGATCCCAATCTGATCAAGCAAATCACCAACTTTCCGATCATTAACTCTTAACATACTGAGCCATGTACAATTAAAGATGTTGAAAACTTTTGCAAGGCAATGGTTTTGTTGGTATGTTCTATTTACCAATATATTGAAAAAAAGTCTTTGTTGTGCAAAATATGCTACTTTTAAATGCGTTTTCATTTTTCACAATAGACGATTTGTTAATAAATTTGCATGTGTCATATCATGTTACTTTAAACACTTGCTTTTACCTCCTATGTTTTTTTTTGTTGCAAAGTCTCTTATATTTATCATCAAGAGACCTGGCAAATAATGAAGACATGAAACACGGAGAGTTGGTCAATACAAAAGGATCTCAACTGGGTAGTGACTATGCAGTATCAGGACCCTTACATGAAGTAAACATTTTTAAATGTTGTCTGATTTGGTGTAGGGTGACATCAGGTAAATTGGGCCACTTTTTGGTAAATCACTTGGTAAAGCTCCAAAAAAGTACTTAGTGAGACTGATTTGTGTTTTTATTTTTAATATGGTTTGTTTTCAACATGGATATGCTGAATTAATTTAATAA
>JAQMYJ010000009.1:7940822-7980863 GCA_030014305.1 Clarias laeviceps | reverse complement strand
AGAAATCTTGCTTGTTTGTAGGTGACCAAATACTTATTTTCCACCATAATTTGCAAATAAATTCTTTAAAAATCCTATAATGTGATTTTCTGGATAGTTGAGGTATACCTATGATGAAAATTACAGGTCTCTCTCATCTTTTTAAGTGGGAGAACTTGCACAATTGGTGGCATACTACAGTAAATACTTTTTTGCCCCACTGTATATACAGTATATATGTAACTCCGTGTTTCACTCCTTCAAACTCCACGTGTTTCACTCCTCCTCTGAATGAGCAGTTTTAGTGTCTATGTAAATGAGCTACTGCCAAATCACATTCCTGCAGAAAACAGGAGAGCTGAGCAATAGGCCAGGGGAGGGGATGTCCAGGTGACCTGAACAACATTGATCACTAATTATACACCAGCAAATTGGTGACAGGGTTCAAATTCCAAACTCCCTAGATCCCAATCCAATCAAGCACCCATGGAATGCATCCTGCAACCCACAGTACCCAAATGATCCGACGGCAACATGCTGGTCTCAGATACATCAGCGCATCCCTAGAGGCCCTGCGGAGCCACGCCCTGTTGACTCTCAAGGGGAACCCGCTGATCGGTGTATAAGGCCACATTAGAAGAGAAATCTAATTTACTTGAAACCTGGCCAATTCAAAAATGGAAAAAAGCAGAAAAGTATGAGTTTTTTGTTTGTGCACGCACAATAGAGATCCATCTGAATGTTTAAATTTGAAAGAAACACCGAATTTTGCATAATGGGTCACGTTTAATGGGGTTAAAAGACACTGTATTTATTGGAATGTTTTATTTAGCAATACATTAAAATAAGTTTTTTTTGTTCTTGTTGTGCAAAATATAACACAGTTAAATACATTTTCTCATTTCTCTTCCTTCATTCCAAGTCTGTTTTAATGGAAAAAAATAATAATTTTGAAATGAAATATAATATTTTGTCTCATCACTTTGTAATTTTGTCCACTAGAGAGCGGCCTCCCCTTATTTTCCACTCAATTGTGCTCGTATGCACTTGAGAGTTAATCACAGGTTTTTAAATTAGAGTCTCTCACACATGTTGCACATTTCTGCACATGGCTGGGGTTTGATTTTTTTTTTTAATTATTTTGTTAATCAGACCTTTTATCACATGGTGAATTGGATTGGTCATTATGAATAAAACACCAAAATCAGTCAAACAAGCTCCCTTGTACCTTCCTTTGGCATTTAATCTAACACAGCCATAAAAGGGTTCATAACACCTGTTCTCAAATGCTAAATCTACAGTAGTATTAATGTTAGTTCCAGTTTACTTTCCCACCTGCAAGGGGGAGTGAATTGGCACTGAATAATTTTTGCACCAAAAAGTCAGAAAGTAACGGCATTGACATACAGGAATATTTGCTATAAATACAGTTGTCATACAGCCATGCAGCAATCATAGAGCAATCTGTGTAACAGCCTGCAACTATGGTTAGAGCTACAGCTACCCTGTCTGCTAAAGCAGGTGATATAATCTCCTGACATCTCTGCAGCTGCAGTTTTTTATTTATTTTTGGTCCATTTGGAACTACATGGTTGGTACCTTTTCACTGGGTTCTCTGTTTGGTTTGTTAGCTATCATTTATTGCATTGTTTGCACATGCTTGTTGTTTAGTATGGCATTCGTCTCTCAGTCCACATTTTCATTTTGTGTTCTGAGGAGATAGCATGCATACTTTGAGGTCTTTTCATTTTCCCTTGTACTGTATCTCCCTTTGGCACTTTCGCTTGCACAGCCACAGCTCTCTTGAACTCGTTAACTTCACTGGAATGGGGTTTCACTTTGCAACACTTACTAGCACCCTACCCTTGGCATCTTCCTTGTCTACACATTCTTCCTTGTCTACCTTGTCTACACATTCCTTCCTCCATCTGACCAGAACCACCAGCGTGTTGAGGTGCTACTCATATCTTGCCTACCTCATTAGCTGGACTCACAACATTAGAATTGGGTTCCGTCCATTAATATTCCATTCTTTCCGTTGACCTGTTTTGCGCCCTTATCAGTTCCTTTCCAAGCTTCCACCATCCAAAGACTAGTGGGCCTGTGGCAAGCACTGCTAGTTTTGTCAAGGCACTGTTAACCTATTCTGTGACCTATTGAAATCTGTGCGCCAGCTTGGCTCTTTGGGACTGATGCCAATGCAACCCTAAACCATACTCAACATACTTTCAAGGGGAAAACAGTGCAAACATCTTTGATTTGAGGACAATATGTTACATGTAATAATGTCCATCCTGCTATATTTACCACGACCTTAAACAGAACCGAAGAACTCTCCACTATACTCTAGTGCAGAAGTTTCCAAAAAGCTCACACTTGCTTTAAAGTTTTATAGAGGTTCAGCACATGACCCTTTGTACCCTTGGCAGGATTCAAGTCCTGGTTCGAGAAACCTTGCAAACAGTAAAGCATAAATATGCAATCTAGAGAGTTGGTCAGTACCATGGACCTTAACTGGTTTGTGAAATGTAAGCAGTAGTAACTAAAGTGATGAAGCAGCAGCAGAACACTTGCATAATGTTCCTCCATTAAGTAAACAATCTTAATTGTCTGATTTTTTGTACAGTACATACGGTACTGGCATCCTGTTATTTTAGATTTGCATTGCAAGAAAGACTTTGCAAATATTTTCCTGGAGGATATGTTAATTATAGATAGAGGTAGTTTGCAAACAGCATGTAAAAAAAAATCCTAAACTGATATTGACATATCTGGTGAAAGTTTTTTTTCCCCCAACTACATCACACATTTCAGAACTTATTCATTTTAATCTAGTCAGTATTTTACTACTGCTTGTAGCCTTTTGAAATGATGTGACCACCTGCCTAATATTGAGTAGGTCAACCCCTTAGCCACCAAAACACTAATAACCTGTGTGTTTTGACACCATTCTGTTGGAACCAGCATTAACCGTTTCCTTAATTTAAACTACAGTAGCTCTTCTATTGGATTGGACTACACAGCTCAGCCTTCAATCCCCATATGCATCTGTGAGCCTTTCCACAAGAGCAGAAGTTTTGGAGTTGCTCTGACCTAGATGTCTAGCCATTACAATTTGTCCCTTATCACAGTAACTACATTTCCAATATCTCATTACAATGCCGGCTGGAAGTGGGTGGGATATATTAAGCAGCAAGTTAACCTTTTTTCCTGAAGTTGATGTGTTGGAAGCAAAGAAAATGGGCAAGCATAAGGATTTTAGTGACAAGGGCCAAATTGTGATGGGCAAAGGGCTGGGTCAGAGCAACTCCAAAACTGCAGGTCTTGTGGAGATGTTCCCAAGGCTCCCAAGTTCAAGGCTCACTGTTACAGCTGTTTACTTTGCTAATGCTAAGATAGACCTGCCTTGATTGCAGTAGTTAACATAACTGGCTAGTCACCAAGTCAATGTTAAATATTAAGTACAGAATGGTATATATTAGTTATAGAATATTTGACTTTTGAAGAATTCATTAGCTGACTGTGGTGTTAGTCGTGCATGTGTGTTCAATAAATTTACAGACATTGAATGATGTTTGGAGTCAAAATTTTGTAGGTGCATATAGCAGTTTTTGATAGGTAATACAAATGTCTTACCTTTAGCATTAACCACTAATCCACTTGTGTCAGTTTTTTACTAGTTTTCCACTTTCAAGGTTGATTGAATAAGAATTTGAAATCAAAATGGCTGCCCATGTACCAAGCAAAAAAAAAATTCAAGTGAGTTTTTCACACTTCATACCAGTTGATGCCAACTGTCTTGCAGTTGTGTGTGCACTATAAAAAGTGTTGAACTTGCTGTTATTTTACAAGCCCGGCTTACTTTTGCTTTAGTGTTGTTATCACAGCCAATGCATCACCTGACACCCACAGGGAGTATTGTGCTGAGTTGCTTCTCTTGCTCTCGTTCTTGCTCTCTGTCTCTTTCTGTCTCTGTATCTTTTTCTGTTATGCTTTCTGTAGCGCCGGCTTTCAAGGTCTAGGGAGTGTGTGTGATGAACCAGAGTTGAGCAACCAGATTTGTTCTCGCAAACCTTAAAACTAGTTCTGAACCATATGTTTATTTTTTTAAGAGTGGTTTTGTGCATGGGCCTTCTCTACTACACATCTACTCCCGACTACTACAACTCAAATATGTTCTTCAGGGTGTTGTTGGGCATCTGGAGGCTTAATATTTCATCCTCTTGATATTTGTATGAAATTGATATCTATAAAATTAACTTTTTTATCAATTGTGTACCTTAGGGATAAGAGTGGATGTAATAAGTTTTAGGACATAACATTTCCTGACAAACTATTATAAAATTTGTTTAGAAAATGCTACAAGACTTTTGTTGAATTTGTTCTGTTCCCCTAGTGTATTCAGATTTTTTGTATTCTTACTGTTAATTAATGTCTAGTGAGCTAATAATCAGGGCTATAATAAGTACAGCGAAATGGTGTCATGTTTTAATGCTGAATTTGTGTTAACTGGTGTGATACAGTATGTATTTTTTACATTATCCAGCTCTAAAGGAAGTTTTCTGAGCAGGCTTTTTCAGTTGTCTTAATAAAACCACTTACCTATCATTTAAAATATTTATATTAATATAAGAAGGGTATTCAAGTCAAACATGGGCCTTAACAGAACACAATTCTGAGAGTAAAAACTACCTTTATTTCTTCCAGGATCTCCTTTAATGGACCAGACATTTGGAAATGGCTTGGAGCGAGGTCAGAACTGTATGGAGGACGTGGCAATAACTCTTAGCCGAGTTTCTGTAATGTGCGAGTGAATGATTGTGTGTACAGTTCCCACTGACAGATGGACTGATCTCTCGACCAGTATCGCTATTCACGGATGTACAGCCTTCTTTACAACATTTGGACCATTCAAATGTTTTACTGCAACTAGTCTAAGTCATGTCATGTCAATCAGTTTTATGCCCTCATGCATAATCCCGGTTTGGCCTAAACACCCCTAGTAATTTATAGTCTCCAGATCTGATCTGAATACAGTATGTAGGATGTTTATCTCAATTTAGCTTCAAAAAGAAATGCTCCATTAAATGAGCATTGACTGAATTGTTTGGGTTTATCTGTTAAATGATGGATAAGAAAATGGAAGCATTAAGGTAAGTGGGCCAAGAGGAGAATGGACTTTGGGTTTGGAAAAAGAAAGATGAGACGGTTATTGGACAGGATCCAGAGTCAGAAACTCAAGTAACCTGAATTCCATTGAATGTTTCTGTCTTGTTTTGCATTTCAATAATGGTGTACAACGGTCAACTGCTTCCACAAATCAGTACCAGAGTTGCTCTTTAGAATATAGTCCATTTGTTGTTATGTCTTTCTCAGTAAAAAGCCACACTTTGTCTAGTCTAATGCGTTCTGTCTCATAAAGTGCTGTACTATAGTCCCTGATCTGAGATGGAATACATGAGGGAACAAAAGTCTGACTCAGCTGCCAGGAACTATTTGATGCAGTTCTGCAGGAAAAATCCCAGACAGCATTGATTATGTTTTTTTTTTATAAAATTTTTTTTAATAAGTGTTGTACTGTACATTCAGTCTTCTACCCTCTAGGGTTTGGAGAAGGTGGGAAGAAACTGGAGCACTTAGATGAAACCCACCATGCACAGAACACACACACACTCACACACACACACACACACACATATATCATGTGTAATACATATCACACATGTAATACATATCATATAGCCATGATTCAAAATAATAGATTTCTTCTTTGGTTATTTTGTAGTTGGTGTGATATATGGTATTAGGTTCAGTCCAACATCAAAAATGAAAAACTACACCATCCAAAGCCAAACAACTACAATAGATGGATGCAACTTCACCTGAAAGGGATTTTTTTTAGGATTGAATGATACCATTCATCAGAGATTTTTTGAACAGAGAGGATGAGATTAATCCTATTTTGAGACCTATCCATATCCATGTCTTGGCTTTCAATAATCTTAATAGCTAAGAGTCGTCTTTTGTCCCCAGGTTTTGTGCTCTCAGGCTGAGAGCTGCCTTTGCCTTTTTTTAACTTTGCCTCTCATATGACATTATTTGCATTTATATTTAACTTAATAATTAACCTTCATTAACTGTAAATTGTAAACAAGTCATCGATCTCTGAGTCATGTTCAATATTTAGCAATGTATGTTTGATTTTACAGAAAGACCATGAATAAATATAATTCTACAGATTAGTTATCAGAGAAAAAACAGCTCTTGCATTTTAGGTACATTGCATGTACAAGCTGGAGGAACATTAATGGCTCTCCACAAGCCAACGTTTGCCCAGATTTTTAACTCCCCTGGTCTAACTGATTAGCAGCAGAAATGAACAAGTAAAAGCCCAAGTTAGGACAAGAGGTTATAGTGGTGTAAAAATGTGTATCATGTGCATCCAGGTACTCTGGCATATCAGGCCATGACATTAATTCATTCTTCTTCAGTGAGCACTTTATCCTGGTCAGGGTCAAGTTGGAGTTGGAGCCTATTTTTGGAACACTGGGCTCTGACTATATCTGACTACTTCAGATATTCAGTTATGACCAAAGGTTCTAAATTGCCCACAATCCCATTGCACTAGAGTATAATTATCAACATACATTGTTGAAATATCAGGTCTTTTACATAAAATACAGATATACAGGCTTTATGTTCTGTTTCCGGTCCTCTAAGCGGGTGTATGCAAGTTTATAATACTATTTAAAATGTGTTATTTAACAAATATGATTTATATTTTTTATTCATTTTTGGAACAAGTAACCAGTGTCAGTGAGTTTAACAGTCAGATATAAAGCTGAACATTTAAATAAGATGTTAGAGACTAACTTGTTTTGTGGTTAAGCCACAAAATTAAATGCAACAATAGATAGTTATAATAATAATAATAAATATAGTTGCAAGCAAGATGAGTGGGCCCAAGCACCCAGCACCATTGCCATGGGTGCACCAGAAAGACACTGGGCACACTGGGCACATGCGTTTAAAGGGGACGTACCAATATCATTATGACATAATTTTAGAAAAGGGGAATTTTATACTTTTTTTACTTTTTAACCTCCAGATGCTGGAAAAAAGCATCACACTATGATGTCACTCAATGTAATGTCACTTAATGTGCTGTCACTCAATATAATGTCACCCAGAAACTTATTAACTACTTTTCGGCATAAGCTTAAGACGTTGTTCATGGCTGACTTGTTGTTATTATTTATTTATTTATTTATTTATTTAACATACTTACTGAGAAAATTGTTGTTTTATAAGAGGAATAAAATACTCCAAGACGTGCTAATGTCTGTTATTTTATTATACATTTATATTATTATACATTTATATTATTATTATTATGATTATAAATAACCATTTTTATTCTCTATTATTATACTATTTTTTTTATAACCATTTTAATTTTTTTTTAAAAAAACACAATTTTTCTAATTATAATGTTTTAATTGTATTCCTTTAACAGAGGAAAAAGAATTAAAAGCCTTTATTTGTCACATACTGTATATAGGTCAAGATTCAGGACTCTCTTTTTAGACTCTAAAATCTCAGTCATTGCTACAGTCAATTTCAACAAATTCTGTTTGTAAGTAAACATCTGATAAAGATCACAAAGGCATCGCATCTGGAACAAATTTCCCAAGTGCCTCTCAGTCCCTCAGGATCACATCTCATTTACTGATTAGACGTCTTCATTTACAGTATAACTCTGTACTGTATACACATGATACAACATCACACACATTGCATAATCAGCAGCTGTTGGTATTGTCTTTTGTTTCTGTAATTAATCTTCTTTGGTCAATATGCACAACTACATAGTACATACTGTATCAGTAGATTGGAGGCATGTTCCAGCATTATATTAGAATAACTTCTTAACTCTTTGTTAAATTATTATCATAATAATATTAGAAAGACCAATGCTGGTCTGAAATGTAATATTTGAATGTAATATTTGGCCTGTACAATGGAATGCACCCCTGGATGCGATGGGTGAGAGTGCAAAAGATGGAAATGAGTAATGGACAGGATTGCTGAAGAAAGACATGTAAGATATAAAACAAAATTGTGACATTGAATAATGATGAACATTTGTAATGTATAAAGTACAAGAAATTGGATATATGAATATATGTACATATATAAACACACATGGGGGGTGTTCAAGTCAAACCGGGACATTTTGATGAACTTTCTCATGAATGAACGCATAAAACTGACATTTACAGAAGACTTATAAAGATGAGACTCTTAGCGACAGTACAACATTTGATTGGTGCAAACATTTTTTTTTTTTTAAAGCTGTGTGTCCATGAATGATGATTCCAGATGAGGTCAAGATTATAGAGAGAAATAAAGGTCATTTTTGATTGTGCACCATCAAAAGTCCCTGTTTGATTTGAACACCCCCATATAATTATTTGCACGACTTGTACTGTTTTCCCATTATATACGAAAAAGAAAATAGTTGAAAAGATATTCTACAATTGGAAGCCACATCTTATGAGCTAATGTTACTGTAGAAATGTAGAGTGTTGTGTAACTGTGTGAAAGGAGACAACATATTCCCACCTGCCTTACATAACCACCTGCATACTTTCCCAAGGTATCACACTGTCATTGTGTTTGTATGTGTGTGTGTGTGTGTGTGTGTGTGTGTGTGTAGTATACTGGGAAACAGCATGACATCTCGCTGTCCTGCTTCTATGACAACAAATAAAGTAGCAGCGTGAAATCTTTGAAGCGCAAAAAAATAAGCACAGAGTGTGTTTCACCCACAACAGAGCAACATTTATATATACATTCAATCAACCTGATCACAGTAGTAGTTCAGCACCCCGGGTTCTGTGCTAGGGGCCAGGAGTTTATGGGTTCAAATCCCAAGGAGTGGTGGATAGCAACATTACAAAAGCTGTATATACTGTAATTTAATATAAACCAGTGTGTCAGTTCTGCCCAGAGACCCCACTGACTCAGTGCAATCATCCCTAATATATTTCAAGATGTCTATTGGAATGGGTGTGCTGGTATTTTGGAAGACAACGGGGGAAATCCAAATTGTAATTGTGATGTTTATGTGGTTTATGAACCTGACGCTCTCGCTACACTTCAAAGAAAGTCCGGATTTAATAAAAAAAGATCACGTTTGTGAGAGCAATTTTAGGTATTAATCAGTATTACTCATTTTCACACTGCTGATAATAAACAAACAAATAAACAAGCAATCAAATAAAAAGGCCCTTACAGGTCCAACAAAGCAATGCTGCCCCCTGGTGGACATATACTCTACCGCACAAGCAGTAAAAAGGCTACTCTACTGTAGTTTATTCCTAATTTAACTAAGTGCAACTAAAGACAACCCAGAAATGTTAGAATCTACATTCAGTATACATTCATATTAAACATACCAAAAACCTGTTCTGAGGACTTCAGTTAAATTTTATTTTATTTATATAACAAAGAACAGAAATAAGAAATATCTATTAATTAAATGATTAATTAATGAAATAATTAATGTTACAGAAATAATTATTTCTATATATTTATATACTTTATATTGATAATTATTTCTTGTAAAGTGATTTGTAACACTATATCTAGACAGCATAGTGGTGCAGTGGTTAGCACGGTCACCTCACATCTCCAGGGTCAAGGGTTTGATTCCCGCCTCAGGTCCGTGTGCATGTTCTCCCCATGCTTTGTGGGTTTCCTCCGGAGGATATGCAGATTAAATTAATTGCTGTCCCTAAAATTGTCCATAGTGTGTTTATATACAGTATATAAACAAATTATCAGTTTATCCCTACTTAGCAAGCGTAAGCCGAAGCTAATGTCGACCAGGAAAATGAGGAAGAAACCTCAAGGGGAACCAGAATCAAAAGGGAACCCATCCTCATTTGGGTGAAACTGCATAGCAGGACCATAAATAAATTACTTCTGTAACTGTGTGCCATATGGCTAAAAAATTCAGTTATTGATCAAGTTACCATGGAGTCTACTTTGTTTAGATTTGTTTAGAGACAAAAATCTTCAAGGCGATTAAAGTCCTAAACCCCTCAGCCATCATGGCAAAACTATTTTGTACACTGGACATATTTCCTGATGTGGCAGTTCCACAAAAATGTTAACAGACAACAAGAAAAGTTTCAGACACACCTACATTAACAGCATGCAAACTGGAAATGCCACCAACCCTACACTTGGTCCCCTTCACCTGCTCAACACATGACCTGCATTTGCATTAGGTATGAAACACAATGCCACGTTGTGTATTTGTATCTATATTTGTTTTAATGGTCCAGCCAATCATACGAGTATATGTATTTGGATTTAAACACAAAGTGAACTTGGGAATAGAGATATGCGTGAGCTCTCATGCACTCGTTATTTGTACCTGCACATGACATTCTTGTTTCCCACAAATCATCAACTGAACCTGAGAACACTCTCACCTGCAAGAAAGCAGAAACCTCATGCTATTCATACCTAATGTTAAAAATGTAACCTGAAAGACTCATAGGTTTATTACTGCAACAACTGCTCAATCAGATATCTTGTCCAAAAAAGGATTTAAACACAAACAGCACTTACTTTTGTATAAACTAAAAACAAACATCGCTGTTAAAGTCATGTTGTGCAGGAATGCTGGTGTTCCTGAGCACAGCATATTCAAGGACACAGCAGAATAAATTTACTCCCTGACAAAAGCAAGTCAAGGGGTCACATAGACACCAGACATTAAACCATGACCTTATTGACAGCACTGTAGGACCACCCCTGCAGACAATCCGGATAGTGCTGAGGTCTAGAGGACAAAGAAGAAAGAAAAGAATAAAACAGCGCTGTTATATACAGTACAGCACAAGATTCAGTGTGCAAACAAAATAACAATAAGCCAATAAATATAAATAACTTTCTTGTCATTATACGTGTACAATAGTATCCATAGTGTGCAAATATATTTTGCATATATGTCTGTTGTTTAATAGAGAGAATCAGGGTAGAGTAGTAATAAAAACATCAAACACAATGCATGCAAATATCTTTTCACTTATAAATGGAAGTGATTTACAACCAGCTCGATAAGGAATACAAAATGTTTGTCATTTTTCCAATCTCTATACACCACCACAATGAATTTGCAATAAAGATGTAGCAATGAAGATGTGTTTGAAGTGTGGGCTTTCGGCTTTAATTCAAGGAGGTTTTAGGAAGTCACCCATTTATTCTCAGTCTCTCTATTTCCACAAAAGAAACTAGACAAACTAACACAATTAGAAATACAAGGATTATTTTGAATAATTAGATGCAAATCATTTGCACTTAATGACTGCCTGAAATCTGGAACCCATGGACATCATCGAATGCTGAGTTTCTCCTTTAAGATGCTTTATGAGGCATGTTCGGTGTTTGTAAGTCTGTCTGTCTGCGATTTTGTCTTGTGTGAGTGAAAGGAATGCTGAACTGGGTTGAGGTCAGGTGACTGTCTTAGCCCTTTAAGAACTTTCTATTTCTTTACCTTCAAAAGCTCTTGAGCGGCTCGTTATGTTTTGGGTTGTGTGAAGGTTTTGCACAGCATTTGACTGATCCGGAGCAGAAAGTAGAGCTCTACAGTATATACTTCAGAATTCATCATGCTGCTTCTATTGGAAGTCACATCATTAATATACACCAGTGACCAGTTCCACTGGCACCCATGTGAAAACACTGCCTCTACCATGTTTGACAGATCATGTGGTATGTTTTGGAACATGAGCCCTTCTTTTACTTCTCCTTACTCTTCTGTTTTAATTATTCTGGTACAAGTTAATCCCTGTTTCATCTGCCCAGAGAATATTGTTCAAGAACTGAGCAAAAGCTTCTTTACCAAAGTCTTCTGACAAAGTCTAATCTGGTCTTTCGATTCTGGAGTATCACTAGTGGTTTGCCTCTTGAGGTAAACCCCCTTTATTTACATTTATGTAGGCGCCTCTTGATTGAAATCCTCCAGTGTTCTTGATTTGGCGAGATGTTGGGAAGTGGTTTTTCTTGGACAAGGAGGGAATTCTGTTATAATCCACTTAAATTTTTTTCTGTGGTCTTCCAGGCCTTTTGGTGTTACTGAGCTCACCAGTGCATCCTTCTTTTTAAGAATATTACCAAATTATTGATTTTGCCCACTTCATCTACGACAGGTTTGTTTTGTTTATTCAGTCCGACAATGCCATCCTTCACTTGCATCAGCACATGTTTGGCTGCATATTGAGAGCTGAAAAGCTACCAAATGAAAATTCAACACTTTTACCATAATAAAAAAAAAATCTAAACAGGCTGCACTTGGCCATGAAACTGCTTATGACACAACCCTCCTGTTTTTATCTGTTAAAATGTATATAATTCCTAAATGGTTAATATATTTTTTGTTAAACATATTAAAATGAGCCTGAGGTTGTGCACTTCAATCCCACCTTTATTGCTTTGGTTCAAATCCATTGTGGTGCTGTATTAAGGCACAATTACAATAATTGTACCACCGTCCAAATACTCATGGACCTGACTGTATTATGTAAATGTATGTAAATGTTTGATACGCATATCTGAATGTAGTGCTTCTGTTGCTCTGTGAGCCTCTTACAATGTTTCATGCAGTGTTGGGATGTTTCAGGGCTCTTGTAGATATTTCACAACTAATTATAATTGATGGTGCTGTAGGTGGTTTGGGTTACAGACAGGAATTGGGTTTTGGTGAAAGCCTCATTATTTTCGTTTTTTGTTTATTTTCTCATTTGCATGAATGTAATCTCTTTTAGATGGAAGCAACCTTCATTAAAAGCACATTCCCCTGCCCCTGCATTCTGCCTCCAGAGATTAACCCTTAACTCCCCAGCATGGAAACCTTATTTGGCTTTTGGGGTTTGTGAAACATGTACAGACAGTGAGTGATGACTTGCTCATTCATTACCTCATCTTTAGTAAGAGTTGAGTCCCGGTCATGGTTGTGATGGATACTTATCAACAAAAATCCCAACGGATTGAAGGAAACCAGAGATCATGGAGAAAGAAAGAGACACAGAAAGAATATGGAAAACTCCTCATAATCAGTAATCCAAACTCAGGATTGAATCAGGAATCATGGGACCATGTCATCCATAATGATATTCCAACATTTCATTGTATCTGTAAGTGACAGATGAGTTCAGCACATATTGAACTTTATACTTTCTCAGAGTCATACGTTCTTATTCCAAGTATTGTATAATTTTAAGGTTTTTTTTAAAGATTTTTTTTTCATGCTTTTTCAAGCTATCCTTCTTCCAGTACTTCACCACTACTGTTCCAATGGAAAACAATCACTCTTATTCATCCTTTTTTTTTTTGGAACTGTTTCCCAAACCAGTTCCTGGTTCCCCAGACAATCCACATTGTTTCCTTCTCGCAGATCCTAACACACCATGTATTCAGTGTTCCTAATTGGTTTTTTGTTGGTGTGCTGGGAACTGGCGAAAAGCAAGCCTGTGGACCGCCTAGGGGTTTCCTACCACTGGGAAACACTGATTTAGAGCTGCTGCACTGTGAATGCCTATTAGACTATAGCTGCCCTGTGGGGAATGCTGAGTTACATCACTCGGCACTGCAACTTAGATCAACACAAATCTTTTGACAAAGAAAGAGATAATGAGTAGAGATCAAAGTGAACTATTAATTCAGAATCTGGTAGCATCCTGCTAGCTACCTGATCGTCTGAAAATAAGTTTTGCTTAATGTGTGTTTAATAATAATGTGCTTAATGTCTGTAATAGATTCTTGTGTAACCACCATTCCGGTAGACATTGCACTTAAGTTGAAAAGTTGCAAGTTTGTGTCTATCACTCCGATACAATTGCCTCCCTATCCCAAAAATGTCTGAAGTGAAACAAACACTGTATGTATGACATCCACTAAGTCTCTCACAATATCCCTAACTTATTGTGAGTAATGTATATAAAAATTTTGAGTTAAATTCAAAATCAAGAAGAAAAAAAAAAAGCCAGAAATCCATATAGCAAGACCCCATGGGCCAAAATTGAAAACCTGAAGCTAAAAAAGCACCTGTTTATGTTCCCTGTAAAGGAACTTGGTGTTAAATAGTAACCCAAGGTCCAGACACTCTTTTTTAGTCACTGTATAATGTGCTGTGCTTTTGTAGACTTTAGAAATGATGTCAATACCCTATAAATGCAATGCAAATTATGTGCAACTAATAGCATTTCCAATTCTGTCAGCATTTACAGTTCATGACTAGGCTATGATAAAAACAAAATACACTTATTTCTGTATTTATTTGACATGGCTTATATCAGCCATTTATTTCTTTGGCCCTGTGCTGGTTTAGATCTGGTGGCATTGTAGTGCAATGAGTAGTATTGCCATCACAAGGCTCTATGCAAGCTTTCACTCATCTTGTGTCCACTGTCCTGGGAATAGACTCCAGTTGTACCACAGGACCAGGATGAGTTTTAATTGAAGGAGAATGAATAAATATAGGCTTTTGACCACTAGAGGCCTCTAGTGAGCACTCCAAGCCTTGAGAAGTGTGCCATTACTCAGCACAGTTTATCATTGTTAATTTTAAATATACACAGGGACCCACCCAACCTTACAAGGCTTAGCGAGAGTTCACAAAACACATTATGAGAGGGATAATTATAATCATGTACAAAATTATTACTATAAACTATACAGCATGCTTATATAACTATAAGCACTCTGGAGTTTGATCAGTCTGTGCACACTGTAGTCTCAGATACCTGTTCCTAGATTACAGTAGTGGAACCCGATGTGGTCTTCTGCTGCTGGTTCAATGTGCTGTGCATTTTTAGATGATTTTCCCATCAAAATGGGTGTAGAGAGGTTTAAGAGTTTCCATAGCCTTAGTTTCAGTTTAAACCAATCTGGCTGTCACCAAATAAATGTTTCCTTTGTCAGTTGGAAACTAATAAAACTTTTAACAAAACTTCCAGGTTTTTGTCTGCATGTTATGGCATTCCCATATCTGTAAAACTGCAGACAGAACGCCGGACAAAATAGTGGCAAGGTTGGTTTTACATTGGGTTTAAATCACACACAAGAGCTCTATTGTGTTCTGACCTTTCTCATCAACAAGGCTTTTGTTCCGGCAGTACTGTTCGTCACTAGATGTTTTTAGTTTTTAGCATCAATTTGTGTTGTGTATGAAAAAATACCAAGAGATGAACATTTCTGGAAAAAAAAAACAGCCTGTCTGGCATCAACAGCCATTACACTATCTAAGACACTTATTTCATTTTTTTTTTTTTTTCATTTTGATTATTAACTGAAATCCCTGACCAGTATATGCATGGTTCTATGCATTGTGCTGCTGCCCCATGACTGGAATGGGTCTCTGAAAGTATAAGATTATTTATTAATTGTCAATTATGAAGTAAGTAGGTAGCAGAGAACTGACTACTTATTTATTTTTTTATTTTGCTGTTTCTTGTGCGTCTTTGTTCTCACAGTCAGATTGAATAAAAAAATTAAATACTACATCGATCAACCATAACCTTAAAACCCAAAACATTAAGCCCTATATTTTGTGTGTATCCTTTTGGTTGCCTGGGCAGCTCTGGCAACGCTGGGCCTGACTTCACAAGACTTCTGGGGTTGTGCTGTGGTGTTTGGCACAGGGACTTGCATTGGATCCTTTGGGTGCTGTGGGTATGTCTGGAATTTGGGGGGCAGATCAACAACCTTAACTCTTTGACTGCTAAGTTATATACGTGGCAGGCCGTGGTAAACTGGGTGTCCTGATATCATAGCTACCATTGACATTTTTCAGCAGTTTGTGCTGGATTTGCCTTTCTGTGGGATTGGACTGAACAGGCTAGACTTTGGTCCCAGCAGGCATGGGTGAGCGTCGGGTGCCTATGATTCAGCTCCAGTTTACTGGTACGTATATAATTAATAATCACATTTTATTCATTCACCAAACATGTTTTTTTATGAACTGAACTAGTTGCACTTCTAATGAATTTAATTAGATATTGTTATTATATCTTAATTAGATATTGTTATATTATAACAAATAAAAAACATATATTTTGCCTTGCTACATTATGACTTTACAAGGTCTAATTCACATACACCCAACAACGGTGCTGTGTTTGTCAAAAGGTGTAGTCATCCCAGAATGCAGTGCAGCATCGCACTCACTATTACACACTTTCCATTTCCTTCACATTGCTTTTCAGGAAAATGGACACAAGCAGAAGCTAAGAGTGAAATCTTCCAACATAAAGATAATAAAAATACAAATGAAATTACACACCAGTTGGAGCAATTTGTAGCCAGAGTTGAAGTAAGTGTTGGGGATATAAATATAATATTTGAAACACATGTGTTTAACAGTTAAAAACATATCACATAATAACAACCACCATCACTGCCTATTCAGTCCTTTGTGTGTGTTTTTTCCATTCTGCCTCTCTATGCATTGTCAAGCGCCAGAGAAAAGGACGACCAGTTTGTTTTTAACACAACAACAGATGGCTTGGTGTCACTGCATTCTACTCCAAGCTGAAAATCTGAAAGGGAATATTGCAGGAAGAAAAAAACAAAAAAAACAACAACAACAGGGCCCAGATTGCTGGTTCCTCAGCTGCCACTTATCCCAGGGGTAAAATTAAAGAAGTTCAGTATTTGTTCCAGAGCCAAGAGAGCAATATTTATAAGTAAACCCATGCAAACATACAATAAACATTAAATCAATCACATCTTTATTAGACTGTTCATGTGGCCCTTGTAATATAGTGCATCAGCAATGTACAAGACTTCGGGACTGGTTTTAATTGGGGGGGGGAAAAAAAGGTTTTTCTTGGTAACACAAATTACAGTGATACAGTGAATTACAGTGAACTGGGTAACTAAATTTCTTCATTCGAGCTTAATAATTGAAATGGATTTTTTTTTTTAAGTTTATGTGATAGTGCATACAAATAGTAGTGTAGGTCATAACTCGAAATAAAATATTGTTTATTTTATTATGTTCAATTGAGTTACATTGTTTATTATGTTTATTATAAAGTTATAAAGAACAATATAAAAATATAGCTGCAAGCAATGATGACGGGCCCAAGCACCCTGTGTCATCGCCACCCCGGGTCCACTGCACAACCTGTGTGTTATTTAAGCGTGTGTGTGTGGTGTGTGTCTGTATGTTAACATTTGTGATGTGTGTTAGTATGTGAGTGATGTATGTTTGAGACGTGACTTGTTAGTGCATGCGTGTGTGAGAGAGAGATGTGAGTGTCTGAGTGATTTGAGATGTGTGTGTGTATGTGTGTGATATATTTGTGTGTTTGTGCATATGTTTGTGTATGTGTGTATGAGTGTGTACGAGCATGTGTGCGTGTGTGTGAGTTTGATAGTGTTAACATTTGTAATGTGTGTGTATGTATCTATGTGTGTACGTGTGAGTGTACGTGTGTGTGCATGTGTGTGCATTGTGTGTGTTTGTGTGTGTGTGTGTGTGTGAGAGATGTGTGTGTATATGTGACTGTGTAGAATAAGCCACAGATGCTAGAAGAGAAGCATCACACTATGATGTTCCTCAATGTGATGTTAATGAACATGATGTCACTGAACGTGTCACTGAATATAATGCCACTCAATATAAGGCCACACAGAAAGTTATTAATCACTTTTCAATGTACGTTTAAGGCACCGTCACAGCTGACCCATTTGAGATATCAAAAATCCCTCCGAATAAATTTCCTAGGAGGAGTATATCAAAATCCATCGCAAAATAACCATGTGAAAGTTGTTCATCTCAGTGAGCTCTAAATGTCTACCAGGTTTCGTGTGCAAACGTGCAAGTGTGTATGAGTTATGTGGCAAAATCTAGTTTGGGGCCCCTGAGGGCCCCAGGCCATGCGACTCTCTAGCATCCTAATGGCAACAGATTCCAACCTGTCTGCCAATTTTCATGAGTTTTTGAGCATGTTAAGACCACCAAAAAGCCCAAAAGTGTGGGAAAAAAATAATCCTTAGGAAAACAAGAGGGTCCTGCGCATCCTATAGTGCTTGAGCTCTAAAAACACTATAGATGACACATGTAGTCATACAGCAGAGTACATACAGTATACAGTATCAGGGCCATCCCCCAAAAAAAGTTCTGAGTACTGAATGTCAGAATTCTGCGAAAAAAAGTCTCAAGAACTCAAACTGTTTGTTATTGTGATGGCCTTAATCCTCCTCTTTATTCATCAAATATACTTTGGGTGATGTATTTCTGAAACAATGCACATGCCATTCTCAACAGCCTTGAAACGTGTAGAATGGTGACACATGAATTCCTCACCGTTTTGTGGTCTCGTGTCAGAGTCGGTACCCCCTGTGGTTCACTGACTCACCGCAGTTCACAAGACCTCAGTGAAACAGCCCATGTGTATTTTTTGCTTTCTCATTTCAAATCTTCTATGCACTTCATAATACTTCAGTGTGTCAATTGTCCTAATCCTCATCCCATAGCCTTATTAAACAGACTGTCCCTTAAAAATGCAAATGCTGTATTCAAATTCTTAATTCTAAATTATATTGTTATTCTTTATAAATGCATTATATGATCTTAAGAGGGACTTGTTTTATATGCAGTTATATAAAACAGGGAGTCTTTACAATATGCATAAAAATTGTATATTGTACAAAATGTGCATCATTTTAAAATGTGATATTATAGTGAACCAAACAAAGTATTATAATATATATATAATATAATTTATAATATCTTGTATAACCTTCTTATTCTTAAAAAAATTATTTTCATAAACCACGTGCCATTTATTTATTTTTTTTGCAAAGTGCCTATACATTTCATAACAGCTCCTATTTTTTTATCAAAGCCTTGGGATAAAATATCGATTCCACAGGATTAGATAGATCCTTAAAATATAAAAAGCCTTTGTGCAAAGAAGATCTGTTTGCTTTAACCATTAATTGAATTTTGATTTGAGGCAATTACAATTCGCTTGTGGTTATTTACATTCGTTTAAACTATTCATGGGTTCATTTCGGGTGAACGGGATTCAGTCACAGGACCGTCTTCCTTTGATTTTTCCCCTTTAGACATATCAATTAAATGAATCGGTTCCTCAAATATAGTATAGTAAATATTAAAACAAGATCCGTCCATCCACGAGATGATTCTGAATTGCAGTAAATGCTCTGCCCAAGTCTGTCTATTCCTCTTTTGACCCATGTGGCTTTGATTAGGTATTAACATGATGCATCTTCATAATGATGATCTGATGACATGTAGGACATTATTTTTTTAAGTTCCTTCGCTAATGTGTGTGCCATTGTGTGATATTAGAAATGAAAGCTCATTTATGGGGCAGTGACCTACAATTCTCCCAATATGCAATGAGTCCTCAGTCATATTGTCTGACTCTGCCTTCATATTTCACTGATATGAAATTCAGATTTGAGTGGAAATGCTTAGGGTGTGTGTGGGGAGGGGGGGTGTTGGAGGATGGATTAAGGATAGAGAGCAAGATACACACACACATTTCCAGGCGCTTCGCCCCTCACCGTGCACACCGTCAGACGTCACGGGCCAGATTGTTTTGACACCCCGTTAAGAAATTCAGCAGGAAGATGGACGGCTCATGAAATTTGCAGACCCTGATTGAATTTATGATATTTTCATAAAGGCCATCAAGCACAGATGCCTGGGGGGAGGATGGCCTGACAGGCAGACAGAAAGATTGGGGGGGAAAAAAAGAGGAAGAAAAAGTGAGGCAATGTCCCACCCTTCTTCTTTCTCTTTTCCTCCATCTTACATTGCAGCTTCTGCTTTCACGCTCTGGACTAACCTGAGGAGGCAAAAAAGGACATTTGTACACCAGAAAACATGCAAACTCTTATTGACTTTTATAACTCTGTTACTTTCTTGGTGAGTAAAGTGGAAATTTAACACACAAATGACTAGCGGTAAGAAGCATCGCTTTATGCTCCACAGAAGGTCATAATGTATAAAGCCATAAAACAACCCCCTCAATTTACTAATATGAGTCGTGCTTAATGCAGTGAGTGTGTGGAGTTAGGATGAACTTCCCTTGAATGCATTTTAGCTTTAGTCATCAATTTTATATGAATTAAAGCCGTTCTATGGATTTTAAGTTGGCTTGTACAATTGTGGCAAAAAATATTGAGACAAAAGTGACATGATCTTTTATTTAAATAATGACAAACAACATGAGAAGATAACAAGATAACATTGCTATTCATCTACCTGCATTTAGTATGGAGTCCTTTTTTTTCAAAACCAGCCTGATCCGGCTGGGCATGGAGTCAAAAAGATGTCTGCAGTACTCTGGTGTCACTCGGTCAACTCATGCCTGCTTGATTGCTAACTGAAGATCACATACTGTGACCACACAAGTTCGCAATTCACTTACTGTTATCTAGTTTTAGCCATTTTTGTGCAGAGGTGGAAACCCCGGCTTCAGAAAGTGCAAGTCCTGCCACATATTTGTTCCCTCCATTAACTAAACCAGCTGATTTATAATTAGCACAACACTTCAGCCAGATAAGCAAGAATTAATTAGTGAAATTAGCTTTTTTTGTGCACAGGGAAAAGTATAATACATGGCAAATGTACATGGCCACCACTGGGTTCAACTTGAGTCACATGCCAGTAAAAGATGCCACTGTAACTTGTAGATGTGATTAACGATATGTAATCATTCAAGATTTTATTTCAAGTGAAATAAACAGCAAAAATAAATAAATAAAAAGATTGCATGGATCCCTTCCTACAAGGTCCTTAATACAGTATAATTCTGAGTCACATGGGTTAGTGGTATTGTCCATCCTGGTTCTCCAATTCCTCACACCTCCTAAAAACATGCCATGAGGAGAACTGACTCCATCTTGCCCCTTAGTGTAAATGTGTATCTTGCATTCTGGCTATATTTGGCCTCATGTTCACTGTTTACCAGGTCTTAAAGGGGAACTATAACACAAAATTCACTTTTTAACCATTTTTAGATATTGACATGGGTCTCCAGTACAAATGAAAACCATAAAACGAAAAAGCATTCTCTGCTTTTTGTCATCTTTTCCATGTTTGTATTGCCCTGGACTTTAACAAACCAATTATGTTTTCCCCTAATGTGACCTCATATAGGAAGACCGGCATCCCCCAGTTTGTTGCCCAGCAGTAGCTCATTTACATAAACATTATAGTGCATTTGGAGGAAGAGTAAAATAAATTGAATTTGAGGTATAAAAATAAGCAATATCCAAGGGGTATTTCAGCTGGTGCATTAACAGACACACTTTGCAGGACCTACAATAACTAGTTAGAGAAATAGTAAAATATGGGACCCTTAATGAAGTTAAAATTATGTCTTTTGGTAAATCTATAATACTGCACACTCATGGTTCATAGCCCTCAGTAGGTATTAGATAATTAACACGTAATTAACAGATGTTTTACCTAAAGTGACCATAGAATGTAATTCAAACATAGAATTGGTCCTGGATCCCAAAATCTCAAATAATAAACAAGACCATGACCAAGAAAAGGGAGCGTAATTTACCCTCAAGGTTAAAATAAATGACAGCCCTCTTTTTGGCTGTATCAAACAGAATGGTAGCGGCCAGTGGGTTTTTCTGACTGATGCTGAAAAACACAGTTAACCATTTCCCCTTAGCATGTTTACCAGCCCTGTGAAGTAACAGGAGCAGTAGCAAGGACTGTATGAAGCCTATACCAACCCCAGGAGGTAGCTTTCATGCCATAGGGCGGAACTAGCTAATGAGTCAGAACCGGTGATGTCTGAAGTTGGATAAAAACCTAAATAAGCATTTGAACAAATAAATAAACCTTAAAGACTATTCTCTATCTGGCCATCCACAGACCCTTAATTGCTGAACCCTGATTAAAGCTAAACAAATGTTTCATTTACATTTGGAGGCTGTTTTTAGCAAAGAGGCAGTGTTTACTGTTTCACTAACAAAAGCCCAAATTACCAGTTCAACATGTAAACTTACAAGTTCACACATTACCCAAAACCACACACATACTGTACGGCCTAGGCCCATGTTGACAGAGACTAATGATAATGGTAGACGATAATGGAAAAATACATTTTTCTTTGCCAGAACATCTGCTACTGAATAGATTTTCAAAAAGCCCTTTTTATCTATCAGTTACACTGAGAGCTCGATGTATTAATAATGAATTAGACCTGTTCCTTCACTTCGTTTCAAATTAGTTTGTACAAGTTTTTCCCAAGCCAAACAGTCCAGTCTTAATTATTCAACTGCCTAGAAAGAAGTAATGTAACACTTTTTATAATAGGGGGTTTGTGGGGGCGAGGGGGAGGAGTGGTGAGCGAAGTTCTCATTGTGAATGTGGGTAAGAGGAAAATCAAATATTTATAAGCACACAATCCTTTCAATTATTTCCCTGACACTTTAATAAAAGAAAAAATGTCCTAAATGAAATTGAGCATTTTTAATGCATTTTAATACAATGTTCTAAAACAATATGCCTGTTTCAATTATTAAACTCGACAGGGGCATTATACATGCATGCTGCGAAAGATTCTCCTAAAAGTTTTGTCCTTTTCCTGACATTGATATCTGCCTAAAACCTTAATGTGGATGCTTTTTAGCAATTAACAAAGAGGAAACGGGGGGGGAAAGCAATTGCTTGTGTTTTTGTCTGTATAATGGTGGATTTGGTAGCATGTAGCATCAGGATAGATGTAATGTTAGGGAATGCTAATTAAAATGGGTTTTAAAATGGGGTAGAAGGAAAAAAAAAAAAGTGATGACAGTCTTGTTTTGTGGTTAGTGCCTAAAAGTCCACTTTTCTCACTCACATTTTTCCAGAATTTAATGCAGCCATCCAACACAGTTGTGCTGAGTATAGCATGTAACAGTATAATAGATGTGAAAGGGCTGGACAAAAGAAAAAGATTAAAGCTCTGCTGCATCACTCTTTATAGATAGAGGTGAAGCAAGGGCTAAATCCACAGAGTGTATAAAACAAAGTGGCCAAATCCTCTGTTACCTCATCCATAGGTTTTCTGAAGAGTGGTGTTCTTGTTGTCGCCATCCTGGCAGGAGTCAAAACTCCACTTAAACCTTAATATAATAATAATAATCCATAAATGGGCAAATGAACAGAATGAACAGATCCTGACTGTTGGTTGTAACATGGCTACTTGTCTCAGTTACCACAAGCTAGCTAGCTTAACATTAGCTTAGCTAAAATGCTAAGGTGGCTAATGTTAATTTATATGCTAACATTACTTTGCATTTGATTGAAATCCTTTATCACCAAATGTGGTAAATTAGACAACAACAATTCTAGTTAATTTTGGCTTAATATAATTTTTGTAAGATAAAATATAGTTATAAATGGAAAATCTACTGTCAGGTCCATAATTTTGGATTGATGTTGAAGTTTTTTGGCATTTGGCTTTTGTACACCACCAAACAGAATTTGAAATTAAAGGTTCAAACAAAGACTTCCAGTTGACCATTCAGGAATTACAGCTATCTCCATATACACACCTATCCCAGGAACCAAACTTGCGATCTCCGGATGAGAGGGCGAGCACTTTACCACTGCGCCACTCAGGACCAAATGCTGACGAGTCTTCTCTTCCCGAAGTGAAATGCATCCTCTGCTGGGTTAAGATCAGGTGACTGACTTGACCAGTAAAGAATATCCCGCTATTTTGCTGTGAGAAACTTTTGGATAGCTTTCACTGTATGCTTTAAGTTTTGCAGCATTTGGCTTAATCTGAGTAGCTCATCAATAAACACCAGTGACCGTTCTGTTCTTGAGTTTTACCAGTGGTTTGCACTTTGTTGTGAAGCGTCTTTATGTACTTCATAAAGCTGGATCGTGACTCTAGAGTTTGTAGACTTTGACAATGTCACTCCTATCTGCTCAAGAGTGTTCTCAACTTGGATAGCCGCTGTAAAAGGGTTCTTCCTCACCATGGACAGAATCCACTTTACTTTTCTTCATTGGTCTTGCAGGTCTTTTGCTGTTGCTGAGCTTGCCAGTTAATTCTTTCTTTTTAAGAATGTTCCAATCTGTTGTATTGGCCACTCCCAATGTTTTACTCTTTCTAGTGGGCTTATTTTGTTTTTACAGCCGAATGATGGCCACCTTCACTTTTATAGACACCTCATTGGACCTCATGCTGAGAGTTTGAGTGAACAGCTACTTAAAAGCAAATATAACACTCAGAACCGTCTCCAGGTCTTTTATTTGCTTGATAAGTCATGGAGAAATAAGGGAACAGCCCACACCTGGCCATGCAACTGCTTGTCAGAAATTTGGTCCATTATTTATGAGCCCCCAAAATGGGTGTGTATGAAAATGGCTGTAATTCCGGAATGTTTAATTCCACACTTTTGTCAAACCGCTTAAATTAAAGCAGAAGCTCCTGACTTTTATTTCGAATTCAATGTGGTGATATGCAGAGGCCATTATAATTGTTCCAGAATTTATGGACCTGACTGTAGCTATGGAGCCTTTTTTAAAACAAGGCTGCAAACGTTTTTTCCTGTTGTGAAGTTGGATATTTTAACATGGGGCTCTATGGGGATTGATTCACTCTGGGAGCCAACACCTGGTGTTCATTTGAAGAACTGCACATTTTGGTACTTTGCATTGGATTTGTTTTTCAGAACCAGAGGTTGCCCCATGGCTCAATCCCACTGCTGTCACCTTCATCAGGGTGTTGAATGGCATTGTGGGTAATAAAGCACACCAAATTGTCCAAAAAGAAGTTTGGTGTATGTTAAAAGTATGTTTGGAATTTTTAAGATTACAACGTCACGAAAGATCACATGTTCATAAAGATTAATATGCAAGTCTTATAGTGTATTTTGACTTTAAAGATCAGAGAATGTATTCCATGCTGTCTGGACAAGAATTATAGCCACAGAGAGGAAACAGGACAAATGAAATACGTTAACATTCTTTTTGTTTTCACATGAAGATTAAATGAGAGTGTGGCTTCAAACCTGTTTTCCATCTCACGTTTACATATGTATATTACACTAGTAACCGTCAGGTTTTACACACCTTTAAAAAGATTTGAGCTTCATTTGTAATTCATACATCCTATCCTGTCCAGAAGCCTTTTTTGGTATGCACTCGGTTGAATAAACTTGCTGTCACACATCTTAGTGCTACATGAGGCAGAACCTAAAGAATCAAAGCTCCACAGAAATGAAGTGTGATCCTACATTGCTAGTTCAGTCAGCTAGAAGATTACCTACCATTATCTCAGTCGAGCGGAAGATTATCATTTTAATAAGAGTTGGTGCATTCTTTATGTAAGACTAAAATGAAGTTTCTTTTAATTGCACTTTTTATCCACACATACATACTGTATACAAATACTAGGTCCAATAGTGTAGCTTGTCTTTAGAAGTATTTATACTGACAGGTCACTGTATTTATAAGACAATCCATTCCTACATGTCTTCTCTATCACATTTCATTCATGAATATATCGAAGCTTATAGAGATAAAGCTTTACTCTTTCAGCAATGTCTCCAGGCTAAGATTCTCAGGTGAAGTTGTTCTCTGTTTAAAGTTATTCTTCACTGTAGATTTCAAGCCCCGTCAAGGTAATCATTTTTAAATGTTACCTACCTAAAGATAGCCTGGTTGTCGCCATGACAACCGCCTCCCACATCACTTCTTGCTAAGAAAATTGGGAGGAAAGCGCAGGTGCCGGCATCTGTATTCCCCCCTTCCAATCTTATTAGAGACGATGTGCATGCATGCTTGGTCCGTCTTCATAAAGCTGTCAATTAACGCACAGAGTCAGCACAATGCTGGCTATCAGTGCATGTCTTCCAGATGGGCCAGATACCAATGAGAGATGCTTGGAGAAAAATGTAATTTTGTGACTCTTTTTTTTTTAAGGAGAAAAAGAAACTTGACAGGAAATAGGAGGTTATGACATAAGATATAAATTAGGTTCCTTTCTGAAATGGGCTTAGTTCAGAAAAAAGTACAGTTGCTATAATACAGGCTAGGTTTTAGATAACAACTACAGTAGGTATTAGATGTTAACAATTATATTATTAATCACAGTCTCACAATAATCTTCGGAATCTTGCTATCCGTTCTCGCATTGTGTTTTAAATTACACCAACCACTTATAAATTACACTTATCAACTTTATGGATATAATGTACATATTAAGGTTTATATCACTTGCGTGCTACCTTGTGCAGTGAGTTCACTGAGCTTTGCATGATAAATACTAGGTGTGGCATAAGACATGTTAAGGGCAATTTCTTTGGGTTTTTTGGGTTCTGGGGTAAAACGAGGTTCTTCACTTATAAGGAAACTCTGTCATTAAAAGGTGTTAATGTGTTATCAATATTAATATCATATAAAATGGGTCAAAACAAGCTTTAATTTTGCTTTTGTCCCAAGGTCTTGATATAATAAATAAAAAAGCCTTGACCACACTGACAAGCTTTCAGTATTATTTTTTTTAATTTACTCTCTGAGTGACTGTGGGAGGCAACCGGAACACCCGGAGGGAACCCACCAAGCACTGAGAGAACATGCAAACTCCATGCACACAGACCCGAGGCGGGAATGAACCCGGAGCCTGGAGGTGCGAGGCGACAATGCTAACCACAAAGCCACTGCACAACCCAGTTTGAGAGTTATCTCATCAAAATAATATAAATAAATGCTTCATGGACTGTACTAAAGTGAATTGAGTGATCTGAGCATATTCATATACCGTCATTATCAAAAAAGTACTGAAGGACACGAATCTCCAAGTCTGTTCCATATTCCCTGTTTAATATGCAATATGTCATTACAATGCACAGGCATGCGTTAACTCTCCACACCCCACTAGTCACTAGGCCTCCTTATGAAACCACTACTGTCCTTCATGCTGCATGTCTCCTCCAGGATGTGGCCTCGCTGTCAATCCTACTGTAAGGGACTTGCATGTTAATGGGTGTGGTGAGGTGTTTCTTCTTTGACCTACCCCCTCTAGTTCATCTTCTACAGAATCAATTCTTTAGATCCTGATGGGTTATGATGTGAGAGCAGTAGTAATGCTGAGGATGAGGGTGTTGCCAAGGGTGTGAATTTGCCAGGTTTCCCGAGAGTAGGGTGCAAATGGGCTGTCAGAATCACAGCAATCATTATAATTGCCATAAAAGGAGATCCAACATGACCTCTCATACATTCAGCTATCTTCTTTTTGATGTTCTAGAGAGAACAATTGTCCATAAACAGGAATGTTCAAATTTTTGTAATAATTAAGCAAGATTTGTCCTAATCTTTGTTGCTCTGTCGTTTAAAAAAAGACTAAGAAAATTCAAAAGGAAATTCCTGCTCAGGAACTCTAGGTTGTTTTCTCATCTATGAGTTCCTTCAAGTTCAGGGAGTGACATCAAATCAATGCACAAGATAAACAAAGTAGCCTTATTACTTTAAATGCATTATACTGTGTGTAAAAGCATCAAATTTAGAAGAATAACCAGACATATGCAGATGTAATTGCTTGTTAAATCTAAAGCATTACTATAGATTACACAGATCAATGGTGTGAGAAGGAACGTATACTCACTCCTTAAAGTTAGATAGGTAGTTTGTTCCAAACAAAAGACAACCTTGGACTCGTCCAAGTATGCTGTTTTCTCACCTTGTACCTTGAACACGCAGAGGTCAAAAAAAAAGAAAAAAAAAACCCATTCCGAACTTCGACTTCCATCTCCATGGGAGCAGCATGCGTTCTCTAAAGGTTAAACAGGTGAAGTTGAATAAGATTTGAATGACATTTTACTCCCTCAACCCATCCCCCACCCATTCACAGCCATGTACACAAAGCTTTGCCTCCAGAACCTACAGCTGTTCAACTAGAGTTAGTCTTTGAACTAGACTTAACATTAGCAAAGACTGTCATGCCATCACTTTCAAGGGAACTCATCCATTCAGCTGCATGACAGCCAAGTTACAACACTGTAAACATGCAAGATTTGTCTTCTTTTAAATTCGATTGAATAGGCTATTCACTTGTGCTAAAGGCAAATTATAATGCGCTATAATAAACATGTGAAAAAGTCAGCTCATAATGATTTATGAGGATGGTCAAAAGGAAAGCGAAGGATACACAAACTTAATATTTAAGTAAAAGAACAAGGACTTAAGTTGAAGTACTAAGTACGTTCTCTAAAATGTACTTTAAGTGCAAAAGTACAAGTACTCCACAAAGAAACTGTTTTTTTTTTCTGGATATCTATCTGACTGAGCTACTGATAAACTGTATTTAAAGTATTTTAAACACAGCTGAATTTGATGCTGTTGATAACATGAATGTTCAAGTCGAGTAGAGATTGATAACGACAAGATTTGAATGGTGAGCATCGTCTCTCTCATTACTTTAGTAGCTTAACTACCCAGTTGCTATTATTGCTACCGTGTGTAATGAAGTAGTCTATGCGAGCATACTGCAAGCATACAGAATACAATAAGGTTAAAGGATGAGCCAAAACATTGTTGTTTAATTACATTGTTATTTGAATTATTGTTTAACACTTTGTTATTGGCATGAAATACAAACCAAATGTTAAGAGTTGACAACTATTTAGCTCAGTATGTTAGCTAATTAGCTAGATCGCTTCTAATCTTACCTGGACAAACAGTGTGTCTGTTTGAAATTCTTGAAAAAATAGCCAGAAGAAATGAAAGCCCAGAGACCAGGAGTGCAGGATTTGTCACTTTGGTGCACCAATCAGTCAGTACTTTCATAATGGCCAGCCTGTCATTGCTGTAAACTTTGACTGGTGGAATTGTTTTGTTTCTGTCCTTCCAATGTGGAGTAGCTTAGGGTGACAGTGAGTGATTCTTATGCAGTTTTTCAATAGAAAAATAAAAAAATGTGTTGAGTAGAAGTAAAAAGTACCATATACATAAAATGCTCAAGTGAAGTGCAAAGTACTTAAGTATGATAATGAAGCAGTTGTACTTCGTTACTTGCCACCTTTGCTCGTCTGATATAAAAAATATATATATATATATATATACCTGAGGCGGCATGGTGGCGTTGTGGTTAGCACTTTGGATTCACACCTCTAGGGTTGAGGACTCGATTCCCATCTCGGGTCTGTGTGCATGGAGTTTGCATGTTCTCCCCGTGCTTGGTGGGTTTCCTCCAGGTGCTCCGGTTTCCTCCCACAATCCAAAGACATACAGATTAGGTTAACTGGCCGTTCCCAAATTCCCCAACGTGTATTTGTATGTGTGTGTGTGTGTGTGTGTGTGTGTGTGTGCCCTGCGATGAATTGGCACCCTGTCCAAGGTGTACCCTGCCTCATGCCCTAAGTCTACTGGAATAGGCTCCAGACCCCCCATGACCCTGTACACATGATTCGCATATATAAAATATGAAATAATTGGTTATGTTTGATTACGATTATGTTATGATTAGTTAAGTAAAGCAGGTAGTTTAAACATTTCAAAGTTTTATACAGATTATGTTTGCACTCCTTTTAATGACCATGTCCTTCACCAGTAATAAATTACTCCTTCATGGTGCTGAGTGTTTCAAATTTTCAGACTAAGATGTGGGCAGGGTGAAAGTGTGCTGGGGAAATCTATAAAAGTACTGACAAGAGGCCTATTCAAACATAAACAAGCCTTCTGGACCTCAAATAAGTTTACCTCACAGTACACAATATACTTGTGCCAAGGCCAGTTGATGATGGTTCATATTTTCCTTTTTTTTTTTTTTTTTGCAAAAAATGATATAAAATGAAATAGAATATTTTACAGTTAAAATAGCATTTTATTTTGATCCATATATGGCTTTTGTGTCATTATTGCATTATCTGACTGTTGAAAGAGCAAATTGTCTGACAGATAATGAAAAGTGTTCATGCTCACTGATCTCTTCAATTCCTTAATTAATTCAAGATAATGATCTGTGCCTTACCTTTCAAAGTTCAGGATTGCAACATTATCATTTGCTCAATTACTCGCTTTTAATGTGAGTGTTGGAAATCAGAGGTGACAGTTCAGCGCGCTCTGATTGGCTACAATTAGCGCGATCCATGTCTGGCTGTGATAGCAGCACGGAATATTGCATTTTCAGGTGAAATGGAGACAAAGCGTAAAGAATGTGGCCAGACATAATCCTTGACTGACAGCAAAGCTCCCGTTTTTAATCGTAACATCTCGTCCTGGGTGACTCAACCATTTCTTCTCATATCTGACCCTCCTTTGTTCTTCCTCATGCAGATTCGCATGAGCCCCCTTCCTCTGCATTAACATACATAAATCTGTGGAGCAGATTTGTCCATTACAGCCGAGCATCCTTAGAGCAAGGCCTGAGGGTCCAGGGGCTAATAAACCATGCGCTGTCAAAGCAGCAGCGCATCATTATAAATTGTGCATGAAGTCTATGTTTTAAACATTTTGACCGCATCCCCCCTTTCACACACATGCACAAACATTGGCACGAGCTCACAGCAGAACTGCCGGTCCCTGTGTGAATAAAGTGTATGCAGCATCTGCATACAGTGCACTGAGCAGATCTCAGGCTGGAAAACAAGAATCTATGAGGCATAAGAGAGTATGAGAGACAGACAGAGACAGACAGACAGACAGACAGACAGACAGAAGACTGTGATGGAGCCCATATTTATAAGGCAGAGATACACTACTTTGGGAAGTGGTTTGGAAATAAGGTCATGAAGGGTCTTGCTGCTGAATGCATTTGTAAGTGTCTGTGAATGTGTGTGCATATTTGTGTGTGTGTGTGTGTGTGTGTGTGTGTGTGTGTGTGTGTGAATACCCTGCATATCCTAGCAGTGCATCTGCAAATGTACTCCTCAAGCAACACAAATATCTCATAAAAAAGAAACACAGAAACCAGTCATGCCTGCAGAACGTAAAGATGGAGATATTACAATATATTTAAAGCAGAAAGAAAATAAAAATCATATAATCAGCCATTGTTTGTAAGCCTAAGCAACACCATTTAAAAATAAATAAATATGAATACTTTTGATGTAAAAAAACAAACAAAAAAAAACTGAAACTAATATATATCATATCAGATATTTTTTCACTTTTTATTTGACCAACAAATAAATAAAAATATTTTAAGGGAGAAATGACAAAAAAAATTTAATTACCTGGTTGAATAATTGTTCACATACATTTACATTAGGAAATATGACTGTTATAATCACATCAGACTCATATGCAAAAGTGATTATCACAAACCTGTCATTGACGAAGTGATTCTAATTTTAAATATAATATCCTGGTTTCATCAAACTTCTGAAGCCATGATCCACAAAGAGATTTGTAGAAAAGGGGAACGGTAAAGAGAAGGTCTGTGAACATGGGGAGCCAGGAAAGGTGAGTGGCAAGGTATATACACCAGTGGGAAATTTGTCTAATGAATGTTCTGTGATGCCGTGAGCAGCTGAAGGGATAAAAAAGGGCAGAGACAAGAGCAAAGGAGGGGGGAGAGAAAAAAAGATCAGTAGCAGAGAGCTGCGTGTGTGTGGTTGAGTGTGAGAGAGAAAGAGAGAGAGATAAAAAAATAATCTGCTGAAAAACAGAACTAAAACAATAAAAATATAAAGAAGTAAGACATTTCAAAACCTGCCTTCATTCGCTTATTACACTGGTGAGAAATGACCAAAACCATGGCGGTAGGTACACCATCAAAGAGTCTTTGCCATTCGCTGACATCCTCCAAGCATCCACCAAAGCCAACACCAAGAGTATCTCCAAGTTCCCACAGAGCAGGTAATTCCAGGCTCTACTCCAAGGCCAGGCAGAAGACTGGTGGGTGATCGGGAGGGTGGTTGCATCAGATTGTGCTCTAGTAGCAGTTCTGCCAACTGGTGTTCATCTAAGGTGCTGCCAAGCACAGCTGTGATGGGAGCTCCCAAATCTTTGCAGGTTTTTTTTATTCATATTTGACTTAATTCTTAGTTGTTTTTTTTCGTTGTATGAAATATAATTTATTTCAACACATACGATTGACAAACATTACTAAAAATTGCTGCCACAGTCAGGGAAAAGGAGTTTTTAATTATTTCAGGTACTATGTAGCCAAAAGTTAAGGTGAATAAACCATAAAGGTGATGGACCATCCTGAAAAACCCATCTCAGAGTTTCTCTTTGTCTCTCCACATATTCTACTTTAAAATAGCCTCAGCTAACTAACTGATCTGGGGTTGAATCCCAAATGGAAAGCTGGTTGCCTAGGTAGGGTTTGGAGTGCGTTGTTCCATATACAGTACCAAGTAATGCCCTTGTTCAGGGGTGAGAGATGGATTTGGGATTCATCCTTGTGTTAAAAGCTAGTTAGATTTGAAGCTCATTTGTTGCCTTGAGCAAAGCACTAAAGTGAGTCATGAATCTGTCAAAATGTAGGTTAAATCTTGCGCTTATGTTAACTAGCAATAAAATTAACTCAAGTTAATAAATTAGTAATGAAAAAGCATGGTTTATGGTACTGCATGATGCCACTGACTCTTCTAGTTTCTCTTTCAACTATTGTAATAATAAAACTAAGAAAATTGCCAGTATGTTGCCAGTATGATAAATTATATTAAACTGTATGTGATGCAACAAAATGGAAGCCAGTTTTGTAATCATTAAGTGGAATTTCATAAGAATAACATAATTTTGTTCAGCACTTAAAGTCTGTCCTAAGGTCATTGAGATGGGCAGGACTAACAGAAAACCCAAGTTAAGTCGAGTCAAGTGGCTTTTATTGTTATTTCAACATATAAAGCAAAAACAGTACATAGTAAAAATTAAGCATGAGACAACAAAGAACTACACAAGAATATACATAACTAAATTAAACTACAAACACAAGACTATGACTAATAAATTGCATAAATGTAGGCATGTGCAAAAATTGCAGTAGAGTTCTGCTACAAAATACAAGAAGGACATTGCAGGACCATCCAGTACAGCAATTGCAAAGTGTCCAAGATTCAAAAGAAGACTTTCATAAGTTTGTACCTATTAAATCTGACATCACCAGCCCCTGACTGATCTAACTAAATGGAAAGCAGCAAAAGAAGTCCAAGGAATGGAGTCCATGCAAACTTCACCCTGGTGGGACACTCATGCATTCTCCTGACCCCCCGCTTCATTTTACATTCAGACAGGGGGTTAAGGGCTATGTTGAGATATTACCAACCTGCTTCCAGTTCCTCACTGCTGAACCAGACTTTAAAGTTATTACAAGGATATAGGGAATCTCCCTCTTGGAAGGGATTGATAAGGAGAGGTGGGTATTTCCAAAGCTCTGGAAGTACCGTAAAAACACAGTAAAGACCATCATCAACAAGTGCAGAATATGTAGAGTTAAACTGACATTCACATATAAAGTTTGGGGGAATGAATGACTGGAATCAGGCTTGTGAGTCTAGTTTTTTCATAGCATCACATGTTACCTGTTGGTTCCACAGGATAAAATATCCAAATACATACCTATAGATTTACTTTAAAAAGACTGCGGGATGTACAAGCACAAGACATATTTTTCCTGTCATTCGTTATCACCCAAATCAGTCTGGTTCCTCTCAAGGTTTCTTCACATTGCTATCTCAGGAAGCTTTCTTCCTTGCCACTGATGCCCTCGGCTTGCTCATCATGGACAATCTGATCATTTTGATTCATACATATTTCCTCACGCTTTTTATACTCATTTTACATCATTTTTATTTACTTTTGATTCTGTCAAGCTGCTTTGCGTCAATGACCACTGTTAAAAGTGCTATAAAAATAAAATTGAATTGAGTTGAATTGAACTTTAACAAAGTCTTGTACACACTTGCGTGAACAGTTAATGCACTTCTTAAATTCTAGGACTCCTCTTGAAATATCTACAAGCTCTATTGAGACAGTAACTAGAAAATCACTTCCAGTGCTTGTCACAGAGAATAACTGCAGATTTAACAGTTCAACATAAGAAATGCTACATTGATGTTCATCGACGTTTAAACACTAGTTAGTTTTTTCCAGGACCATGCAGATAATTTTTAACTCATTGAGGGTCTTAGGATTTCTTTTGTGATCTGCCCTCTTCAAATGAGACCACACGTCTGGTGATTGAAAGGGCCATTGTCAAAAACCTTAATTTTGTGTTGTTGCAGCCATTTCTTTGTCGATTTTAATATGTGCTTCAGGTCATTGTCTTGCTGGAAGACCTAACCATGGCTCAGTTTCAGCCTTCTGGGAGGGCCAACCAGATTTTTGGCAAAATGTTTTGGTACTGAATGGAATTCATTATGCCACTGACCTTTTCAATAGCCCCATTGGCAACTGGCAGCAAAACAGCCCCAAATTATCAAGGGCCACCACCGTATTTTACAGTAGATATTCTTTTTATGCAGGCCCCTTTCTTTGCCCAACACGATGATGGTGTCCATGGCCAAAAAGCCATTTTTTTGTGACAATAACACACAATTTCAGTACCTCCAATGTTGCTTGGCAAAGGTCAGACACTGGAATTTGGTCTCAGGAAGACCTTCTGTCATAGACCTCATCCAAAAAGTTCCGAGGTTTGTTTTTCCAACACTGATAAATGATGAAAGGATTTACACCCCTGCAAAACAGGAAAATTTTCATGAATGACAATGAAGTCCCTAGATACTAAAAGCTTTCAAGAAATATTAAGAAATATTATTTTCCCAAAGAATATACACATACACATAATTCCTCAAATAATTTATATTAGAATATTCTCACATATGTTTTTGACAGAATTAACTATTCTGAAGATAAAATGGCCCTTTTGGCAGGAATTATTTTTATTGACTGAATAATTCGTAAGTTCTCTAATGATCTGAGGAAATTGGCTTATTATATGTAATGTCTATTTAATATGAATATTTTTGCTCCTTTTTAAAAAGTGTGCCATTAACTCTGGAGTCAACTATACAAGCTCACTGGGCAATCATGGTTGCTTTGCATGGATGTTTCTGGAAGGGCCTGAATCATATTTATTTATAATGAACTCATGATGGTAGCAGCAGAATGAATTCATAAGTCTACAGAAACATTCTGTCTGCCAAATTGCAGAGAAATCTATCCAATCTAACTTCCAACACCACAAAGGACTTCATCTGGAAGAAAAATTAAAGGTTTTAGATCCAAGACCTTAACCCAGTTGAGCATTCATTTCACCCCTGAAGAGAAGACTGGAGGGAGGAATTCCTCAAAATGAACAACAACTGAAATAAACTACAGTACAAGACAGAAAAGCAACACACCAAAACCAACCAAAACCGTTGGGTGATGTCATTGGGTTGAGAGATTGATTTAGTTATGGCAAGCACAGGATATGCAACCAAATATTAAGTGTTATTTACTATCATTTATGTTTAGACTATCATTTCCAGCAGTTTTGCTCACCTAAATATTGAGTTGTCTATTACCAAAGAAAAGTTGATTAACAGCAGTAGTAAATATCAAGAAATCAAAGTAAAAAAAATTGAACTCACGTTTTATTTTCATTTTTGACCTTAAGTTCAAATGTCTTCCGTGTAGAGGAACTGATTCTCTTGTACTGATTGGACAAGAATTCCATGAGTGGGAATATCCTGGCACAATCCCACTCAGACTCACTCCATGTTGCATAAACTTCAACCAAAGCCGAACTAGAGGACGTCAACATTCCATTCATGCAACGCGAGCTAGCTGGACTGCAGGCAGCAATTTTTGAAATGTTACATTTTGACAGTTGTCAAGTCAGCAAATGAATTAGGGGGAATGTATGAGTCAACAGGAAATGCTGCCTTCACTTGAGTCTACAAATTAATGAGCAAACAGCCTCTCAATCAACTTCACTAGGGAGTGAAGAACGTGTTCATAGCTTGCCAACGTCTGACTCTAAACCCCATACACACTATTTTTGGGGGCGCAGACTGAGGAGAAAAAATCAGAATACACAATCTTAAAAACACAGTCTGGTGTCATCAGACACTTTTTATCGGTAGTAGAACTATTTTATAAAAGCAATATAACACTCATGTTTGTGGGCTTGTTAAAGGATGCCGGAGATAGGCCCTCCCACATCTGTGTTATAATAATAATATATATGATAAAGTATTAGCACTAGATAAGGCAGAGTTACATTATACTACATATTACTCCTTACAATACAAAAAAAAATACACATAAACTTGGCGCCATTAGCATAGCTAGTAACGTTAGTATCATATTCTATAGAGGAAATCAAATTTCTCACAAAACGAATGTGTTTTGCAATACGGCAGGATTTACAGCCATATTAGCCGTTCACACTGCTGTTTTGAAATGGGTTTAGCCGTCTTATTTTCTCGGACGCTAACTAGCAAGCTACCTCTTTAAAATGGAGGCATTCAGATACAACAAATTTTTTAAATATTAATGCTAAAAACCCATCAAGACTTTCTCTAGGTAATTGTTCTTGTCAAGAACATAAATGAACATGCGTTGCTGTGCATTATGTGTGATTAAAACACTGAGAGTTGCGCGAGCAGCGTGGTGATTTCAGGGGAGCTGGAGATGATCAAGATCAAGTACATGTCTTCTTGCTAATGTGTGAAACATGAATTTTTCATTAAAAAGCCATGTATTGCTTGGGTGGGGGGGGGGTGGAATGGCTGTGGTTAAAGCACATGTGTGAGTGTATTTTAGTAGGACTTGTGTGCTAAACAGTATTGTGTGTGTGTGTGCGTCCTTCCCCTTGTTTTTTGTCCTCCGTTTCCTCTTCGCTCCAGCTCTTTTCTCTCCCTCCTCCTTTTCACTCGGCTAACACATCCCTCCCCTTCTCCTTCTTGCCGTTCCTTGAATGTAGCGTTTAGTGATTAATGTGAGTTTTAATTGTCAGGCCCACTTTTATGCTCATTAAAGTGCATTATGCAGCAGTTAGGGTATTAAAGTTCAGTGCGAAATTTCATGCATACTAATCAGAATGCAAATGAGCCTGGCATAAAAGGATCCCTAGGTGCGAGGCGAGGTGTCGTTAGTTATCTCTTGCCGTGGCTGTCTCGAGCAAGCGGGTGAAAAAGAAAAGAAATGACTCGGGCTAAATAGATTTTTTTTTTTTTTTGTGAATAAGCGAGGAAAGCGTTGGTAGCTATGGTAGGAGCTTGTGTATGAACAGTAAAGAGCGGGATAAAAAAAAAAAACTATTCAATGTGCATGCCAATTAGGACAATGAACATGCTTTCAGGTAGAAACCGCTTTTATGTAGAGTGCCAGTGGATTTAAATATGCATAGATAAATTTAAATATGCTCCTATGATTGGCCAGTGTGACGTGTAAAATGTCATGAGGAACATAGATACAATTACAGTTTAAAATAGCCCTTTACAAACGTCTGATACATTATGGATCTAACATTAGGAGAAATATGTTGTATGCTCAACAAGAGTGTAATGCTCAAAATGAATAAGAATGGTAATATTTGGTGTTATCATTATGCTAATTCATATGCTAATCACGGATCATCTTCACAAACATGCATATGATCAACAACATGTGATGTGTCTGGATTCAAATGGGACAAACCTTAATTTCTCATTAAATATGTATTGTTTTGTGGGGGAGAAAAAGGCTAAAGTGTGCATGTGTGTATGTGTGTGTGCATTTGTGTGTGTGTGTGTGTGTATATGTGTATGCATGTGTGTGCGAGCCCTCCCTTGTCCCCCCTCACACTGGTCCCATGCAGAGAACAGATTCTGTCATCACACACTCACCATATTTCTGTCTGCAGGGCAAAATGAAAGAATAATAGAGATATTCAAATGAGTTTGGTATATATTTAAAGCCCAGCATGATGCAACTATGATCATGTCACACTGTCTAGGTGGGATCACACGAGGTCAGTGGGTGGTGATGGGACCAAAGCGAGTGTGTTGAGTCTGTGAATAGTGGCACATGTAGTTACTGAAATGCAGTATAACAGTCTGAGGCTTAAAAATAAAACAAAAACAATACTGTAGGGAGTTTCCACCCCCACATATCTGGTCAAAAGGAATGTTATGATTTTCCTTTAATGTCACTGCGGTAAAACCAAAAAGGAAACTGAAACTAAAGAAAGCTGAGTCTTAGTAAATGGATAAATTCATAGCAAGCTAGCATTTCAACCCAAAGCCATCTGCTTTTACAGCACCATGCAAAAAATCTTTAGTCACCCCTCATTTCTTCATATTAAATAAAATTTTATTAAATTATGTAAATGGGAACACATTTTTTACTGCGACAGATTGCAAAGTGCCTAAAGATACACTTTACAAATCATGTACACTTTATGCAACAACCTCAGCAGCAACCTCATTTCCCCTCTTGTCTGTTCCAATCACTCAGCATTCGGCATCACCACCGACCTGAGCATCTGTCATCATCTGCACTGTTTCTCGCCTTTAGTTAAATGTTTTTCATGCTTAAATGATTCATATGTTACTGTGTGGCTTAACAAACAAAAACCTTCATCTGAAACTTTTCCGGCAAGGGACTGGACTAAAAATGAGGACCAAAAACTTGACGAAAATGAGATCCTTCAGGGAGCCTGGAGAACTAATCCTCAAGACTACATTAAAAATAAAAGAAAGTCTGGCTGTTTGGAAGCAAAATATGAAGAAATTAGTGGTGGTTCCAGCTTCAAGAAACTGCTTTGAGAAACTATAAATAAAATTATTTAAAAAGTTAATGTTGAATAAACACAATTATATTTTTACCAGAATTTTTTCTTATGTATTGTATATCTAAATGCATTCAGTAGGGTCCCAAAAGTCTAAGACCACAGTAAAAATATGTGATAAAAAAAGAAAGAAGTACATAATTAAAAGCATGCTGTAAAAAGTATATTTAAAGCAAATTAATTACATATGCAATATATCTTAAATATTGAACATTCAAGATTTTATAATATTTTCCCAATTTAAATGTGAGCACATTTGTAATACAGAGCATGTTTTTTTACAAAAGGTCAGATCGTCCTTATACGCTGATCTCTTCTACTGGTGCTGTGCTGATCAGATGATTTGATCTAAAGTGGATCATAACAATCATAAGAATGGATGGTATGAAAACGCACAAACTTGTGAAGTCCATAGCAGCTCAAGTGCACGCAGTGATTAAGAGGACATAACTGGGGACATGTCCACACGTAGCCGGGTATTTTTTTTTTAAAGGAGATTTTTCTTCTTCGTTTTTAAAAATAATTCTGTCCACACGACCTACGTTTTTAAAAACATCTTTGTCCACATGAAAACGCCCTGTTAAGTGCCGTTAGGAGCCTCTCTAATCAACAGGGGGCCAATCAGAAGCCGAGACCAAACGGCATTACCTGTTGCGCTTTGTAGAAATCCGACGGGTCTCGTCTGAACCCGCCGTCACTGTCGTCAGGGTTTTGTACAGTATGTAGTAGCAGTGAGCTTAGTAGTACATTCAGTCACTAGTTTACTGTACGTACGTCCACTATTACACAAAATATCCTCATAAACAAAGCTGACAAGGCTCACTGATTAGCTTGATAAACATACAAATTATGTAAATTAAATGCTATTGCCTTCACAATTAGCAGAACTTAAGATCAATGAACACATATGGGAGAGTGTTAGACAATGCTCTCTACCACAATCATCAAAACCAATTAAGACATCCCTTGTTCATCCCTTCTTTACAGTTCCAGATCCATATGGAATTGACAGCAACTTTATCTGAGCATAGAGGTTCTGCAGGCTCGGTGTGGCCAAATTTTTATTCAAAGGATTTTAAAGTATTGAAGCTATCAAGGCCTTTGAACCAATGTGTGAAGTGATACGTTAGTTCCTACTTTCACAAATAGAATTTTTGAAACACATTTTTTCAGCACGAATCATTATGTCCTTTAAGAAAGTGTACAAATATACTCAGCAAAAAAAGAAACGTCCTCTGACTTTCAACTGTTTTTACTTTCAGTAAACTTAATGTGTAAA
>JAQMYJ010000009.1:7911817-7920440 GCA_030014305.1 Clarias laeviceps | reverse complement strand
AAATACACAGTCCTGAAAAAGGGACGTTTCTTTTTTTGCTGAGTGTATATACAAAGCCATAAAAATCACCCCCAAAAAACCAAGTAGCGCTCATCTCATCTCATCTCATCTCATCTCATCTCATCTCATCTCCTTCTGTTCTCTCTCTCTCTTTCTCTCGCTCTCTCTCTTTTCTCTGTGTGGGATGAAATCACATCCAGAGAATGTCTTCAGCCCTCTTTTATCAGCCCCCGTATACGATGCGTTTTCTTTGGAGTGGCCCAATTCACAACACACACACACACACACACACACCAGATATAAATACAGCGGATTAGGATACAGTATAGTGTATCATCAGGTCATTAATGCTAATTCATCATCAAGCCCTGGGTGATGATGGACAGAACATCTGTTCAAGGCGCCTCGCTTCGACCCGTCCTCCTCCTGCACTCATTTTTTTTTTCTTCTGGTTTTCTTTTTTTTCCCCATGACGAAGTGCTTTAGGATGACCAAATGCTCCAAATCGGGGGGTTCGTTCGAGAGAGTGCGACAAACTACAGCTACTTTATTTATACTTTAACTTCATGTGCATTAATCACGACCTCCATCTAAAAACAATATTAGACTTGTAGGAGCTTAAAAAACGATCCTGAAGTGACGCTAAGTCATCACGTGTAGCTGTTTAACGCGCGGCTGCATAGACTCATGCTAGTACGACAAAACCTTTCAACAAAATTGTTGTCTGTGATGATGTTATAAAACATTCATTGTTTTTTAGGACTGAAGTAAAACATGAAGGATAGACTTTATAGATAGAGAGTGTTCGAGGAAAATAATCAATGTTTGGTGCGGTGCAGAGCAATCGGACACGAAGCTGAGGATTGTTGATGTGTTTTATCCCTTTTGTATGTCATTAGAATCGATTAAACACCTGACGTTTCATACTGGTGAATCTCTTATGTTATAGCAGCTGTAAACGAAACTTTCTCTCTTTAAGCAAACTTCCTTCTCAAAGCCGAAAAAACTCAGATATATAAAATCCAAGGTCGTTATGTTAGTTAGAAAAGCGTGAACCATGATCACACGCAGATTTAGAGAAGAACAGGATCATATTTAACACGCCGCAGTCACACACTCCGGTCCAAGAGGAAGAAATGTTTACAGATGGAAAGGATTTATAATTTCAGATAAAGCTGATACCCAAAGGCCAGTGCAGCTCATAAACATAAATCATTCATGTAGCGCTTATTGTTTTCAGGATAACAGAGTTAAGTTGAACAATTTTTGATTTAATAGTGTGAGTGTGTGTGTGTGTGTGTGTGAGAGAGAGAGAATGAGCGAGACAGACAGAGAGAGAGAGATGCACTGAAGCACCAAAGCTTGATAGTCTCCATGTTTGGAGGTTGAAGTGGCAGGAAGGCGGCTCACTCCGTCATGCTTTCTCTTCCTGTGATGTGTACTCTCTCTCTCTCTCTCTCGCTCTCTCTTTCTCTCGTTCCTTCCTCCCCTTGCAGAAAAGATGCCAGTGAAAGATAGGCGCCCTGTCTTTGTGTGTGCCGTCACCATCCACCCCATTTGCAGTGCACTTCTAATGAGAGAGCGACATCAGGAATCGTCTCGAGCAGACAGCTTAGGCAGAACTTAAAATAGATAAATAAAATATTCTGTTCCCAAGAGAACTTTCACTTGGGAGAAAAAAAAAACTTTAAAAAAGTCTATTAGCCAGCTCGCTTTGTGTTTTAACCCCTGTCCTGGTGTGTGTTTTTTTTTTTTTTTTTTTTGCGCTCCTGATAACGAATTTAATCGAAGGTATATTTAAGTCTACAGTTTGTGAGACGCACACAGGGATGCTCGTGTTTCCTGTCCATTGTGTTTTTTTTTTTTTTTTTGTTCATCCGGATTTTGATCCTAATGCATCTGAGGGTTAAAAAAAAAAAAAAAAAAAAAAAAAACAGTGCAGGTGAGGTTGTGTGTAATAGCACGCCCTGTCACTGCACCCCGCTTATTAAGATAAATATTGCGATGGGGAGATTTTCAGCAGTGCCTGAGAAAAAGGGACAGACACATTCATCTTGTGTGCGCTCGCTGTTTTTGGGTTGGCTGGAGAAAATGGGTTTAAGCCCCTTTAAGTCACCCCAATGTATGGAAATGTATGTGCATTTTTAAAAGCACGGCTAAATTTATTTCCCCCCCCCCTTCACCCGTCTGAGCGTGCGGCTGATAGACCAATAGAAGGCATGATGGATGGACGTATAGAGAGAGACAAACAGACAGCAACACACACACACACACACACACATACAGTATATATACACACAGGGACCCTATATAGCAACTGGAACCTACTGAAGTATTCATACACACCTTTAACACAATCCATCCTTTCCCATAATGCCTCAGTGGCACTGACACGGAAACAAACCGACGCTTAATGACGGGGAATAACGTCGTCCGCGCTGTTTATCATCACCTCAGTGGAGCTGGAGTCAAACCAAAGGACAGAAATTTGATTAAGTTTTATTTTCTCTCTCTCTCTCTTTTGCAGTTAATGAGAAAAAAGTTTGCAAGTTTATTCACACTGCTAATTATTTACGGAAAGTTAATTCCCTGAGTTGTAATTAAAATACATTCGACTGTTAGGAATGGATGAAGATGAAAACACGCCGATTCGTTTTTTTTTTAAACGTGCAAACCTTGTAAACTTTATAATTATCTTTGCTAAAAGTCAAAAGTGCATTTCTGGAATATTTCAGGGAGGGAATTAATTAGAAACCAGTGAGGATTGTTGGCAAAATAATTGCTGGTGGATTTAGCAGGGACAAATGAAGACACTGGAATTATTTTAAATGCTTCATTTAGACATGATACGGTATAAATACACACCCTGTAATGTGTCATTATAACCTGCTTTTAATAGCAGGTGCTTATAATAATACTAGTAATAATAATAATAATAATAATAATAATAATATTTGTGTTTAATTTTAAAGTGAGAAAAGGTCTCCTTTATTTAAATTCCGCGAGACAGAATCAGGTTGTCTTGTGATCTCAAGCCGCCATTTTTGCTTTCGCTCAAGCAGACATGTGATGTCACGATGCATCATAAAAAAAAACCAAAGTGCAGACAAACAGGATTTTATCCTCGTCCACATGGAAAAAAGAGAAAATCTTGCTTTCTTTTAGCCGCTTTCTTTCTTTCTTTCTTTCTTTTTTCTAGCTCTATTATGCAACCTTTACCGTAACCAAACGCCGGGCCGTGGATTTACTCTTCATGTGGCGAACACATGACTGAATCGCTTTAGCGAGTGTGTGTGTGTACGTACAGGCCCAAAGGTCTCAGGAAATGACCTGCACTTGGGTGATTGAGGATATCCTTGAACTTGACAGTGAAGGAGAGCAGGTTGCGGAGGGGGAGGGGCACGAGTGGTGGGTGGTGGGAGGTGGGGGGGTTAAAACCCAAATACAGACGGACGAATCTCTCCCTGAGTCTGGAGTGGGTTCATGGGTTAAACCAGGAGGGGTGAGGACTAGGACCACGAGGACGGACCTTCCAGAGTCAAGGGGGACCAGCGATCCATTCTCTCTCTCTGTATCTCTTTATCTCTCTGTCTGTATCTCTCTATCTCTCCCTCTATCTCTCCCTCCCTCCCTCTCTCTCCCTCTCTCCCTCTATCTCTCTCTCTATCTCTCCCTCTCTCTCTTTCTCTCTCTCTCTCTCTCTCTCTCTCACTCGGTCGGCCCGGCAGAACCTGCTTTTAATAGCAGACTGTCAGGACACGAGCTAATTGGCCGTCCAAGAACCCCAAAGGTCTCTCTTGCACAAATTGGGGAAAAGGGCATCTGCCCCCAATCTGATGTGATTCCTTTGTTACAGTCGTGTCTATTATCCAAAAAGCTCATGCTTTTTTTATTTATTTATTTTTTATTTAAATTAAATAAATAAAACAAACCTAGCTTTAAGCGACTGTTTTTATGCAGGACATTTTTTTTCTCCGGCAGATTGAAAGAGCTCGGCAGACTGGAAGTAAATAATAATAAACTCAGCAGAAAGGCAAACATATTATATTTTCATTGTTGCTGAAAGATTTAATTTAATTCAAGTAAAATTCCCTGCTGGCTTCCAATTAAAAACAGAGTTTTTTTTTTTTGTTTTTTTTTTACCTCGCCCTGAGGGGGAACAGCTAATTATTCTGTTGACTACAGTTGTAGGGGGGAGTGTACACAATTAGTATGTGGTGTGCTTTCATCTTTTTCTTTTTTTCACACTCGCTTGTTTCTTTTTCTTCATTCAATTTTAATTGTGCTAACTCAAATATAATTGCTTAATTAGAGAGAGAGGAGTAAAAAGCAGCAGACTTCAGGACGGTGGCGTCTCGACGGAGAGGCGCGACTCTGTGGATTTAATGCCAGTGACTCTCTGAGAGAGAGAGAGAGAGAGAGAGAGAGAGTTTGATATGTGTGTGTGTGTTTGTGTGTTTGAGGGAGTTTTGAATGATGTCGTTTTTGCTAGAACTTTCTTGATGGTGATGAATTAAACGTGCAGGGATGAACATCGAGCTTCTGTAATCGACACATGTGGTGAGATTGATTGATTAATTAATTAATTAGACACATAAGATAAGCATTTGTTGCTAGACTGTGTGATAAGTGCACTGTGTTAGAGTTATCGTATCTGTTTTGGGAGTGTACCGTAGTCACGTATGACCTTATAAGGGAATCAAAGGAGTTTCTCGCATTTTCGTAGAGGCAGAAAGAAGTGCAAATGAAGATGACGAGGAATAAAAAAAAAACCTCACACACCATGCTCTAATTGTCAAGCTACACAACATGCTATATATATATATATATATAAATATATATATAGACTCCAGTCGTGCACACACACAACACCAAAAAAAAAAAAGATGTTTTCAATTTAGCATGGCTCTGCGATCACGATATCACTTTCTCCGAGCCGTTCCAGACCGGGATGGCCGCAGCCGTCTGAGTTGATCACCTCGGCGAGCTCAAAGGCTTCCTCCAGGAAGAATAATTCCACAGTTGCTGAGGTACTGAAAAAGCAATCTGCACAAATACCCCGGGGTCGTGTCTTTGGCCGGATGATTTGTGTGAAATGTCATACATTAAATATAAGTTTAACATTCAGACCCAAACACTAAAACACTGCTGTTTTGCTCCCTACAAACCCTACAGACCTGCATTAGGTTTTAGCTTTTAGGTCCTGAGCAAACAAACAAAACAAAACAAAATATATATATATATGCAACATTAAAGGTCCCAATACACACACACACACACACACACACACACCTGCCTCCTATACATCTAGCCAATTTGAAAAAGAAAAGTCAAAGTCAACTTTATTGTCATACTAACACCAGTATGCAGCTGCCTTTCATTTCACGTACGCAACTCAAACTTTTTCTTTCATTTGACTTTTTTTTTCTTTCTTTTTTTTTTTTTCTTCTTCACCCGAACCCCAATTCGCCGCCTGTCTTAGCAGGTATGAGTTTCATCCGGCATGCAGCGAGAGAGAGGACAAAGCTGGTAACTAATTCATAAAGTCCGGGCGGAGATGCCAAAGCGAGCGCCGTCTCCGGGGACGTCTCAGAGCCAATCACGCCACACATCCTCCTGTCCATTGTACTCCATGAGATGTGACAGAGGTGCTACAAAGCATGTCATTCTCGAGATGGACAATTGATGCACGCACACTCACACACACCTCCCTTTTTTTATTATTATTATTATTTTATTTCTCCGTCATCTCCTCCATTTTCCTGTCTGCTTGCTGTTTGTGTTTTGTTTTTTTCGTTGTTTTTTTTTTCCTTCAGAAACTTTCTCTCGGAGTAATCATAAAAAATAATAAGCCTGGGTGTAGTCTGAGAAATCCAGAAATCCATCGCGATTTTACAGCCAATCAAAGCTGGATGTAATTAGACGGAGGGCTCTTTGCGTGAGCCGAGTTATTGTTGTGTGCGTTTCTTTCTTTTCTTTATATTATTATTTTTTATTGTTGTTTTTTTTTTTTACTTGCAGGAAATGTCAAAGGCCTAGCACTTACAGCCTGATATATAATAGCACTTCTGCTACAATTCAATTCAATTCCGTTTTATTTGTATAGCGCTTTTAATAACGGACATCGCCGCAAAGCAGCTTTATAGAAATATATCAGTTCCGGATATAACTTTTAGATTTGTACGTAATGTGAGTAACGCAGAACTCGGAAGCGACGGTACTGAGAGGAACCAGACTGAGAAGGGAACTCGCCGTAAATAATGGCCTCCTGTGAGCGTGTGCTGTAAAGCCAGGGAGGAAGTGAAGGAAATTCATTCTAGTTTTAACACGACGTACGTTTGAATTTCGGCCTTCAAGCTATCGTGACACGCCGTGATAGCGAAAGTGTTCAGAGAGAACCTCGTGGTGTATCTTCTGAGCTGAACGGATCTTCAGGATGTCCGTGTGACGGCGTCCACCACCAGGAGCAGCAGGTGGTTCCCGAGCGCTGAGAGCTCCAGGGTACAAGTCGAGCAATTAGTTGTGTAAAATGCATGCGATCGTTTGAAAAACACATAAAACACCCCAGGGTTCTGTGAGTGTGTGACAGTTCCACATGTAGAGCTGATAGATATATAGATAGACAGATAGATAGAAATTCCAGGAGGAAGGACAGATAAATTGATCGATGGGAAAACAAATTATTCAATTTCACGAGTTTTTTTTATAGCTTTAATTAATAATTTAATTTATTATAATTAAATTTATTATAATTAAATTTATATGTTTGCAGTACAGGTTATGATCCTACAGCCGGTGAGCTCTCAACTATTCCCTGTGTAGTAGGAGCCAATTATTTGCTAAAAATATGGAAATAAGCGAAATAAGAAATTATATTGAATCAAATTATTAAAATCATGATACTTACAGGATGGCAATACAAATCGAATCAGTGCCCAAGTATCGTGATAATATCGTATCGGGTGATCACTGGTGATTCCCATCCCTGATAGAAAGATAGATATTTTATCGATGCTGAAGGAAATTCCAGGCGGATGGATGGATGAATCGATCAATCGATGGGAAAAAAAACAAATGATTCAGTTTCATGAGTCAGATTTTTTTTTATTGCTTTAATTTATAATTTAATTGATATGTTTGCACTACAGGTTGTAATGTAATATGTTGCAGTTCCTCTATAATCCTACTGTAAACTATTTCCACAGCACAGCAACCTGTGTGAATTAAATATCAAGAAACTAAGAAATTATATTGAATCGAATCAGTATGTGATAATATCGTATCAGGTGATCCCTGGTGATTCCCATCCCTGATAGATAGATAGATAGATAGATAGATAGATAGATAGATATATAGATAGATAGATTATTGATCCCAAAGGAAATTCCAGGTGAATGATTTGATCGAACAATTGGGAAGAAAAAACGATTTAGTTTCATGAGTCAGATATTTTTGTATTACTTTAATTTATAATTTAATATCTTATAATTTCATTTATACGTTTGCAGTACAGGTTATAATGTCGTAGTTCCTCTATAATCCTACATGTGATGAGCTCTAAACTATTCCCACAGCACAGCAACCTGTGTGAATTATTTGCTAAAAATATAAAATGAATAAACAAAGAAATTATATCAAATAAAATGTATAAAATCGTGATACTTAACCGGATGGCAAAATAAATACGAATCGGTGCCTAAGTGACATGATGATATTGTATCGGGTGATTCCTGGTGATTCCCATCCCTCATAGATACAGACAGATAGATACATACATACATACCAAAGATACTTGTAGACTCATTTATTCATGTTTTTTTTTCTTTATTAATACCATACTTTACCAAACATTTTGGGTGAATGATCCTGAATGGACATTTAGTTTTTCTAATATCAAACACTCGATTTGCGAATTAAAACATGTAAAATTCATATTCAGGTACTTTCTAAATGTTTTATGTTTGTTAAAAAATACGACACTTAATGATAGGCAGAGAAATTTGTCCAGTTGTTACGCTAATGAAGAGCGTCTGAATGAATATAGTGACGAAATTAGATTCAATACAATCAGACTAAATTAGCCTCCGTTATCATTAATTTGTAAAATAAATAAAGCCTTCTTTTATAATCATTGTTTAGGGACCTGACTTTCCCTAAACAATGAGGTTAATCTTCACACACACACACACACATATAAGTATATATAGGTATGATTGTGGATTATTTTAAACTTCAAATCACAAAATTGCAAAAGTTCCATTAATAAGTATTATTATTATTATTATTATTATTACTATTATTATAATTACATAAGGATTTATAAATGTGGTGCTTTTTAAAGCGTCTGCGATTGTGTAATGAAATGGCGAACACGTGGAGTGTTAACATACACTCGCTGCTTCAAAGCCCCGGCGCTGGTGTTGATGGAGCCAAGCGAAAAGTGGCCAGTTTGTTCATTTATTCTGGCGCGGAGATGAAACACGTCGTCACTTCTTTCATTCTGCCACAAAATGTACTTATATATATATATATTTTTTTTTTTTTTCTAAATTGTATACCTCACCTAGTCTACCCTGAGAACTCCCCGTTGTACTGTTTAATCTTTTCTTGGGGCTTTCTTTTG
>JAQMYJ010000009.1:7884317-7909317 GCA_030014305.1 Clarias laeviceps | reverse complement strand
GCACAATTTACACGCTCGCTCACGTTCCAAAGAGAACATTATCCTCGGTTCAGATCTCATCACGACAAAAACTAAACACGACGGCTCCAGTCGCCCGGTGCTTTGTTCATCTCTCCGTCCCTCCTTCACTCCCAGGTGAATCCATCATTTTCCGTTGCAGTGTATGGAAGGCTATAACACTATAAGAAATCGTCTCGCCGAATGGTTTCGATTAGGATCAATCAGGAAGCAGGCAACAAAGAACCTTATTCTTATTTTAGGAATATGAAGTGAAAATGAGAAGCAGGAAGAGAGAGAGAAAAAAAAAAAAAAAAAAAGCCGGACCGTTTCAAGGTCTAGAGTACAGAATGTGGCATCTTGGGTTTTTCCTCGCAGTTCAAGGACTTTTTTTTTTTTTTTTTTCCCTTTCTCTGTCTTCACCAAAGGTCAGGAGTGTAACATAATTACCCTGCGTATGCACAGTATAGAAAACATATGCTTCGAACCCTGGTGGAGTCGCAACCCTGTTACCGGAGGGGCGGAGCCTTCGGAGGTAAATGAACACGAGTCGAGTGTGTTCCGTTTATTCCATTTGTGGTTAATTAGAGAATGAAGGAGAGGGTGAGGAACCTGTGTAGTGCACCTTACACACACACACACACACACACACACACAGACCTCTGTCGTTTTTAGATCATTTTAGAAATCATCCTGGATGACATAGATAACGGGAGCAGACCCACACACACCCACACACACACACACACACACACACACACAGGCCTGCGTGATGAGCGCTCTACATTCCTTCCTGTTGAAAAAATATTTGCTTTCCACTCATAAACAACAAGTTTTTCTTTCCCTCTTTTTATCTATCTGTCTATTGTTTTTTTTTTCTCTCTTTTTTTTTTTTTTTTTGTGATTCATGAAGAGTTTTCTGCTAAAAGGCTTGGGAGCGCCTGTAATTGCTTTAAGGGCAGCAGCTGGATGAGTTTTTGGTTAGTTAATATTTAGTTAATCTCTCGACTCCAGACCTACGGGATTGTTTTCCTCCAGCTCTCCATCCATCTTCGCCTGATCGGTATTCAGCCTTGTCCCCTCGTGCCATTAACCTTCATCGAGGGTAAGAGGAGGGGTAGGAGAGAGCCGATAGGGATGTGGGGGCAGGGAAAATCAGGCTTACCTTTCCTCAGCGAAGACTCACCTCACTTTTATTTATTTATTTGTGATACACACAGTTTAGCCAGCTGCCACTCTGGCCTGTCTGAACAGCGAACATCAGGGCTCGCTGCAGGTCCATACGGTACGGTGAGTGTACGAAAAGGCCAGAGCACAAATCTTGAGGATGAGCCGTGGCCCTAAGTACTAGGAATTACCTTTAAGGCCATATTGCAGCTTTGTCAGCCTTGTCCGTAATCCAGACTACAACTAGTTGCTGGCAGAGGCGCTGCTTTTCAGGCGGCCCCCTGATGCGTGATGACGCACTACACCAGCTCGTCCTGCTCAGGAATGGGCTCTAAACCAGTAGAATGTTGGAACTTGGTTATGCCTCTTCATCCTCCGTATGCCGTGAATAAAAAGATTCAACAGCAACAATGGCCTGGTTAGTTATTCTGTTCTCTCTATGCGCTACCGGTGCCTCGGCAGGGTGCGCTTAGGACCCGATCTGTCTTCATTATCCGAGCTGCGGCGGAGACCTGGAAACGGCACGGTGATGAATGAGACCTTTAAGTTCACATTAATGGCTAAGTATTGCTCGTAAGGAGCTCTAGATTACGCTGCTGTTTGATTGGTGTGCTGCAATTCTCTGACGCTTCTTTGAAGACGGGGGGGGGGGGAAACGGTCGCTGAGCGTCTCCGAAGCGGCTCTGCGTGCCGTGATAGACGATTCGCACATGGCCGAAGTTCTTCAGAGCTCATTCTTAGAAGCCTGCGCATTGCTGGGCGCACAGCCTGCAGCTGGCGTCGACTCGCAGTGAAGTCCTTAAAGGCGAGTTGATGAACGTGCCCCATGAAAGTCCCCATGTGGACTGCAGTGTCAAAACGTCCAGATAAAAAAAGACGAGCTGGCTGAGCGCATGCATGTTTGACTCTGCGTGCTGGTTGCTGAAGGCAACCCCGGGGGAGTTGTTTCCTTTTTTTTTTTTTTTGTCTTTTGTTTTTCTTTCCTATCGTTCGGGGGTGGTTAACCCAACTGTGCTTTTTCCGGACGAGTCGGCATCGTCGACCGCTTGCTGCTATGCCTCGATTCGATGGTGTTGGGTAGGGCTTGGAATGCTTCTCCCATCTCCATTCCAGATTTTCTTTAAAGCAAACGAGCCGAGCACAGTGTGTACATTTACTTTTTGCACAAGTCATTTAAATGGGTCATACTGGCTTGAACAGAGCACGAGGGTTAAAGTAAACAAAAGTATGCCGCATGCTCGCACAGGCCCGCAATGTTGTTCCTCCTGCCCTCGTGCAGCATTGTTCCGCCCGCCTCCAGCCATAGTCTCGCCCTTCGAAACTGCCTGACTAAAGGAACGGATCGCGAGAACCAGAAGAGCTTGAAGGGAAACAGGTTCAGGGACAGGTTCACGAGGCACAGGGAGAGAGGCGTAAAGCGTTGCTGATGAATGTCTGGGAAGCTGAGCTGCGTGTTTGGTGAGCTAGCATCGAAAGGAAGTGCTGAGCTGTGCTGTCGATGGCAGAGGATTTGGAACGAGTTCACATAACACCAGCCCACTTTCCTCAAACACACAGAGTCGTACATGGACACAAGGCGCTGAAGTATGATTCAGTTGCTCTGTTCAGAACGTAGCAGATGTGTTCACACTTCCAAAGGCAACTGTTAGGTTAGGTACGTTGAGTAACTGCTGGTCAGAAGCTTTTCCCAGGAACAGGGGAAAAAAGTGGATGGTGGACATTGTACAACTCCCTTACTAACTCATCGTCTATCCTGTACGGGGTGTGTGGGAGGCCTGGAGCCTATCGCTAGGGACTTGGGGCATAAGGTGGGGTGCACTGTGGGCGGGGTGCCAGTCCATTGCAGGGCAGAGACGCACTCACTCATACACTACGTGCAAGTTGGAAATGCTAGTTAGATATTTGCATATCTTTGAACCGTGGGAGGAAACCGGAGTACCCGGAGGAAACCCACCAGGCACACTGGTTTCATGTTTGTCATTTAACCTCTGAAAGTAAATGAGTTACTCAAACCTTGTACCTCGGTTACAGCCCGAAAACCAACTCCAATTCAAATGTGTTTCTTTTCGAACGCCCTTTTTTAGTTATTCCACAGGCTGACTCGTGTCAATTCCCAAAGCCAATCAAGATTAATGTTGGCGTAAGCAAGATGAACGGCTCGCCCGCGTAACCTCCACACAGCAGAGCTCTGTCTAAAGAAAGAAAACGCCACAAATGACATTTAGACTAGTAAGAATAGGCTGTGGTGATTAATTTAGTGGGGGAGAGCAATGCTATTGACATTGCTTGAGGAAAAAAAAAAAAAACAAGCAGGGTGCGGGTGAGGGGTGTGTGTGGGGGTGATGAGGTTTAATAGTGATCATAATTCTGTCTGCAAGCTGTGGGAGGAGAGAGGAAGAGGCCTCTCCCTGCGCTCACTTATAGACACTTAGAAATAAACACAGACCCCAAAAAAAACCCGAAAACCCCCGAAACTCTCGAAACAGCGTGTGAAATCGATCAAAAATTTTCGCTTAAAAATAGCACCCAGACGTTTAACGCGTATATTTCTGCTGCCAATTAGCGACGCTCCACGTTTCACTGGTCTCCCTGTGCGGATTAGCGAGTATGTAAAAGATGTATTCCGTTACGCCTTTGACGGTAAACGAAATGCCTGTGAGTCACCCTGAAATCAGTTAGCGGCTCAGTCTTTGTCTCAGAATTAGTCATGTAACAGAATACGTTCTTGTACTCGTGTGAGCGTTCGCGCACAACAACCAAGAGCTTCCTCCAGACCTCGGCTGCTGAGTCAGCTGCTCGGAGGCAGTTTCAAGAGCTCTGCGGCGATCCCTCGAACCCGTTTCGCCGGATACGTCCGCTGAAAGAAAGAAAAAAAGCCAGAAACGATAACGCACGGATCCACTTTTCCTTTAACGCACACACAGGAAATTTTTTTTCCCCCTTCTTTTTTTTTTGTCTCGTCTTTTTTCAGGACATGTTATGGGAAATCGGGTTGTGAGTTGCGCACACACACCGGTGTGGCAGCCTGCTGCAGTAAATCTGCTGTGACTTTGACGGGCTTTTTAAAAGTCCGTCGGTGCGCTGTGCCAGCCACGAGTTTACACACACACACACACACACACAGAGACAGCTGCTATGAGGAGGCGTTTACGTTGCAGAAGTATCAGCACCTCCTTTATCACGAGAACAGAGTATTACAGGATGCAGGCTTGTGGCACTGTGGTTAAGATTTGGATTGAATTACGTAGTTGCTACATACTGTACATTATACAGTTGATAGAAAATACTTGGCCTGCAGAAATGATGTGTGGGTCCAAAAAAAAAATTATGCATGTCATAATAATATATCATCTGTGACATAATCTAACTACACAAACACCAGTCCAAGCCTCCGAGTTGGTGTGTACGGCTCTGCGTGCATAGGCACAGAGACGAGGAGAGACGAGGGGGTGAAGCACTGAAGGATCTCCTCACCCTCTAGCTGTCTCCGTGACACACATTCAGACTGATGGATCTGTTTGTGTACGTCCTCAGAATGGCACCTCGGGGCTCAGTGTGCAAGAGACCTTTCTCTTTACAGTTCCGTGGTCTCGAAAGCATTCGTGCTAATCCATTTCTCGATACGTGTTTGCGTTCTGGAAAGCGTGCGTTATTGAATACGGTGCCTGGGCCCCTTTAGCCATGTCCCTGCATGTCTAAGAGCAGTTCCTCTTTGTCTTACACTGGCGTTTGGGAAGCAGCCATGTGTGCCTCCGGCGCTGATCCCTCACTGTGAATCAGGTCTGACGTGCACATGGCTGGCTAGCTCCGTTTTTCTCGCCAGCATCCTACAGAGGGGGGGTGGGGGTGGGGAGGAGGGTGCATCCTAGGTGGAGCTTGGCACCGGTTCATTCCTCTTTTGTGTCACAGTGGTAGGGGCCAGCTTTGTCTCGAGTTCATATCAGATAGATTGATTGCAAACCCGAGCTGTGGAGGTGTGTGAGCAGCGTTTCGCTCATGAGGCTGAGATGAGCTGTGGCACTAAAAGGACCAGCCCTGGTGCCTGGCAGGCTGTGGCATCATCCCACTGCCATCGTTCCATGTTTCAATGGGCAAAACGAGGCCTTGGCACAGCCTCTTGTCGCATTCCATTCCTGCCAACGACTCCAGATGCGTGTTGGGCCTGGTCCCACTATGCGGGAGCCCGTTCCAGATGGTACGAAGCCATACGCCGCTTCCCTAAGACAGAAACGCGTCTTTGCTTCACTCGGCTCCGTATCCTCCATGCTCAGCCTTTGGCCGTTAACCTCTACGGGCAGCTGAGAAATGGCCGTCTTTGATTAGCGCAAGCGAGACCATATGTGCACCACGGGCTTCTACATCCAAACATAAGGCCTGTAAATTGCTTATTATTACTTGCTTTCATTTTTGCATCACGTTTGTTCTTCGAGCATGTGTAGCCACTCACGGACATGTACAGAGTAATAATTCTTCACCTCATATCGTCGTATCGTTCTTTGAACAGGACGTAGTTTCTTTCCCAGCTGTGTAGAATGTGAAGAGCCTGTAAATCTGGACCTGCCTGAATGAAGGGAAGGCCTTGTAATCCTCCAGGTGATTGAGCGTGGCCGTCTGTGTGCAGGGATTGTTCTTGGCCTGTTTATGTAGTCTAAGCGCACCTGTTTGGAGTTCAGAGGTCAGAGTTCGGGCTTATCTATCCCGTGAAAAAGCTGCCAGGCCGCTCCGTTTTTTGTCCACCAATAAGCATGAAGCAGATGGTTATCGGTGCAGGTGGAGCAGAGCAGGCGGTTCTCTAAACGACAGCCAGCTCTTGCATGTGTCATGCTGACCTTCGAAAGGAAACACGTTTTTGACATGGAATCGTTCCATACCCAGGTGACTCTGACTCCGACTTTCCCTGCTTCTTCAGCAGGGTATATGTGGTATGATGATACCCAGTTGAATTTCTGTTGTGTAATCGTGGGCGTTTTGTCTTTTACTTCCTTTCTTGCACGCATTAATATGTCGGAAGAGATCCAGCAGCTTTTCACGAGGTCCCGGCCGTCTCCTTTGCCACTGCTTTTCTAATATTACCGATATTAAAAAGCCTGGGCTGGCTGGTGGATTAATATTCATATGGTCTTAGTTGTGCATGTTAATCCCAAAGTGCAGGAAACGGGAGGCTCTTTGTCTCTGATCTGCGATCAGCAGGGGCTAAGGGTAGAGGGCTTGCCTGTACAATCTCACAGGAGGATAGCCTCTCAAGCCCGCTGAGTATAACCAAGCTCAGAGGGCTCAGGCTCGACCTTCCATCTGATCTCAACTCTTTTTATCTCTCGTGCGTTCCTCTTTACGATGAGATAGTGATGTGAGTATCGACACCGAGCACGCAAGATGTCTCTGTTCAGACTTTTACTTTAGAACCCAACATGGTGTTCAGCTCTTGTCCTCTTGCTCCATTTCATTCTCTCATTATTATTATTATTATTATTATTATTTATTTTTTTGGACTACTCCTTGCATTTATTAACCGTCTGAACTTTGCACTATGAGCCGCTTAAACGGAGTGCGTTAAAAGTTAAGGGTTATTTGCTATATAGGACAAAAACAATCAAGGGGTTTTGATGTGATCGTTTGACGAGATGACTTGGTAAAGGCGCAATAAAAGTTCTGTGTTGCATGGTGTTGCAGTGTACAGCTTTCCCCTGGTTCGCCCCTGCAGCTGGCCATGGGAACAGCTGACAAAACCTGAGCCCGAGAGGCTTATGGGAAGCCTTGTCCTGTCAGTCAGCGGGGACAACTAGGGGCCCTGGCCGCGGCCTCTGTTGTTCCGCAGCGTAAAGTAAGCAGGAAAGCAGGAACAGCTGGAAGCACACTGTGTTCACATGCACAGAGAGGTTCTTCTCTCTGCACAAAACCAAAGTAAACTGGGAGCCTTTCAAAGTCCCAGTGCTGAGTTCAGAGTGAGTGCTTGCTTTTGAGATGTATTGGAGATTGAGCTTTTCTCTCTCTCTCTCTCTCTCTCTCTCTCTCTCTCTCTCTCTCTCTCTCTCTCTCTCACTGACTTTTCGACGCATCTGGCTACGGAACAAAAATCAAAACTGGATTTGGGATATCGTGGCAGTGCTAGTGATATCCGTGCTCGTCAGATGCGAGTGCGCTCTCTCGTCTTAATCGCAGTGGTACCAACGAGCAGACGGTCGTCTTTTTCGGCATTTGTTCATTTCTATTTGTGTACGTTTTTTTTTTTTTTTTTCTTTCTTTTGCTGGCAGACTGTGAGCGCTCAGTTGAGTTGGGCCGTTAAACCAAACAGCTTGGACTGTGAAATTTTTTTGGGGAAAAAAAATTATCGAAGGAAGAGAAGGATGTGGAGGGAGCTCCAGTGCTCGAACGCAGAGCCCTGCCAAGCCTCAAATGTGGCTCTTTGGCTTCACGCGCCTTTACAAAAAAACACGGCAGTTAGTCCGGCTCGATTAAGCGCATTTTCATTTGAAAAGCAGACAGACAGCAGCGCTTGTATTTTTTTTTTACATTTTTTTTTGAGCCGAACAAAGCAGAAAGCCGTATGCTTGAGGTTGATCAGTTGCTACTGGCTGTATGTTATGTGGCAACTTTGATCGAGGCTATATTTAATTACCCTCTTGCCCCCCGAGCTGGTTGTGTCTCTGGGCTCGTCTCTGGCACTTGTGCTAACGTCACAAAGACTTTTCCAGTGCTCCGGGTCAGCTACGAATCTGCAAGAAATCTGACTTTTGGAGGAATTTTTCATATTGATTTGAGCAGAATCAACGCAGACGTATTTGGGTTACAGATTGTGTTGTGCTCTAATTAGAATTTGCGCTCTTATGAGAGTTATGGCTCTAATGTATTGTGTACGCCTCCATTCCCTCCGCCTTTCCTCTTCTTTTATTTTTTTTTCAGCTGTCAAGTCTCCCTGCCGAGCTTGCGTCCTTGATAGTCAAAGGAGAGGAAAAGAGGCATTTGAAATTCAAGGTTGAGTGTCTGTATCTCTCCGGTTCTTTGGAGGCATTGTCTACGGCCTCGGTGAGAGTTTGGAGTTTGGCTCCCTGTTTGTTGTTGTATTTGTGCGTGTGTAGTTTTGTGCAACTGCATCCAATCAGATCTGCCCCTTAACTCTGTAAGATGACCACATGTCGCACTGATAAACCCCCCGTGGTACGTCAGCAGATTTGGAGGCTATGATAGCGCTGGCACCAGTGGCCTGAACTCCTGATAACGGAATGGAATGGAGTCCCGGGCCAACTGCTGACTCGATTCCCCTCCCTCTTGTACTCCCAGGCCAGAAGGGGGAGGTCAGAGGCACAGATTTAGCCCCCACCCCTTCTTTTTTTGCTCTACTATCAGCAAGAGAAGGGCTAAATATGAATGTGTCAGGAGAGGAGGCCTGGCCCGGTGTGTATGCTCCTGCATATAGATCACTGTCTGAGCCTGGGACTGAGCCCAGATCTACTGATACATCAGTAGTTTGTGTCCCTCCTTTCACTCCCGCTCTTTCTCTCTCTGGAAAGTTTTCACCCCCATCCTGGTTGTTTACATGCCTCAAGCCCTGGCCCCCTTTTTTTGTCTTTTTTTTAACTGAACAAGAACTCAATGCATGTTGCCATGGTGGGATAGGAGAGCAGTTCGGTGTTCCCATTGTGCCACAGACTTCACTCTGTGAAAGAATTCAGGGGGTTTAAAGCTGAAAGGCCCGATCACGTTCACTCCGTTTCTAGTGCCTGAGCGTCGTATCGAAGCACACCGAGTGTGTGAACATGCTTGCTTTTCTGAAACGGCTGATTCCTGTTTAGATGTTGCACACGATGTAAACTACACTTTAGCAAGCCAAATCAATTCCATACCAAGCTTTGGCCAAAAAGAAAAAAAAAGGGCAGAAGGGGTGAAAAAAAGGAGAGAAAAAAAAACCAACGTTTGCAGTGTGTGGTTAATTTGGATGGTTGTTTTGAGTGCAGCCCTTTTCTGCAGGGTTATTTAGACAGAGGAGGGGGAGGTGTGAAAGTCTCACATGTTCCTTTGAGGCTTTGGAATCATTTTCTGTCAGCAATGTTTAAAGAGAATAAAGTGAGCTGTCATCACGAAAGGTTAAAAAAATCTGTCTCGCTCAGCCGTTTAATGAAAGCGACCGAGTAAGAACCCTGCAAACCCAAATCCATTATTCGGAGAAAAGTGGCGTGTAAAAAAATAAAAAAACGTATGAGGATGAGTGCCTGCGCCTCCCGAAGTCTTTCGCTCACATCACAATTGAGAAGTGGCTTTTTGTACATGGACGAGTATCGGCTTCTGGGATTGTCCTGTACGAATTCTGCTGATCTGGTTAGTTCATGCACGGATCCCAGGGACGTCTTTTTGTAAAAGCTTGTAAATTTGTATATTTGTACACTCAATTTTTATTCGTTGGTTTAATTGTATTCTTTACTGTGATATTTATTTTATTTTTCATTTTTTACACGCACACACACACGCGCATATATATATATATATATATATATATATATATATATATATAAAATTTAATTCTTATATCATTTTAGTCATGTCATATTGTGTACAGTTCTTTTAAAAAATGTGAAACATTTCATCAATAATTCATCAGTATTATTGGTATTAGCAAAGCTTCTGCCTCTGCCAGATGTGTGTCTGTGTGTATATATAGCTATAGGGTGCAAGGTATGTAGCGTTACACACAACAAACCCACCCAGCAATGTTTGCGCTGCTTGCACAAGACCGTAAGTCTGTGCACTAACTGAGCTTTTTTTTTTTGTTTGTTTTAAGAAAATAATTAAATACTGATCTAACTAAATCATATAACCCTGCACTTGTGTGTAGTTTATTATATAGTCGCTATTTAGGTAGTTATACTGTACATAAGACATGGAGTAGAGTTGTTGGAAAGGAAAATGACAATTACTTGATGTTATTGCTCAGTTTATAATCTGCTTGTAATCAAATCTACCATTGAGCACCATCGATAAGTAATTCTAATAACTCTTCTTATTGCCATCTCGGGGAGTTTTTGCTTGCCACCATCACCCTAATCTTGCTCATCAGGGACAATCTGATCATTTGGATTCATACATATTTTCTCACACATTTCATACTAATCGTAAGTATCATGATATAATAATTACCCCGCTTTGATATTAAATATTTTTTATCTTGTTACACTTCTAAACAAGCTTGTGAGTCACTGTGTGAGTAGTTTAGACTGCGGTCCAAACAAAGCAAACATCTAACGAGATGACTGGAACTGGGTTAGGAACCTTCAAGACATTATCATAACCTGGAAGGATAGCGCTGAACTTTTGTGGAAGAAAAAAAAAGGCTGTATTATGATTTTGGGTTGCTTCAGTTGGTCAGGTCTTGGCTCAGCGATAAAATGAAGTCAGCTGGGAACCTGAATGACCAAGTTATCATATCAGGGCAGTTTTTCTTCTCTCATGGCACAGAGTATATTCCAGCACTCGGATTATGAAATGGTTCTGGGAGCATGAGGAATCATTTTCACACATGAACTGGACTCCACATTGTGTGCTGTAATCAAAGATAGCGGTGAATAAAATCTTAGAGAGTGTGTGTTTTTTTCTTTTTTTTTTTCATTTTTTTTTTTTCATTTTATTAATTTAGGTTTATTTATTTTTTGGCCAGGAAGTGTATATACATAAAAAATGTATATACATGTAAACAATTTTGGAGTCAGTGTGGTGAAATGAATGGCCACAAATAACTGAATCAGTTCCCCCTTCTCTATTACCCATCCACATTAATTTGTTACCCTGTATAATAACAGATGCTTACTCATCCGTATATCTGTATATGACTCTAATGACTAGCCAGATGTGTCTGCTTGAGTTTAAAGCACTAGGTGAGGTCACGTCTTATTTGTGGTCGTCTGCGCTTTGTTGCATGTGTGCGCTTTGAATAAAGGCCTTGTCTATGACCGCGTTTGCCGGAAAGACGATTTAATCAGCTAATTCTCTCAGCTTCCCAGAAAGTCCCGCGTTTCCCCCGGTTGATCACTGGATGCCCAATCTGATCACACGCATTCTCCTCTTAACCAGGATCAGATGCTAAAAGTCCTACGTTTGTGCGTCCTGGCACTGCCTCAGATGATGATGATGATGAAGATGATGAGTCGTGCATCTAGCCGGTTTGCAGCACTACTAAGTCCGCCATGTGAGCTGTATGAACATCAGCGGACAGTCCGCCTTATCAGCAGCAGATCCAAGGAAAAATTTCAATCTGCCTAGTCGTGCGCTGATGTTATCCTTAAGAAGCAAATCTTTTTGACCTTTTTCGTTCAGTTTGGGATGCAAACATCTTGGCAGAACACCGTCAGATTATGTTTAAGCCCTGGATTGGCACCTGACACACTGCTCCAAAAAAACAGTTTACCAGCCAACAGCGAAGAGATCGTCACCTTTTTATTTGTCTAACGCCAATTGTACAGTTATTTCCACAAACAGACGAAGCTCCCCCCCCCCCCTTTTTTTGTTGCTATTATTATTATTATTATTATTATTATTAATATTGTTATTATTATTATTATTACTGCATAGAGGAGATGGCATCATCCATGGTAGGACTTAGCCAAAGTGTCACCAGAGGTCTTTTTTTTCTTTTTCTTTTTTTGTGTGTGTGTGTGTGTGTGTGTGTGTGTGTGTGTGTGTGTGTGTGTGTGTGTGCTTGGAAACGCTGAGCAGTAAAACAGCTTTGATTGTTGTGAGGATTGCGTCGCTGTGGATAACTGCTCCGTCTGTATGTTCAGAGAGAACACGGTTAATTAGTGCCTTGAAAAGTGCGAGATCTGTACACCCCACCCCTTGTTTTTTCGTCGCCTCATGCTTTATTGAGCAGTTGGAGATGACATACGACAGGCTTCAATTGACCTAGTTTGGGGGATATCCTCATTGACCTAATTTGCTTGCTTGCCTGCCTTCTGGTGCCTCCCTTACTCCCACCCCCATGTGCTCCGCTACCTTGCGTGGATGCCTGCAGAGAATTCTTCTTTCATACGTTATTGAGCACTTGCATATAAAACCCTGGAAAGAAAAAGGGCTGGGGCAGTGGGTGGTTTTTTTTTTTTGGGTAAAAGTCCTTCTCCCTTCTCAGTCCTACCCCTCCTGGGGTTCGCCTCAGCATCCAGTGCAGTGACTGGGTTCTCCATTGTGAGCGAGCTTCCACCCACCTTACAGTGCACACCTAACCCCGCTCACGGTGAGCGCGACACAATGTAGCCGGGACCCAGAATCTGCTTAGGGGGTTAGTTAAACTACAGGGACGGGCTATTGTTCCAGGTCGCACTAAATCACAGGTTAGGTCACAACCCCTGAAGAATCAACCTTCTCAACGTTTTGTTTCTGTTTCAGGAAAAGCTTTGTGTTTTTCCTCGGAAAGAGCGTCCGCACTACAGGGCTGCCTAATGTAATTTACAAGCGGGAACATATTCGTCATGCAGGATGGCTTTTAAATCTTATTTGAAAGACCAACGGTGACATTTCACCTTTTTTAAAAACATGCTTTTTGCCTTTTAGAAAATGGAATTCTTAAAGTCCCTAAGGACCTCAAGTGTATTAGAGAGGCTTGATCATGTTCACTTAACCAAAATGTGATTACAGGACACAATTTATCATGTTTAAGAAGAGAAATAGCCATTTATTGTAGTTTATTAATTAATTTAAAGCATTAGTCTGGGCAAAAATATGTGCAGACTGAACATGGTTAGTGCTAGTTTTATTCGTTGTATGTCACGACATTTAGGCTGCGTTCACATTACCAGCCTAAGTCGCTTTATTCAGATTGTTTTTAGCCTAATGTGGCTGTTTGTTTTTATGGCTGTCTGAACTCAAGTCAGATCTGAGTCACTTTCATATAGGAATGGGAATCACGCAGGGACTTCCTGATACCAAATTATCATAATGATTATTCGATTTTCATTGTGATTGTGGCGGTATTGCGATTGTATAAATGGCCCAGTTCCATATTACAATATATATATATATATATTTTTTTAGATTTTGTTACTTGACAAATAATTTTCTTCTACCACACAGGACGCTTTGCTGCCTGCCAATTTGTGAATAGTTTAGACTGCACCACCTGAATTACATACCATTTTACCACCTCAAATGCAAACATGTATAAATTAAAAGCTAATAAAAAAAAATCTGCTTTGGAGTCAGTGTGGTGACGCATGAATTGTACACAAAAGAATTTACAGAAGGTAATTGAACCATTCCCCCCATCTCTACGTTTGTATGTGATCCTAGATAGGATCCATGTTCAATATGGGTCGTGCAACTGGGCAGATCGGATTTCATGCAACTTATGCGGTGTCTCTGCACATGCATAGGGTGCTTGTTGACCTCTGTGGGCACCAGGAGGGAAGTGGATTTTATAGTAGCTGCTGAAACAACTGCCCACTTTTTATATATTTTTAATATTTAGCACTAATGTTAGACAGAAAGTAACTTGTAATTATGCATGTGAACCGCCATGACCTGTGAATCCGATCTGACCAAAAACTCGGAAGTGAGCAATGTGGCTTGTAACGCGAACCAAGCCTTATTTTCCCTTTAATCCAAATGACAATAAACCAATTGTGTCAGTCATCAGAAAGGCCGCAGTTTGCATTCTACCTCATTTAACACACCTAATTCAACTCCTCAGCTAATTACCAGGTTCTTTCTATTCTCACTTTGGTACGCCTGGGCATGTGCCCTGCATTGAGAACCAGTTTCCTTTAAAGTCCTGAGTCACCGCCGCAATTCGAACTGACGAAACAGGCATATCTGTAAAGTTTTGCTGAATCTTATCGATCGTCATGGAACGACAGGGCAGGGCAGGGAAAGGTGAAGGAAGAATTCTTCGTCTCAAAGGAATTCCTGCCCGCCCCTAATAACTATAATTACCACAATTATAATTAGCTTAATTATCATCTGGTAGTTACGTTCTTGCCATGTACCTCTCTTTTTCAATTTAATTTCAATCCTGAACTTTTCAGCCAGACACGCTTACTGCTTCGTTTTGTTTTGTTTTTTCTGGAAAAAAAAAAAAAAAAGAAAAGTCTGAGCTTATTATTTTATTTCCTTCCTCCGAAGTGTCCCTTCCGTTGGGCAGAGCAGAAGGCCCAGGAAACGAAGAGTTAAAGGTTGATGGCTGTGGTGGCTAGCTCTATTATGCAAGCTGTTAAGTGAAAAAGGAAGTGCATTACAAAATGCTGAGCTCAGAGGTCTGGCATGTGGCCAAGCCTTTTTCTTCTTTTTCTTCTCCAGAGCTGAGCGCTTTCTAAGCTTCCAACCAGTGGGTTTGTCTACTGTTGAGGAATTCTGTCTCAGGACCGCCCCCTCTCACGCTCTCTCTCTCTCTCTCTCTCTCTCTCTCTCTCTCTCTCTCTCTCTCTCTCTCTCGCGTGCTCTCTTTTCCCTCTCCCTCAGCTCAGCCCCGTCTGCCTCGCCCCTTTCCAATCCTTTGCAATGACCTCAGCAGCAGTTGAGCAGTTCAGCCCAGGGCCAGGCACGGTCGGGGCTGGGCCATGCAGGGGAGCGGCGTTTGTTGATATTGGACGAAATGTGCACGGTTCAGCCAGCTGAGGGGAGGAGGAGGAGGAGGAGGAGGTGGAGGCGACGTATGTGGGCAGATGTGCGCATGCGAGCTGGTGTGGAGCGCAGCCAGTGTGTGGAACGCATCCCTTGTGGCCGCATCGTCAGCTGACTACAGAGCATAAGGGGGGAAACGGGAGGGAGGTGCGTTCTCTCGCCAGGCCTCCTTATTTCTCTATTCCTCCTCTGTTCGCTATTAGTCAGGTTTTCCAGTCAGTTAGCCTGGGTGTGAATTCCAGGCATACTAACCAACTTAGCCGCCTGAAGGAGAAGTGAAAGCCGTTAGTGTGCTGAACACCACATAGCGCTGTACAGTTTTGCAACCGCATACTACATTAGTTCATACTATAATGCAACTTTTTCTTTTTTTTCCCCCCAGATGTAAGCATTACACAAATGGCAATGCAGGCAGATTTGTGCGTCTAAATAAGGAAGGATATTCCTGAAATTGAGCCATACTGAACTGTTCTTGTGTCTGACGCTATTCCGCTTGATGTGCAAGACCAAGATAGTTCAACAGACCAGCGCATTAATGTCCTTACAAATCATAAATGTGTGTGTGTTAACCTCAGGCTGAGAGCTTTTAGCAGTCTTACTGTGACTGCGTTCTATTTTTAAACGGCATAGCCTCGCCGCTGGGGCGTGCAGTGGGCTGGGAGGGGTCCCGAATAAAGAACCACATCCACCCCGCCCCTCTTCTCTTGGGATGTGGACTGGCAGACTGGCGGATGAGAAAAGGCAGTGTATCCACAGAGGCATGCTTCTTTCCAAACAGTGGAGCATTAGGCACGTACAGCCTGTCGGAGCATGTGCACGTCACTCGTGCTGGCCGTATTTCACACACACACACACACACACACACACACACACATACGCACACACAAAAAAAACCTCTCACAGTGGCCTGTTCCAGTGTCAGAGCTGCGATTGCGTACATCTTGGCTCTTTGCGGTCATTTGGCTAAATCACACTGATATTTTATCCCAGTCGAACTGGCCAGTCAAATCCCTTTCAAATTACATTACCAAACCTAATCCAGCTCGAATAGTGCTTTAGACGCATGTTTTCTTTCAGTTAACTGCATTGGTCTTTTGTTTCATCCCACTCAGCGACGGTGCGGAAAAGCACTTGTGTTAGACAGGAAGCGTCTGTCCTCATCCTGTTCTCTATACAACTGCATATGGAGACGAAACTGTTCCACATGTTCTCGTAAGCGCGTAAACCCCATCCTAAACAGGCGTCCGAGGCACGTCGGATGGTGACGCGGGCCGACCGGAACACTCGCTCCCGCACATGTGTTTTTAAGACCAGGTTTCCGATTTCACCCTGTAATGCGAATCAAGGCCCAACTGCACACTGCCCACGCTGTGCATTGTGTTGTGGGGCTTTGGGGACCAGTCCAGGAAGCAGGTGTATGTCTGTTTGCATGAGTATGTGTGTGTGTGTTCCGTGATGGGAGGGGTTTGAGGCCTGTTCTTCAATAGTCATCACGATGACTTCCTCCTCCTTCTCCTCCTCCGTCATTTGTTAGTGGAAAAGTGAGCCGAGTTTAGAGGCCGGAGGTGAAGGAGGAGGAGGCTGGTCAGTCAGCAGCGCCCGGCGTGGCAATTGACTGTTGGAAAAACAAGTCTGGGTCCCAGCTGTGCTTTTGCAAGCCTGTGGCATGCTGTTTACTGATGGGACCACACACAAAGGCTCTCTATCTGCACCATCAGCATCTAGTACCAGAGGAGTGCACGACCATACACAACCGTCTCATCAAACAGGGTTTGGCTCTGTAAGGCCTATTTACCAGAGTTTATGTAGCAGCAGGGTTTCGGAATAGGGGGGATTCGCGGTAGGGGGGTTCGTACCACATGGCTGGTGTGTACACTTCCATTATTCTAAGCGAGCTGATTGGAGACGTATCATGTTAAGCTGCTCTGAACCGGTACCTGTCGGTAGTCGCACTTCACCCGCAGCGTTTTCTTTTATTGGCTAAGAGCACGATCAGATGTAATTCCAGCCTTCTTTAAAAAAAAAAATTCAGCGCCGCAACGTCATTCAAGTTTTTAGACACATCCGGTTCTTTGCGTCGTTCCTCTTTCTGACTCACACATGTATTTGACAAAGCACTCTGTTTGCTTTTTTGCATGAAAACATTTTTGAAAAATTTTTCGATTAAAGATTGTATGACCAGTTTAAAACAGGTTCAGATGTTTTAAAAAAAAAAAAAGAAAAAAAAAAAAGAAAGTAATTCAGGGGAATTTCCAACATTTGATTTGGACATGATCGGCACGGTGGTGTAGTGGTTAGCACTGTCGCCTTGCACCTCCAGGGTCCGGGTTCAATTCCCGGCCGGGTTTGGTCCCCCCGGCTCTGTGTGCATGGAGTTCGCATGTTTTCACTGTACTTGGCAGGTTTCATCCGGGTACTCCTGTTTCCTCCCATAGTCTAAAGGTGTGTGAATGAGTGTGTGTGCCCTCTGATGGATTGACACTCTGTCCAGGGTGTACCCAGACTTGTGCTCCATTCCCTCCGTGACCCCGTATACAGGATAAAGTGGTCTAGACGGTGTGTGAGTGAGTGATTTATACATATATTTGAGAACGGAGAATTCGGTTAACCAAAGTGTGTGCTCTGGAGACGGCTTTTTATGCAGAAATTCATAATTTCATGATATTACTTGGCGCACGTATTCATCAACATCCGCTCGATCGCAGTCTACCGCAGCGATTGCGGTTACGATGAACCTTTTCATTTGCCAAAATGTACAGAGCCAATTACAAACAAGGAGCATTTTCTTTTTTTGCATTAGGATATTTGCAATTTATTATTTTTTTTATTATTTATTATTAAGTTTTTATTTAGTTGCTTTGCTTGTGTGCAAGTTCACGCCAGTAATCGCTTCGTCGTCCGTCTCAGCAAGAGTCGGAACGATGGTGTCTCGGGGGGGGGGGGGAACCGCTTTTGATCTGCTTGTGTTTGGGTGGTCCTGAGAGTAAAAACGAATTGGTTTCTGTAGAACCTGCGTCAGGCGGAAAGGAGAGTCCGTATTGGCAGGCTGGTTTCTTGGTCAGCATAACAGCTTGAACGGTAATGAAACTGGTCATTTTTTTCCCCTCCAGATGACCACAACCTTTTTTTAGAAACCCTCAGGAGAATAACCTTGGACAGGGCAAAATGTCAGAGTTTAATAACTAGCACATGACATCCAGAAGGTTAATTGCTGGTGTCTTCTAATCACGGATGAATACGAGGAGATTGGTGGGGGAGGTTAGAGAAAAGGGCAAAACATTTCCATTTGTTTTAGAGCGCTTGATAAGGAGCAACATCCTTTTTGCTTTATAAGCAAAATGCCAGGAAGTATTTGCTGGTCATTAATAAGTCGTCACTACTAACAGAAACTCGATGCCATTGATGTCGTGGAAATTACAGGGTTTTCTCTTATTTTTTTTATATTTTTTATGATTTATGGATATGTTTGACATTCTGGATTGTTGGCGAAACCTGTAACTTCCTGTTATTGCTCATGTTGAATATAATTTATATTAGATTAATTTATATTAGCCAATCAGAATAAAGCATCATGGCTATAGTAGTGAAGTAAAAGAGTGAATTTTATACGACCTTGATGACTTAAAGGGGAAAGAATAACACGGTCGCGTGGACCGACTGTCGGCGTTCACCCCTGCTCGTGGTTTTGCTTCAGTACAAGGGCTACGAAACCATAAACAAAGGGCTTAAGGTGTATTTTCGAAGCCGCTTTTTCACCGCAGCCTCGTTGCCATTTCCGGCGCCTGCTACCGATCTGTCTTGTGGGTTCGACCTGCAGGTCAAAGCTAATTGGACGTATTTTAGAAACGGTAATATTTTGAAAAGGGCAAGTAGCAAACGAGAAAGGTTACGGACCCGGCTTTCGAAACGGTGCTGAAAGATTTGAGGAAGTCGTCTTGGGACGTGCTCTGCGTTTGTCCGTCTCGGAATAACGGCTCGTCTGTTCTGTACACTTTGTCACAACCTGTTAGTGTAGGCCGGGGGGGGGGGGGGGGGACAAAAACACGACCAGTCCGGTCATTCTTCTTCATTTATTTTGTCAGTGTGTGCAAGAGTGACGCACACCGCTGTCAGTCCGGAAATGAAGTGTTATCAATCTCCTTAACTTGGGTGCCTCAGGCTTCTCACTTGAAGTTGAGGAACTCATCTGCAGGGTTTTCCCCCTTTTTTCCTCACCATTTGTACAAGTCGTGCATTCCATCAGGGAACATGATGTTCGTATTAACTGCAGCCTTTATTATTAGTAATAATGGCAGTCTGGGTCATGGGGTCTGGATTATCCTGAATAGAAATGGAACTTAATTTCTGTGTATGTAGAGTTTTGTGTAAAATCAGCACATGAAGCACATGGGCGTGTGGTTATATTGATCTTTTCCCCAATTTGCATCACTAATAGTTCTTCATTCACTTGTGTACCGTAACCTATATCAAATCATTTCCTAAAATTGAAACTAATAGAAGTTGTAAGTCTTTAAGTGTCCCATATTGTGCTACGTCTTTAACAAGGTAACGTGGCTCTCAGAGCTAATTTTATACTTCAAACTCACTTAAACTTCACTCCTCCTTCAAGCGCACTGTTTCAGTGTCTGCTGAGCCCCAACTGGAGCTAATACTATAGATATAAAGACCAGAAATATAAAGATAGCATACAGTGTTTTTCACAGATGGGTCTAAATACAAGGGACCCGAGAAAACTGGGGCTGCAGTCACTCTGCCCAGTTACAGATTGGAGACTGGACTGGATAATCGTGTTAATGAGGGAGGATGATGCAACTCACAGGACCCCAACCAAAGGTGCAGAGCGGTACTTAGAGGGAACGTGTAGAGATTATAGTGTGTGTGCGTGTGCGTGTGCGTGTGCGCGTGCGTGCGTGTGCGAGAGAGAGAGAAAGTGCCGGATGAAAGCAGGCGAAGAGTCCAAGACACAGAACAGGACAAGACAAGATCAGGAAAGGAAGTATTAGACTTGGCTGGACTGAAAAATCGGCTTTAAGAGACCGTGAAGACGAGGGAAAATGAGCCCGACAGTCGGCGGTAATGCAACCTACTGGATTGTGACCACTATTAAACGAAGAAGAACAAGCAGAAGAAGAAGATCGCCCCTCCTGAGAACAGCAGAGTTGAGCAACAAAACATGAGAGAGGCTTATCTTATGTATAATAGGGAAAAAAAATCTAAACGAAACCCTGGCCCATACGGAATTGGAAAAAAATGTCAAAAAAGCTGAGGTTGTTGTTTTTTTTACTCCTTTTTTTTTTTTTTTGGTCAGTAGTCGCACACTGGAGATGATGCATGTAAATACCTAAAATTTATTAAAAATGGATTTTGCATAAAAGGTCTCTTTTTAAATAAACAATCTGTAATGTGTAAATGCTGGAGTTGGAATATTGTCAAGCTTAAAAACCTTTTTCATTATTGCATAACTGCTAGGATTTAGTTTTATTTAACCTTAGTTTAAGTAAAAACGTCTTCATTTTATTTAATTAGCACAACGCTCCAACTCGGGTGTTTTTCCCGTCCAGAAAAAGCAAGTTTTTGTTTTTTGCGGACTGCCAGTATGAAATCCGCGAGCTCCGCTGGGCTTTGCTTAGCTAAACGCTTTAATAAAACTGACCAGCGAGAAGATGTGTTAATTAAAGTCATACTAATTGTCTTGTTGCTCCAGTCCTTCCATTAAAGCAGTTGGGCGTTAAGGCAGTAAATTCCCCGGGAAGCCGGAGCTGATGCAGGTTTAAGATTCTGACGTAACTCCACAGATCCATCAGCGCCCGAGCTACCGTCTGCCATCCGCAGCCTATAAAGTCGGGATATATGGTAGGGAGTATAATTATTTGTCATATAACGGTGATAAACGTCTGCAGCTGTAAGTCAGGCATCTTGACCCGGTGTTCGATTTCACGTGTAGTTGTGCAACTCGTCAGATGATTAGCGCCTTTCAAGATGTAACAAGACCCGGATATGCGTCTGGATAGTGGATTGTTGTGTTTTGTTTTTTTTTCTTCTTCTTCTTGTAGAGTAATCCGTCTACTTAACACTGCGAATGGAAGCGATGGCGGTTGGATGAGTTGCCAGGCACATGCAAATAATTCTCCAAATCCAGCAGTTAGTGTCCCATAATAAAAGAAACAGGCGAGTACAGTGGGAGGTGTCGCTAATGATTTACCAGTGTGCCTGAGAATAGCAGGAAGCGCACGGGCCTGTCTTTAACCCGAGCTAACAGATGGTTCAGGGCTGATGATCTGTCCGGGAGACGGGAGATGGAAACACTGGGGAGAAGAGTGTCGCTCCCTGCTCGGCCTCCTCTGCCCATAGCAGCCTGCTCATTAAAGAGTTCCCCTGCGTGGATCACCATGCTTAGAAAATCATTAAATCTTTGTGTGTGTGTGTGTGGTGTAAGTTTCTAGATGCAAAAACAATGCACAGGGTGTCCTTGTTTCCTGTCATGGTTGAATCCCTAATGTCTCCGAGCTCCCTATAGCCTGATTTGCTAGGTTTTTTTCTCAACCCCATCTGGTCAGTGGAGATATATCGGTGTAGTTTTGGGTAATATGATGCTTTACTATTATTATTATTATCAAATGACACATAAGCCACATAAAACTATATAACACACAACTCATCTCGTCCCAGCTTTAGTTCTCATGTAATATAGATTACGCACAAGGTGAGTATATTCACAGAATAAAAGATTTGCATTTGCATTTTGGTAAATACGAGGGGGTGTTCGAGTCAAACCAGGAACTTTGCATTGCGCAGAATAACAGAACACGGTGATGAGTATAAAAACTCTCTATATAACCCCCGACTACACTAATGCACTTATCCCAGTGTTTTTTTGTTTTTCAGATTTTTTTCCGATTTTCTCCCCTAATTTAGTCGTGTCCAATTCCACCCAGTCACTGGAGGCTCCCACATTAAGCTTCTACTGCCAATCAGTAGGGAGGGCTGCAGACCGACTCGCGTGTTTCCTCCGATCCACGTGGCGTCACCGACCATTTTTTTCGAACTGCTCGCTCACGCACCGTTGGGGGCGGCGTAACACACTCGGAGGAACAGCGCTATCCGCTCCCTCCGCATGCGCAAGCTCACAGACGCCCCCGATTGGCTTGTAGAGCCGTCATTAATGTGGGAGCACTGAGTACCTCTCACCCCTCCCCCTGAGAGAGCTCGGCCAATTAGCTCTCTCTAGGACTCTGGCTGTGCGAGGTTACAGCATCTCCCGGGATCGAACTGGATGACTGCGCCACTCGGAGGCCTATCCCAGTGTTTCACGATTTACCCAGAATGCCTGCCTGATATCTATTACCTGCCAAAGAAGCCAAAACTGAAGAAGATGGCTCAGTCTGGCAACACAGCGATTAGCCATTTCTTTTCCAGTCTGTAGGAGGGTTACATTAAAAAAGAATTGGGTTCAGTCTTATATTGGCTGGTTTTCTAGAACATTTTGAGATTTTATGTTAAAAATGAAGTGGACACAGGCTTTTTAATTTATTTACTATTATTTAAACAAAGAAAGTCGGTATCTTTTTAATGTTCACATCATCAAAAAAGGAAAAAAGAATCATCCTGGCTTATATTATCTATCATGCATTATATTACTATAATTATAATGTAACCATCTTTAAGTTTCTATTTAAATATAAAGCAAGCCATGTTTCCCAGTTGTGAGTTATTGATTCTATAAGTAATAAATGAAATCGAAATGATATTTATTTTCCTTTATCTTTATCTATAACATCTATTACATATTCAAAAGAGCGTATTAACTTGGACATTTATTATAACCGATGCACTCGTTACTCAGAAATAGAAATTCGGCCAGTATCGGAGCTCCCGCTGTGTTGTGATTGGCAAACATGTTGGCTTTTATCCTGCTTTAAAAGCAAGAGCGGTTTGGATGGATTACGACAGAACCGTTTCGCTCCCTTGCAGGATGTGTAGAGGAGGTGGTAGCGAATCACTAGTAGCACACGACATGCTGTTTATCTTTTGAACCACTAATGATGAGGAATAACACATTAAACAATAAAAACTTTTTTTTGTTTTTTTTGTTTTTTGGACAAGACGCTTTGAATTGAATGATTGTATTATTGCAAAGTTTAATAATAACTCTGAAATTGAAATATCACATTTTATAAATGAGAACTTTTCCGTTTCGTGTCTGAAAAGGCGCCGCGAGTTCTATTTGAATAAAAGTCCTGATGGCGATTGTGTAACATCGGCCCTAGTAACATTTACAGATCGGATTCATCAAGCGGACCGGCGCGCACAAGACTACACTATACTGACATTGTACATTGTTAAACATAGTGGTCCTACCAATCACAAAAGTCTAGGATTCGTGCTTTAAAATCTGTGAGTTGCCAGATTGAGTTTTCTTTTTTAAAATCCATATTGGGCTTGTAGAATGCGTCTTGGGTGGGGGGAAAAAAGTTTTTTTTTTATATAAATTTTTTTTTTATGCAGGTTTTTGTCTCTGCCTAGGCGGGATTCTGTGAGTGTGATCTGGCAACCCTGTCTACAAGCTAATTTTGTATATTATTCTAAAGCGTCCTAATGGAAGTGTTTTGTTGTACCAAAGTAAACTCAAAAACGCTGAGAGTTCCATGATGTGCTGTAGAATCCTGCTTGTAAGGCAGAGGTCACGTGCGTTCCTGACTGAACGACGTGAAGACGCAACGTGATTGTGACCTATGAGCAAGAGAGAGATGTTAAACACATGAATAGAAACGAGATAAGGACCTGCAAAAGCTTTTAATCTGTAAAGGGTGTCTAAGGGAAGAATGCAATAGAGAGGAAAACAACAACATATTACATTATTTCCCCCTAAAAGAAAAGAAACTAATAATTTGAGGTGTGTCCTAAAATGCTGAGTCCAGGTTTGTACTCTTCCTCGAGTGTTTGCTCGCTGCTTTTGCTTCATTTAAAGCTTTGATGAATAGAGAATTCTCTGCGGTGTTTATTTATGTTGCTCTTTACGTCTACACTCAGTTTTCTTATTACCTTGCGCCTCCTTAGGGGGAGTGTTTCTAGGGAAAAAAACTGTTTCGAGTATTTCACAAGAGTTGGCGCATTTCTGTAGGCCAGCGAAGTGAGCGGACGCAATCGTTAAGCGGCGATAATTATTTGATTCACCCTGTACCTTTTTTATTCTCCCCCCTTCTCGTCAACCGTAACCTGGGTGAATGTATAAGAGTGAACGAAATCACTTACGCCGTCTAGACATCATCGTGAATCTCCAGCTAGTTCACTACATCTGGAATTAAAGGTCGATTTGAGACGTGCCCCGGGGGGAGGGGCGGAGGGGCTGCATCCGGTCTGTCTCTAAGAGGAACATGTTTGTGATAGATTTATATTTACCTCTTAAGTGCATATTTTATTATTTTGTATACTCCTCCAGCTCACTGTTGCAAAATAGCCTGTTTCTCTCTCTCTCTCTCTCTCTCTCTCTCTCTCTCTCCATTCTGCCTGCCTACAAGCAAAGGCTTTTTTTCTCCGCGCGATCAAATATTTTTAGCATCGCGGGGAGCGGGCAGATAGGTGGCTAGTGCAGGGTCAGCACATAAGGAAGAGAAGTAAAATGAAGAAGAAGAAAAAACACAAAAATGCAGCCCCCACCCTCTGACTTTATCTGCTTCAGCTCCGGCCTTGTTGTTCAGAGAGCTGAGCGGAATTAAAAGCCGAGCGCCGCGCTGTAAAGCCAGGACTATATAAAAATGGACAGAGAAGGTGGTGGTGTGTGTGTGTGTGTGTGTGTGTGTGTGGGGGGGGGGTGATGGGGTATAATCGAGGTCGGCTCTCGTTATACGTCGCCAGCAGGTAACCACATCAGAAAACACACCGCTGTTTCTTTCATCAGAGAGAGAGAGAGAGAGAGAGAATAAGATGACAAAGACATCGCTGGTTTCTAGCTCACGCTTTTTGTTCTTGTTGTTGAATAATAATCCTATAATAATTATCCCCGTACTGGTTTGCCCTGCGCCGTGACTCGTATCGCGCTCTACGCTGTCACGGCTGACTCGCCGACTCGACTCTGAGTCGGTAGTGACTCATTAGCGTCTACTTCACTTCCTAATCAGCATGTGACTTCCCCGCCTCTCTTGGTCTGACATCAAATGCTATTCAAATGAGCAGCAGATTTATTTTTTTTTGTTGTGGGGGGGGGGGGGGGGGGGGGGGGGGGGGGGGGGGGGGGGGGGG
>JAQMYJ010000009.1:7863200-7881157 GCA_030014305.1 Clarias laeviceps | reverse complement strand
ACAGGTGTGTGCCTTTCCAAATCATGTCCAATCAACTGAATTTATCACAGGTGGACTCCAATTAAGCTGCAGAAACATCTCAAGGATGATCAGGGGAAACATGATGCGCCTGAGCTCAATTTTGAGCTTCATGGCAAACGCTGTGAATACTTAGTACTTGTGCTTTTCTAAATTTTTTTATTTTTAATAGATTTGCAAAAATCTCGAGTAAACTTTTTTTTCATGTTGTCATTATGGCGTGTTGTGTGTAGAATTCTAAGGGGAAAAATGAATTTAATTCATTTTAGAAAAAGGCTGTGACATAACAGAAGTTGAAAAAAGTGAAAGAAGCGCTGTGAATACTTTCCGGATGCACTGTATAAGAAGATCCTCATTCCTCGGCTCGATATTCAGCTCTGCTGTTCTTTAACGTGGTTCAGCAGTTGCTCATAGACACTGAATTGGCTCATTTGTTGGAGGAGTGAAAACTAGAATAAAATACATGATCTGAGGATCATATACCCTGCAGGAGCTCTGAGATCTATGTAACATACGGGACCTTTAAATCATACACATCTCATTTTAGTTCCTTTTTTTTCCCCTTCCAGTAGCATTGTTTCCTGGTGTTTGTGTTCTAAGCAGCGCTGACGTAATGACTTCTGCTTTAGGAGCCCCGGACCCCACGGCGGGAGCCAGCGTGGACGACGAGAACTGCTGGCATCTCGATGAGGAGCAGGTTCGGGAACAGGTCAAACTCTTCCTGTCCCAGGGGGGCTACCACGGCTCGGGCAAGCAGCTCAACCTCCTCTTCTCCAAGGTAGGACGACTCCGCTGTATCCCTCACAGCGTTTACCATCATCTTGTTTTCAGCTACAGACCAAAAAAATATAAAATAAAAATTCACACTTGTATCATATCATGTGTGTGTCAGTCATCTTGAAAAAAGCTTTCAGCTGTATTACTAAACCTGAATCAATCATAGTCATATAGTACTCTGAGGAAACGTTTGAGGAAGGTAATATACAAATATGACTTTCTCTTCATGCTGTGAGAAAGGATTTGCCTCCTTCCTGATTTTTTTTTGCATACTTAAATGATTGAGATCATCAAACTAATTTTAATATCGCACAAAGATAACCCGAGTACATGCAAAATGCAGATTTTAAATGATTTCATTTACTAAGGGATTTAATAAGGTTTCATTTAATAAGGGAAAGGAGGCTTGCTAAACTATGAATGAACTGCGCTTAACCACATTTTTTGGAATGCTGAGGTAAATTTTACTTGCCGCACCCAGGGCTGATTACTACTAAACCTGTTGAATCAAGAAATCACTTAAATAGAACCTGTCCGACAAAGTGCTCCACGCTATAAAAGATCTCAAAAAGCAACGCATCAGAGTGATCTAAAGAAATTCAAGGACGGATGAAGAACAAAGTAATTGACATGTATCAGTCTGGAAAGTGTTACAAAGCCATTTGTAAAGCTTTGGGACTCCAGTGAAAGCCATTATGAGTCAGGAGCTCATAAAAGAACCACGAACAACCTTTAAAGACCTGCAGGCCTCACTTGCCTCAGTTAAGGTCAGTGTTCATGATTCAACAATAAGAAAGAGACTGAGCAAAAATGGCTTTCATTGGCGAGTCCCAAGGCGAAAGCCACTGCTGACCAAAAAGAACCCAAAGGCTCGTCTCACATCTGTCAAAAAATTATCTTGATTATCACTCAGACGTGGTCTGTGGACAAAAGTTGAACATTTTGGAAGGTGTGAGTCCCGTTACATCTGGCATAAAACCGAACACAGCGTTTCATTAAAAAAAACATCATCATACCAACAGTCGAACATGGTGGCGGTAGCATGATGGTCTGGACTGCATGGCAAAGTCCCAGTTGAGATGCTGTGGTGTGACCTTAAACTGGCAAATACTTTTTCCACAGCACTGTATGAATCCTATAAATCATCTTTCATGTTTCGCTTTGCATTTGTTGCATCTTGCTGTTAGTGTGGGGTTTTTTTCAGTTTCTGGAAAGAGAACACACCCACCACATATGAGACTGTGGTGTAACTGATGCAGATGTAAACATGGTGTGTGTGTGTGTGTGTGTGTGTGTGTGTGGCCTCTGTAGGTGAGGGAGATGCTGAAAATGCGTGACTCAAACGGGGCTCGCATGCTGACGCTGATCACAGAGCAGTTCATGGCCGACCCGCGGCTGGCGCTGTGGAGGCAGCAGGGAACCACGATGACGGACAAATACCGCCAGCTCTGGGACGAACTCGGTGAGTGTCATGTCCGACTTCGGGTCCGATCGTTTGTTCGGTAATAATCAGTCTAATCCACCTAAGCGAATGAACCCTGAGTATTGGATTATTATAGGAATAAAACATAACATCAGCAAGCTGTTATAAAAATAAAACCCTTTTACCCAGAGGATTATCAGATTATTTCGGGATAGATGGTTTTATTTTGAACCGTTCCAAAAGCCCTGCGCGTTTGCTTTTAGTTCCTACATTTGCCACGTCAGTGAAGCTTCATCCCGAAACCGCTTCCGTTGCACATTTGCAGCGTTCGCTCCCGATCAATATTGCATATTATTTTCCCACTTAAGGCCACCCCAGGGCTTTGTGCTTGCAAGACTGTAATTTAGGCTCAGGAGGAAGGAGCGGGATTCTGGGATGCAGGCAGTGTTCGCTGCATGTCCCGCGTACATCTTCTACAAGGGTTAAAAATGCCCGGCGCCTAAAGCAGCCTAGGAATGAAAGTGGCTCAAATTGGATGGATTTGTAATCACTTAAATTGGGACTGGCTTGCCACACCATCACGCCTGCCAATGCTGTAAGCGGCGTCATGTTTCGCCAGCGGGCACGTTAGAGCGAGTCTGGGTTCCTGGGCATGCGGAAAGAAAATCGGTATTCAGCGTGGATAGAGAGGCGTTTTTTTTTTGTTTTTTTTCTGAAGTACACAATTATAAGAGAATCTATTGTCTTTGATTTGTGTGTCCATATTGCACTAAAAGATTTGTTTTCTTCTTCTGGTTACGGGAATATTTAAATGAAATTAACCTGGACAAATCAACATCTGCCCTTGAAGCATGGTAAATGTCCATGCCTTCACGTTATGACATCATGATCTATAAATATTTTTTTTAATTTGTCAGTATATCACCAAGAGCCATTAAAATGATATTTATCAACACAGCAGATACAGCCTCTGTTCTTTTCTCCTCCGGCAGCCATTTTGTCTCGGAGTCTCGGGAAAGGAGAGGCCCTGTCTCATTAAAGAGCAGGAAGGAGTAGAAGGCAGTGTCCGATCCACCTTTGTCTTCCCCCACTCCTGTCTCTTGCTTCTCTCTGATGAATCGCTAGTGCTGTCAGCTCCGTAATTGGAGAGGCCGTCGTTATGAAGGCTGCTCCCCCTCTGCCACCTCCAGCCTCCTGACAGGAGCGATAATGCTAAGACTGTTTCATTAAATCCCGGACACTTAATGTGACACCAGCGGTCAGGTTGGCGCTACGGGGAGGAGGCTAGGAAAGAAGAAGCGGCGGCAATCGGGCGCAGGTTTATACTGCCGCGTTTCTCGAGAGAACAAAAGGACGTCTGCCTCCGACAGGGAAGCGTGGGTGGGTCTGGTGAAGGACGCTGTGGGTTCCTGGTGCGCGTACGTATTGCAGGGGGTAGAGATAAGGGCCGAGAGTCTCGGCAGGTTGACGGAGACGGGGAGCGGAGCTTCAGATTGGAGGAAGAGGAGAAGGAGGAGGAGGATGAGAGCGTGTTCACGTGTGAATATATTCAGGGAAGCTCGGTATTGTTTTAATTAATCTACGCTGCTGTGAAACAGAAGCCTTTTCATCTAGATAGTGTCTGAGTTTTAGTCGAGCGCAAGGAGATACAAGACAGACAGCGAGGGAGGGGGGGACAGGAGGTGGGGGGGGGAATTAGTCCATGACCTGTCTCTGCTGACATAATTACCCCAGCAGGCTCTAATCCTTTACGTTAACCCCGGCTTCGGAGCCAGAAGCTCCACCGAGCGAGACAGTGTGAAGGTAAAGGCACGGGAGATGCTCGATTATGATATCTTGTTTAATATTCTCCTCGCTGCATTTCCCCCCCAACCCACAGGCTTATCTCCATCTCCATCATAATGAATTACAGCTGCAGCGGTGGCCTGATCTCCCTCGCCTCGCCGCTCTATACGTAGCGCACTACAGGCCTCCCGTTATTAAGGTGTTTGCTTTTGCACCTTTTCAAGGAGATCAGAAATACTGTCATTTCCTAAGACATTGCAAAAGTAACATTTGCTTTTACTTTGTTACGCCTGATGATGCCACAAAAAAAGGTCCTGTTCAGTGACGCTTTCTAATGTTTCATAAATGTAAAAATGGTAAGTTTCTTTATTAAAGTGATAAATGAGAGGAAATGTTAATTTTGAGAATTGTTTTATATATAAATGATAAAGTTTTACAAATGTTTAAACATTTCCTTAAAGCAAGTGCTGCAAGTGTGCTGTAAAAAAAAAGCAAACACGTTTATTTATTTGTAGATATCCAACCCATGATGAAGGACAATTTGTTATTGTCCTTTATATTATATTATTTATATCAGTTATTGTATTTTAAAGTAATAATAAAAAAAAGAAACAAAACAAACTAAATCCATCCACATATTTGTTTGCAGAAACAAATATCAAATTCATTTTTAGTAATAATTTTTGAATAAATATTCCAGATGTTATAAATGTTCACTGCTGTAATACTTGCACAGCTGCTAATTTTTCATGGTTATATAAAATAAATATATATATATATATATTATATAAACAATAATAATAATAATAATAATGACCGATTTGTTTGCAAACATCCAACCTGTGATAAAATGTAAGTCTAGGTGAATTATATGTTTATTTATAGATAGATGGATGGATCCAAATAGCATTATGAGTGATGCCTTTTTTTAATTTATTTATTTTTAAGAGATTTCAAAAATATTTTATTTGCAATTCAGCATGATTATAAATGAAAAAACTAAAAACCATGTGTACACACACTTGCTAAACCATGCTGATAAGTTTCCCCATCACCCTCCTGCACTGAGAATGGTTTGCTCCGGAGTGTAAACTGGGATGGCGCGTCCTGGTTGCACTTTCTCTCTCCCTTCTGTTGTCCTCGATGCCCAAACAAAAGGCGCACCAGCTTTCTTCTTTTCTTTTCTCCCCTCCCCTTCTTCTCTTCACATCATCTCTTCCATATTTCCTCAGTTCATCCCTCCCTCACACCTTCCATCTCTCTCTCTCTCTCTCTCTCTCTCTCTCTCTCTCTCTGCCTTCTCTAACCCCTTTGTCTGCCTTCACACATCCCCCATCTCTCTCTCTCTCTCTAATTGTTCCTCTGACATCGTATTTCTTCTCGGCCCTCTCCCCGTGCGCGCCGCCCGCTGCAGGTATTCTCTGTATGTTATTGTGGCACGCTCGGGGAGTGATTAAACCATCGTACATGATCTGTATTGCATGGGCCTCTCGCCGGGGTCCATCCATCACGGCGTAATGCAGCCGGCCGCGTGACTTACGGCTCACGTCAGCGCCTGGAACGGTCAGCGTGGGAGACGTGAGCTGGTTCTAACCCTGAGAGAGAAAGGCAGTATCGATCCAGCAAACACTATGGACGCGAGTCTGTTACTTTGGGTTTAGACGTGTCGGAGGGATGTGTGACCAGGGAGGAGTTTAGAGGGGGCAGGAGTGGAAGCGTGGAGGTGCATTTATGTGTGTTTATAGAACAATCCAATGTTCTGTGAAAATTTGTGCAGTTTTATAAGGAAAATAGATGCAACGTTTTACTGAGCGTCCTGCAGAACCACACGCAGCTCTTCTTGACTGTTTGACTTTTTGGCATGCGAAACCCAGCAACTTGCACTTCTGTTTGGGTTTCTTGTTTGTTTGTTTTTGTCTGAAAACTTGTCAATTATATAATGCGCTGCTTTCTTTTCTGGCATTGAGATTTTTTTTTTTTTTTTTACTTTTGTGAAGGAATTTTATGGAGAAATACTCATGTTAAAAATCAGAAATTATTTTATAGTGAATCAATAATAGTCATAAAATTTTAACAAAGTCCATAGTTAAGTTTTGTACTAAAAATACACCCTGTATTTTGTGCCGTTTGCACAGAACTGTACATGTGCTATCTATCTATCTATCTATCTATCTATCTATCTATCTATTTATTTATTTTTTATTTTTTTGCTTATATTTATGCTTAAAAAAAATATATATATATATAAAGTTATTTAAATTAAATCAATAAAACTTAAAAATAATTAAAAATGTAATAATTAAATCAAATTCAATTTGACACCACAACAAATTCAGGCGCTTATTTTGCACATTATTTCCCCCAAAATATTTAATATTTTCTTATTTAAAAAATTTATAAACATTTTTTTATTGTATTATTTTTATGTTTTGATTATTTTTGTTTGTTTAATTTTACCATTTTTCCTACTTTTATTAAGTGTTATTTTTGTATTTTCATTTTTTTATTTTTTTTATCATAAAGCAGTTTTCGGTCTGTAAAAGCTAACTTGCATCAGGATCAGATGACCTCACCCCCCCACACTTCTTCCTAGCGCGTTAGCTTTATTAGCTCAGTCTTGCTCTGACACCAAGTGCCTCAGCTGTATATAAAACGTCCATTACAGATTTTTACGGCCGTCGTCTCCTATTGAGCCCTTCAGAATAATCCATCGCTGTGTGTCAGGTCTCGCCACCCTTCAGAGAACACACTCGGAGGAGAGAGTTATTGCAGGACGACTAACGAGCGCAGCACGGATTAGCATGTGGTGCAGGAGGAGGAGAGAGTGCTGCGCAGCTCAGGGTGTTAGCTTTAGCACAGGAGCTACAGGATTAGACACCATAGTTAAAGGTGCAGCTCTGAGTGCGTGTGTGTGTGTGTGAGCGAGTGTGAAGTAATAAAGTATCTGATGGACTGAACTCAGTTTCATCAGCTCAGGTTCTTGCCACTTTATAATCAAATCCAGTAATGAAGGAAAGGTGTGTGTGTGTGTGCGCGTGATTGTGTTCTACTGTGATTAATAATTGAAGATAAACTGATCAGGATGGTGGAGTGTAACTGAAGTGGTGTTTGGTTTTAGGACAGAAAGCGGTGCTGAGTGAAGGAGAGGAGGAGGAGGGATGAGAGTTAACGGTGTTCTGTATGGACCTGCTCACTCCTCCTCATCTCTCTATACCCATCCTCTCTCCCCCACTCCCACTCTCTGCCTCTCCCCTAGTGCCCGTCACTACGCTCTCTCACTTTTCCCCCTCTTTCTGTTTTGTTTGTCTTTTTTCATTCTACTGTCATCTGTCTGTCATTTGTCATTTTCATCTGTCTATTCTGTCATTTTCTCCCCTCTCTATTCTCTCTCTCTATCCTCCATGATATTTGTCTCCTCTCTCTCTCCTGTCTCGCTCTGGCTCTCTCTCCCTCTCTTGTCCTCTCTCTCTGTCCTGGCTGATAACTTTCTCTCCCCCTCACACAGGTACTAACTCTTGTTCCTTCTCTCCCTCCCTTTCTCTCGTGTGTGTGTTTGTGTGCTAACCGTCTCTCTCTCTCTCTCTTTCTCTCTCTCTCTCTCTCTCTCTCTATCTCTAGGTGCGTTGTGGATGTGCATCGTGTTGAATCCTCACTGTAAGTCTGAGCAGAAGATCTCGTGGCTCCGGCAGCTCAAGAAGTGGAACGGCGTGGACGTTTGCCCCTGGGAGGATGGTAACCATGGCAACGAGCTGCCCAATCTGACCAACGCTCTGCCTCAAGGTGCCCACGCCAACCAAGGTACGTGTGACCGCGTCCGTGGGTGCACGGAGTCGTAAATCCGCCTTTGATCTTCCCGGGAATCTGTCAGCGCCCTCGCGCCATCAGGCTTTGTGGGACCGACCGAGCGACTGCACGACTCCTCCTCCTCCGCTACGCATTTCTCTCTTTCTGCAGTTTTTTACCCACGGCAGAATTAAACGAAGAGTCTCTAATGAAACTTTTTTTTTTTCACACACGTACGTCTTGTGCTTTTGTACGGGACAGAAATGTCCGTAAGGAGTCTTTTGTTATAAATATTCATTTCCGCTCTCTAATAATTGTGAGAAATGATATCTCCGAGGCAGTGCTTTGCTTTGTTCGGAGTTTGCCGAGCTGTGCCAGGGGCATGAATACGGAGCAACGGTATTACACGACCATAATTATTATTGTGTTTAAAGCTATTTTGCGCTAACATCGATCATCCTGCCTGTATTTTTTTTTCTTTTTCTTTCGCAGTGCATTTAGAGTAACGTTATGTGATATCACCTAAATGTGCGTTATGGATGGGAGAACCGTTACGAACGGCAAAGTGAGCGCTGGAAAAAAAATTAAAGGGAAAAATGATAACCAGCATTTATTGAGAGAAAAGGTACTTTGAGTATAATAAATGAGGAAGTTCACAGCCGGCCGGTGTAATGTATCATGTTGCGTTACGTTAGCGGGCTCGCGGCTAACTGCTCGGTGTTGGGTTTTGTTTCTCCGTTTCTTTATATAGTGTAAAATGAAATCACATGTCAGTTTCCTTAATCGCTGAGAGTAACGCCGCCATGACCTCCCCCCGCCCCTTCTGTCCTCTTTCGTCAGATTCGAGCGCCCGGCCTCACCGGACAGTGTTCACGAGGGCCATCGAGGCTTGCGACCTCCACTGGCAGGACAGCCACCTGCAGCACATCATCAGCGATGACCTCTACACCAACTACTGCTATCACGACAGCACTGAGAACTCCCTGTTCGACTCGCGCGGCTGGCCCCTGTGGCACGGTAAGCGGCTCGAGCCGGCGCTAAGCGACATCTGTGCTGACTCGGGCCTTTTGTCTGCAGTTTTCTGCGGCATCGACGGGAAAGAAAAAGTGAGCGTGTGAGCAAGTTAGGGTGCACGACCTGAGAAGGGAAAAGTGTTCCTTGAGATTTTTTTTCCTCCCCAAGTATACAGTCAGACCAAGGGAGGTTTTAAAGATCGTATGATCAGGATGCTATCTGACCTGATAAAGTGTGTGTGTGAGAGCGAGAAAGCAGGAATAAGTTTTACTTTATCAGTAAAGCACCTTATATCGACATGGGTGCCAATACTTACAGCTACACATTATATCACATTAGGATAACCATGCTTTCTTAGAAGCACAATACGTTTTAAGAAGTTCTAACCTGCTTGATTTAGAAAGAAAGCACTTTTACACCTGATGCTGGTAAGAGAAAAATCGATTCATGTATGTGATGGTTCAGGAATCGTGACGCTTACAGAATCGCAATATTAATCGAATCAGCACCTGGGTGTCGTGATAATATAATATAATATCGTATCGTATGGTCCCTAACGCTGGTTGTTGTTTTTGTTTTGTTTTTCATGATGTCTTCATTAACGTTTGTTGTTTGTGTCCCACAGAACACGTGCCCACGGCCTGCGCCCGGGTAGACGCCCTGAGATCACACGGCTACCCGAGAGAGGCTCTACGTCTGGCCATCGCCATCGTCAACACCCTGCGCCGGCAGCAGCAGAAGCAGCTGGAGTTTTTTAGGAAGCACAAAACTGGTGAGCTGCTTCATACAGGATGAGCCTCTGTGAAATGGGGGGAAATAATTAGTTAATTAATTAACTCGCCCAAAATACATAGCGAGTTGCAGCGATGGGCTACGGCGCCGGTTATCGTGATGCAAATGAGGTCATGCGTCGTTAGCCGGATTTGCATTTTGAGTGTACTGTTCTCTTAATGCTGGTTATTGTTGTTGAAGACTTGGATCGTGGGACGTTCTCTACTCAAATGCAGCACGAGGCGGCGTCCTTTTATCCATCTATCTATCTATCTATGTATCCATCCATCAAGCATGCAAGTGTCCTGGAAATGAATCACATTCTTATACCGGGACCATTTGAAGCCGGATATGTGCTGCATAATGTCCCCCAGGCTTGAGTGATCAATCGTTTCACCTCAGGATGTATGAGTCTATGGATAGGCATGTCCGCTTACAAAATTATTATTATTATTATTTTTGTTTGTTTGTTTGTTTCTGATGCAGTTTGTCCCCTTAAGCCGGCGTATCCACTTCTGCCCACTGTCGCTGGGGTCAATTGCATTTAAATGCAAATGACTACCTGTTGTGGGACTAGCGCACGAGCACTATTCACATTCAAATGAGGCGGCTCGGTGGCCAGAATGTAAAGTGCCATTGCAGTGATTTGCACAGGAGCTGCAGGAACCGAGGCGTTCGCAGCTCTCAGGTGTCCGTCATTGTCCTTTTACAACAAAGGAGAAGTCATGCTAAAAAGTCTGAGAAATTTTTTTGTGTGTCTGTGAAGGCCACGCATGCCAGACACGCGGAAAACTTTCTCTCTCTCTCTCTCTCTCTCTCTCTCTCTCTCATCCCGAGCAGAGAAACGAGTAGCGTGTCGAGTCGATGCTGCAACACGTTCGCGCGAAACATGATCGGGAAATATTTTAGCTATGCGAGTCCAGTCGCACACAAATTTTCCGCTGCGTTCGTGTGAAGGTGCATGCAGAGTCAGCGGGGCGTGCTGTTATAGGGAAATAATCAACCGTGTTTTCGTGCACATACAGGATGGAGCAGGTTCAGTGCAAGCCTTCGACGAGAGCCTCTAAGACATGCATGAGAAATTCTAAAATAAACAATATTTTTGTAAAGAGCGCTGCAGTAACGCCGCTTCTCATTCCCTCCGTCTTTAGAAACGCTCTATAAAGGGGTGACCTCCATCACCAATCTGGAGGGCTGGGTGGGCCACCCGCTGGACCCCATCGGCACGCTGTTCAGCACGTTGATGGAGTCGGCCCGCGGCGTCGAGGAGAGCACACCGGACTTCTCAGGTACACGCACACACACACACAAACAGCTGATGCAGCGTCACAGCACCTGAAGGTGACGTGTACACACTCGGACAAATGCCTGAGCAACTCCTTTCTTAGAAGTTGCAGAATATACTGTGTATCCAACTATTCGAGTCATTTATTTGCAACACGAAAAAGATCCAATGCTGGTTTCATTTCTGATGCAAGCAGAGCTGATGGGGGTCAGTGTAGATTTTATTTTTTTTTATTTTGTTGATTTTTTTTGCTTAACTTTCCTGTCCTGGATCCCTAGCAGAGCGCTGCACCTCCGCAGTGATACACACTCCACTGATTAACCCTCGTGCACGGTGGTTCAGCGCACGTTCACACGCCGTCTTGTGTAATCGAGCCAAACTGAAAAAGAGGCTCTTTTAATCCCGGCACACAAGTCAGCGACTGCATTCGTTCCCCCTGCATTTTTAATGCTTTTTTTAATTTTAATGTTTTTTTTTTTTGTTCCCCATCTCTTATTCATGAGCTTTGATTGGCGAGATGGTTGTATCATGATCACCGGCACCGTAATTACGCCTTATTGCCGCCTTCGGGGCCCTCCAAGTTTCTCGCTTGGCACCACCCGACGGGTACAAATGTTCCCTTCATCTCCTGGCTAGGCACGCTCTCGAGCGGCCGCCATGTTTTACTGGCTCTAGCCTCTGAAAGGCTCGTAAATCATGGTTTTAGTGGGAAATTCGTTTACTACGCTGTCTCTCTCTCTCTTTCTCTCTCTCCCTCTCTCACGGACTAGAAAAGGCTTTTCTACTACTGAACCCTAGTATCTTCTCCACCCACTCGCTGGCTAGCAGTTCTGCCCAAGGCATTAGCTGCTTAATGTTCTGTCCTCTGGATGTTGCTTTGAAGTGGAACCTCGGTTTATTAGCCGTATGGGTAAGGCGAGGGAGGGAGGGAAGGGATGGTGAGCGGAGGTGTGTGTGCGATGCCTTGCTGCTTGGTTGTGTGCCCTTCTTCGTGATTAGCACGTTAAACCCTCCTGGGGTCAGGCACCCTGGATCCGAAGAGGCATCATTAAAACATTATGATCCTGCTCACAATTATCCCCAAATGAGCCAGCATCATTGGTAATGAATAATCTTGCAGCTAGAGTGCGAGAGCAATTCTTATGATACAGATAAAGGTTACACAAAGCATTGGGGGGGTGAACGCGACACGTCATGCGTGACGGCTATAGGTTCGATATTCTGCCGAATGTACGGGTGTCCAAGCAGGGATTTGCTTTCTTATGCAGCGAAGCTGATCATAGCCGAGGACTCTCGGGTGATCCAGGCCTAATTTCAGTGCCAGCCTGAAGCCCTCGTCTCATTCGCCAGTCTCTGACACACTGGAGTGGTGGAGTCTCCACGGAGCCCGGCCCTTTCACAGCCAATTAAAAGGGTGGCTTTAAATCTGCCGAGGCGTTCCGAGGGAATGCAGCGGGGTTGGTGGCCATGTAGCCGGAGAGCAGTCGAGGATGAAGGAACTGGGCTTTAGTGTCTTCCCCGAAAGCTAAATCTAGTCCTGGTCCTCCTCTTTCTCTCCCACAAGCCCGTTTTTAAAACACCCTCCCTGCATTTAGGCCTTTTTTTGTCCGCCTCTATTTGGTATTTCATAATCTGCACAGTAGCAGTCTGCCGTGCGCTGTTTTTTTTTTTGTTTTTTTTGTGCAAGTCCAGCAAAACTCTTTCCTTTGCTCAGAGGGGTAATTGAGCAAGGCTCGCCCAGTGTCCTGGCAAAGACAGCTGCTTCATTAGAGAAAGCTCGGTCCTCTCCGGTGCCTCATTATAATGCACCAAGGCCAGGCACCAGCTCCTGCGAGGCAGCTCTTAATGCGGAGGTGAACCGGTGTCAAAATACCCGGTGCTTTAAAGAATGCCTGAAGAAGGATTGTTAACTGCTAAAGTTTACACTGAGACAGTAGAATTCTTAATGCTTTGTTATTACTAGGCTTTCAGTGGCTTAGATTTAGAATCAGACTGCGTAAAGACTTGCATCAAGGTTCTTAATTCTTAAAAAATCTGTAAAGGACTGTCATGCACGATTTTTCACTTTCTCTTTGTTGTCTGTTCGAAACCAGACATTAAGAGCTCCCTAAATTTCATTTCTAACCCATCTGTAAGTATAGGTTCGCCGTAAAACCCACGTCAGCAGGCATTACACGGTACAGTCAGTATGGAAAAGCGTACACTATATATATGTAGCGCAACCTTACTTTTAAAGGAATCTCCAAAATTATAGCATTTGCTAAAAGCCCTGTCATCTCCACCAGCAGGCACGACGAGCTCCACCAAGCACGGTGATGTGCACACGTTCCCCGCGACGCGCTGTTTCCTGGAGGAGGGAGAGTCCTACCTGGCGCTGGCTGTGGAGACGGCTCTCATGGGTCTCGGGCAGCAGAGGATCATGCCCGAAGGCCTGTACGCCCAGGAGAAAGTGTGCCGCAACGAGGAGCACCTCATCGCCAAGCTGCAGGAGGTGGAGCTGGACGACATGCTGGTCAAGATCTTCCGCAAGCAAGCCGTCCTCCTGCTAGAGAGTGAGTTCTGGGGTTTTACGAGACAGCAAAGGGCAGATTTGTATTTGTTTTTTTTGTAATTCGCCGTCAAGCTCGAGCCACCCTAAGGGGGGGAAGCAGGGACGCTGATGTGGCTGTGGAAGCTGGTGGGGAGGAAGCAACATGATCTAATTTTGCCAATTGTGTAATTTAGTTGTATTAGCATAGCGAGCGTATTTGGCTGCATTCCGATATCAGGGCATAATTTGCAAAGCGGTTTGTTTTGAAAAAACAAAATGGATTCCTGCGGGGCCTCAGGGGCCTTTTCAGCAAAAAAACTCCCCAGCCTCCTACTTCACGGCAGTACCTTACAAGTTTCCGGCAAGGTTAAACCGTATCGCCAATTAATTCCAGGAACGTGGAGCAAAACTCTCTGGCAGTCCCCCCCCCCCCCCCCCTCTCTCTCTTTTAATACGGTTTCTTTCCTCTTAATCTCTGAGCTAGTGAATTTTTCTTGAAGTGGGTGTCAGGGCTGTTTGCTGCACCAGTGGCGAGTGTGGAAAGAATGCAAAATGGCCACTGCAGGCAGCCTTGCTCCGAGCGCCACCGCCTCCTTATGAAAGAGGGAAGGAAGCTGATAAACAGGCCGCGCTGCGTCCCTTTCTCCTTCCTTGCCTCCCTTTTTTTTTCTCTCTGTCCCTCCCTCTTTCCTCCCGGGCCATGCCAGCAGCCGTCACATGGGCAGTGCAAACAGGAAAAGCATGCATGAATGGAGAGAACCTATTACCAGAGTCTCGCTCTAATACACTCGGCATTCTCAGCTGTGTCTGTGTGTCTCTGGTCGAACTCGCACTGTTTTTTCGGGGTTCGTATTTTCGCACTCGACTGTTTGTGTGTCTCGGCTTGGATCTATGATCGCTATTGTGTTTGTATTTCGCCGTAAACTGCTGTGTGTACCCAGGGCTTCGTATATCAGTTACCATGGCCTATTGTGCGTGAATATGTGTGTGTGTGATGTGGCCTGCGGTCCAGGGCCTCACGGTTGAAAATCATCTAAATAATCTAATGACAGGGGAAGCAAAGCCTTTACATATGGCTTCTGGCATGGCAGTTTATCTTGTAGGCCAGTGGAAGGGGGGGAGAAAAAAAAAAGAAAAAGAAAAAACCCTCACCTACTTGAAAGTGGCCTCACACTTTCATCTGGTTTGGCGATGAGAAGAAAAGACAGGCTTGAACAAACGAGCTCTAAGCAGATTAGCGCTGATGCGGTGTTAACTCCAGAAACGGTATGCATTTAGCCCCGAGTGGGGTGCGTCTTACGAGGGATCTGAACCCGTTCCCGCCCACTCTTCAAGGAATTCTGGGCAATCCTGCCGCTTCCTGCAAATTCTCTTCAGCAGGCCTGCTCGTTCCTGCAGTTGCGATTTGTTTGCAGTCGTCTTCTCTTTCTGTTGGAAATCGCAGTGACCTTGACCAGAGTAAAGCAGTTACCGAACATCAATGAAAATCTTTTATTTGTTTTCTTCTTATGTTAACGAACGCCCTTACTACTACATTGTAGGACTTAAATAAATAAATAAATGAAGGTGTGGTGGTAGTAGCTCAATGTGTTAAGGTTCTGAGTTACTGATCCGAATGTCGGAGGGTCGGGCCCCGGCTCTACCGCTGTCTGGCCCTTGAGCGAGGCCCTTAACCATGACGCTGTATAACAGCCTACTAACAAGCAGCTGGGAAATGTGAAGAATAAAGAATTTCACTGTACAGTATATATGTGACAATTAAAGGCTGACCCTCTGGTGTCAGAGCTCTAAGTAAAGAGGGTTTTATGCACATCTTTGATGCTTTTTTTTTTTTAGAAAGCTTTTTTGGAAAGATCGTAATCAAATCAGTGAATGTTTTCTCCATCCTTTTTTTTTTTTTTTTTTTTTACTGAGGAAGAAAAATGTATGTAGGAGCAAAACGGCAAAATCTGGCAACCTGTGGTGTCAGAGTCAGCAAATCCTTGTTATGTAAAAGTGCTTTTTACAGTATATTAGAAAAAAAAAAGATTATAGCATGCTACACAGTTACTGAGAACACGGTTTGAAGTAAGTGTGTGCAGAATCTTATTACTTATAGGTAATTACATCTATATAATATACAGTAAAGTGTATTGTGCATAATCATGTCCTGAAATGTCTCAAGGTGTGTGCATTCAGTGATTCTAAAGTACTCTTCAAAAATTAGACATTGTGTGTCTGGATATGAGAGTATGCACAGTATCCTCAAGTGTGAATTTCTCCCTACAGGTGGGCCCTACAGTGGTTTGGGGGAAATCATCTGCAGAGAGAGTGTTCCAATGCACACATTTGCCAAGTATCTGTTCACCTCCCTCCTACCTCACGATGCCGAATTGGCATACAAAATTGCACTGAGAGCAATGCGGTAAGTGTATACACACACACACACTCACTTGTGCACTCACTCTGTTTTCTCGCTCTCTCACACACACACTCACACACAGCGCCAACCTTCCCTTTCCTTCCTCTGAAACATGTTATGTCTGAAGCACCAAGAGAAAACAGCACGGCTTCTCATCCCATCTATACCCCCCCCCCCCCAGCCTGTCTGTCTGTCTGTTTGTCTGTCACTTAGTCCTACCCTTTCCCACCCTTCAACATTTGTGTGTGTGTGTGGGTTTCAGATTATCTGGCTCATTGTTTAATCGGAATGGCACCGTTGGCTTGAAAATCTGCTAAATAATTCACTGCTGAAAATGAGTTTCAGGGGAAAAAAAGAAAAGAAAAAAGTGGAATAATCAGTAAAGAACCGAGTCTAATTTAAGATGGGAAAGTGGTCTTGTCGTTCCCCCTCATGTGGATGAATATGTGTAGGGTCTGAGCATGAGGGGTTGTGTATATGAAGCAAACACACACACATAATTGTGCATGGAATTTTTTTTTATTATATACAAAACACAAGAGGAACGATTTAAAGATCGTAGACAGATATATCCGAGCAAAGTTGCAGCCTAGAGATGATTAAGCAGAACACAGCATGTCTTATCAATCGACTAAACGTGTCAAGCCGTCTGTATTACTAAAGTGTGCACGCCTTGTATATGATTCACCGCAGCGAATCCAGTTCCTTAGATCAGATTACGCAGCAGGGGTCCTCAAATTATTATTTAGGGTTTTTTTTGTTTTTTTGGACCTTGCCGAGTCTAGATTTATTTTCTGATTCTAATCCTATAAACTACGCAAATATCAGACTTGCTGTTTAAATTTGTACAGTAATTTTCCAGCATATTCGTTCAAGATTTTTTTTTCTTTTCCTTCCCAGAGCACATTTAAGGTCCAAGTTGATATTATTTATAGGCTTTAGAGTAACTGGAGTTTGGATTAAACCCATTCACTTCAAATGACCAGTCAAGCAGGGTAATAACTATAATATGTCAATCACAGATATCATAAATCTCACAGTGGTGGGTGTATTTTCACCCCTTGAATATATTTAAAAAATATAAAAACTACTTCTCAGAAGCTCAAGCATACACTTACATGCTTGGATTTATTTTTTTCAAAGGACAGAACAGTACAAGTAGCTTCGCTTGTGGTTTTAATGCGAATGGTTTCCTGTAATGATTGATTTCTGTATGTCAAAGCCAAAAATTATCTACTCATGTCACTTCACTTCACTCATCTATCTTGTGTTCAGAACTCTGGAGTCTAGATGTTAGCAATTATGTTCAAATCCTTCGTATGTATTTATTTATTTATTTGTTAAATGGTACATTTCCATCCCGAGGTAAAAGCCTACTACTGTCTGTAAGAGCGTCCTCATACTTAGCCGTTTTGGCCCCACCCTTAAACGATGGATCAAATGATCCAACAGGACCAGACGATCCGATATGCAAGCGCCTTCAGAAACAAGGCGCTCCAAATGTGGTGGCCTATTATTAAGCATCACTCGTATTTGTGGTGCAGGGGGTCGATGCGGTTAGGAATAAAGGTAACCAAAATCAGGACAGTTAAACACTGAGCTTTAGTCATGTTGTCGAATATAAATATAGATACACACTGATCAGCCATAACATTAAAACCACCTAGGTCCCCTCGGGCCGTGGTGCCACATGACCTCTGGAGGTGGGCTGATGTATTGTGGGGCTTTTGTGGATCGGAGCCATTTGCGTATATAGATCCAAGTATAAAATCAAGGGTCCAAGTGTGTGTAAAAAAAAAAAAAATATATATATATATATATATATATATATATATATATATAGTGGGGCAAAAAATTATTTCGTCAGCCACCAATTGTGCAAGTTCTCTCACTTAAAAAGATGAGCGAGGCCTGTAATGTTCATCATAGATACACCTCAACTATGAGAGACAAAACAATAGACAGAAAAAAATCCAGAAAATCACATTGTAGGATTTTTAATGAATTAATCAGTAAATTCCTTTGTAAATTGTAAAATAAGTATTTGGTCACCTACAATCCAGCAAGATTTCTGGATCTCACAGACCTGTAATTTCTTCTTTAAGAGGCTCCTCTGTCCTCCACTCGTTACCTGTATTAATGGCATCTGTTTGAACTCGTTATCAGTATA
>JAQMYJ010000009.1:7850968-7862537 GCA_030014305.1 Clarias laeviceps | reverse complement strand
TATATATAATTAGTCTATACAAACATATAAACCCTCTCTCTCTCTCTAATATATATAAAATGTGTGTATATATAAGAATTGCACATTCTGCACCATCAGTCGATTTCTCTTCACAGCTCAAATCCCAAACCAGAACACTATTGTATTGTACTGAGATTAGATCGTATTAACTGCGGCTTTGGAGCTGAATTGAATCAAAGTAAGATCCACCTAAATTTAGGTGCAGCAGCAGCCTGAGGCTCGGTATTGACTCGCTCTATAAAAAGCACTTGCCATCCAAATAACAGCTTCCTGATCTCTGTATCCCATGTTTCCCTTCGCAGACCCATATGAAATTAACACCATCATACTTTAATATACACTTTTACACGTATGGGCCTCTCTGAGTGGCCTGCAGTTCATCTTGCTCCGATTCGTCATTATTTATAGCACAGCGCACGGACTATATTATATTTTCATACAGTAACCTCTCAGGCTGTTGTGCCGGTATATTTAAAGCCTCACCCTTTTGAGATTCAGAAGTAGGTTTTGTATATGGAGCGGCCCGGCACGCCCGAATGCTTGCAACGGCCGAGTTACTGACACGATTCGGGCCAAACCAGTCCAATGTAAACATTTAGATTAAGCCTTTTTTTAATCTTATGTCTTTTGCAAGTCATCTGAAAAACATACTCTCGTTCAGAACTTGAAAGTGAGCCACATAGCCTCTTAAGCCATGGCCGTAAAGTAGGGGAGTGTATCCAACTGGCTGTGCATCAAGAGCAAATTACTATTGCCCTCCTAGCGATATTTGATAAAGGATTGAGCGTCCGAACGAACAGCCTCCCTGCAGTGGTTTCTTAAAGAGCCCTGCTCTTTGTGCGAGTGCCGTGCCCTAGGCCGCCTCCAGGCTAAGGGCTGTTTTTATTTATTTATTTATTTTCTCCAAGCTTCAACTCTGCAGTAATAACCATGGAAAAAGGACAGCGTGGTCTTTTAGAGCTGAGGGGCCTGCACTGCTCTTGTGGAGCAGGTGAAAAGTTCAGCGTTTTCCATGAGATTGTGACCGGAGCCAAGTGTCGAGCTATGGCCGCGAGAAAAAGGATTTTTCTTTTGCATGCTTGCTTAGAGTCATTATTTTTTTGTAGGGATAAACATCAGTTCTAATCGTGATACAAATGAGATCACGCATGCAGGTCATGTATCATTTACTCAGTTTTTTACACCATAAGAGAATGATGTAATGTGTGTTTGAGTGTGTGTGTGTGTCTGTGTGTGTATACATGTGTATATACTGTAAAATAAATACGAAAACACAGAAGTCAACCATCAGCTGGAAAATTGATGGCTACAGTTTTCTGGGATTCTCAAGGGCCAAAGGTATTGGAACATTATCAGGAAAAAGGTTCAACAATCAACAGTGCGACGCTTATTGAAGAGCTGAAGCTGAAACTTCAGCTTAAACGCAGAGGACTGATATTTAAGGGCGTCGTGATCTTGTATGATGAATTAAAATAAATTCTACATTATACAATGTGGATCATTTTTGACTCATGTTGTTGTTATTGTACACATGCTTGTTAAGGTTACATTAATAGATTCAAGTGCTTTTATATGCTCTCATCGCTACGCCAAGACTAATGTATCTAACCTGAATCTATGATCCCATTTTACACACACTTTTGTGATCCTAAGGGAAATTGATATGCACTTTTATACATTTTTCCCCCCCAGGTCCTGAACGGTTCAACTGACAAAATATTTAAATGATATTTAAAACACCACATGTCCAGTCACATTTGTTGTATTCATTACTGAAGACTCGAACCTGATGAATAAAAACCTCCACACTGCTCAGTCTTTGTGTGACGAGCAAATGTTCTATATGTTGCAGTGTTCTGACAAAAACAACGTTTTCATTCCTGACGGTTTTTTTTTGGTTTTTCAGGTTACCAGTGATGGAAGCCGTCGCACCTTCCGGAGACATGTCCCGGCCTCACAACATAGTGTCCGTCGTGCCCAACCGCTACGCGCGATGGTTCACCATCAGCCACATCGAGTCCCAACAGTGTGAGCTGGCCTCTACTATGCTCACTGCAGCCAAAGGTTAGACTCCGCCCATCCTGTATGCTCAGCTGTCAATCGAACCCAGGTTGACGGTGTTCTTAGTTAAAGTGCCACCTCTGCATTTATTATTTTTTTTAATGGAATTCCAGGCGTTGTGCGTTATTCCAGCGTTAAGTCTCGGAGTTTGACATGGTGCATGGCTCACACTCGGAGACCGTGTAAAACTTGAAAGCAGGGGACGCCTCGATTTGTATCAGGTCAACAGTGTGAACCTTTGAATCCTCCGTGAAGTGTGATGCTAGTGCTGACTCACTGTGATTATGCAGAATTGTGTGCTAAAGTGTCTCATTGTCTGAGCGAGAGGACGTGGCTTTGTAGGCAAAGGACAGGAAAGAAAAGGGGCTTTCCGTCGTCTCTTGTCACTGCTTGCATTCAGGCTAAAACGACAAGTAATTTGAAATTTAAATCGTAGCATGGAATTCAAATTTATTTCAGTCAGAGATGCTTCACCGTTTATTTTGTTGTTGTTGTTTTATATTGTATGTGTTTTCCCCTTTGTTTCCTTTTGACCCCCTGCCTTATCATATTTGCAGCTATTTTTGAAAAAAATGTTCTCTTTAATCCTGCGTTATTCCTCACTACCCGCTCCGCTCTTTATTAGCGCCCCTGAGAAGTAACCTTTCTTCTCTTTCCATCCGATTTGCTCTCAGGTGACGCTCGAAGGTTGGAAACAGTATTAGAATCCATCCAGAAGAACATCCACTCGTCCTCGCACATCTTTAAACTGGCACAGGATGCCTTTAAAATAGCCACGCTCATGGACAGCCTGCCTGACATCACTCTGCTGAAAGTGTCCCTGGAGCTGGGCCTTCAGGTACTCACACACTCACACACTCATGGCTGAGTTATGCACTGTCTGGCCAAAAAATAAATAAATCTACCACTCACATTTCATTCAGTCACCTTTAGCTTTGATTACAGCACACAAGTCCAAGTGTCCAAGTGAATGATTATTATTATTTTTTTCTTTTTTCTTGCATAAAGCTGACGGTTCTGCACTGTCCTTCCTAGTTTTGATAATGTGTTGAAGGGTTCTTAACTCAGTTCCACTACTTTCAATTCTCTTTAGTTGTTTTCTTTGCTTGATGCAGCCCATTAATTTGACCTTTCTGAAATGGTGCCTTTTTAATTTTTATGGCCAGGCAGTGTATCATGCGTTCTCTTGAACTTCTTTTTTCCCCTCTGGTGTTGTCTCAGTCATCACAATACACTCTTTTCTTTTTCTTTTTTTTTTTTTTCTTTCTTTTTTTTTTTTTCTCCAAAGGTCATGAGGATGACTCTTTCAACGTTGAACTGGCGGAGGCGAGAGATGGTACGATGGTTAGTCACTTGCGCCACAGAAGTTGGTAAGTTCTTGAAATGTAAGGTTTTCATTAACATTTACATTAACGGCATTGGGAAGACGCCATTATCCAAAACTACTTGCGTTTCTCTCATTACACATCTGAGCAGTTGAGGGTTTAGGGGCCTCACTCAAGGGCCCAACAGTGTCAACTTTTGTGGTGCTGGGGTTTGAACCTGGAACCTTCCCAACAGTAGTCCAGTAGTCATCCTCTTGCTTGAACATGTTTGTGTTTTCCAGTCTTTCCCTGATTGTTTGAGCTCACCTATTCAGATGGAAACGTATAATAATGCGGATTTCCTTTTGACAAGCTGCTTTGTTTTTCACGTCTTGAGCTTTTTGTACTGACTTCATTTTTTCCTTTGACGTTTTCAGGCGTGTACGCACTGGACAGTATCATGCAGAGCTGGTTTGCCTTGTTTACTCCGACGGAGGCGACGAGCATCGTGGCAACAGCGGTGCTGTCGAGCAGCACGGCGGCACGTCTGCGCCTGGACGCCCGGCAGCAGGAGAAGCTAGCGAGCAGCGCACGGACGTTGGCGCTACAGTGCGCAGTCAAGGACCCAGCGAGCTGTGCGTTGTCTGCGCTGACCCTGTGCGAGAAGGAGCCGGCGGCGTTCGAGACGGCCTACCAGATCGCTCTGGACGCGGCACCGGCGGCCATGACGCACGCACAGCTCTTCACCATCGCACGCTACATGGAGCACCGGGGCTATCCGGCACGCGCCTACAAGCTGGCAACGCTGGCCATGACGCATCTCAGCCTGGCCTATAACCAGGACACACACCCGGCAATTAACGACGTGTTGTGGGCGTGCGCCCTGAGTCACTCTCTGGGTAAAAGCGAACTGGCCAACATCATCCCGCTAGTCGTGAAAAGCGTCAAATGCGCTACAGTGCTTTCGGACATTTTGCGGCGCTGCACGCTAGCCACGGTGCCAACCCCGCCTCTGCACGGGCGCCGGAACGCCACGCCCAAGTTGATGTCGCTGGACAAGGCGCCTTTGCGCCAGTTACTGGACGCCACGATCGGAGCCTACATCAACACAACGCACTCACGACTCACGCACATCAGCCCGCGCCACTACGGCGAGTTCATCGAGTTCCTGGGGAAGGCGCGCGACACTTTCCTCATGGCGCACGACGGCCACGTGCAGTTTGCACAGTTTATCGACAACCTAAAACAGATCTACAAGGGCAAGAAGAAACTCATGATGCTTGTGCGCGAGAGGTTCGGTTGATACCGAAAGGTCTCCTTTTCCTTTTTTTTTTTGTCTTTTTTTGACTCGAGTCTCCCTCTTTCTAAAGGAAAGCGACAAGAAGGAAAAAGCGGAACACAGACAAACAGAAAGAACATTAAAAGCCACACCGGTATTATATGTATAGACTTTCTTTAGTTTGCAAAAAAAAAAAAAAAAGAAAAAAAGGAAAAATCGTCACATTGTGAAAGTTTTGTGTGTTTCCCTTTATTTGTATGGAAAAGAGAGAGAACAGTAGAGAGAAAGAGAGAGGAAAGAAAAGAAACGTTTTGGTTTACACTGAGTATATGTTGTTCAGTGGCGAAAGCCCACATAGCACTCCAGATATCTGTCAACATTCACAGCCTCAAAGAGAAAGAAATATGGCTTTAAACCAAACAAAGCACCTCCATCCTAAGTGAAAAGTACCTCGTATGGCTCCAGCTTTACCCCCTTACCTTCCTAGTCCATTTAAACGTTATCAGTGTACTAAAGTGTTCAATACAAAGGAAAAACAAACTTAAAGAACCAGTTTGGGACATTTTTACTTTTTCATTTCCTTTCCTTTTTTTGTTTGTTTTTTACTTTGTTCATTTGTTTTTGTACCAGGCTCATCGTGTGGCTTTGCAGTGCTGTTCCTCCATACGCATGTCACATACACACACATGCTCACAGAACCTCCTGAAAACCCTGCTGTGCTTGCGCTTGTGGAAACTTAGCGACTGTCGACATACATTCTCAGGGATTTCTCAAGAAAAAAAAGGAAAAAAAAAAGAGAAAAATGAACATGGAAAAAAAAGAAAGAATGAGAGCATTTTATTGTACTGTATATATGATAGTATATGTCTGAATATTGAAAAAAAATGTATACATTAACTAATTTATAAAAGAATATTCTATGTAATGCAAAATACTTGAAGCTGCAGTACCTTGGTTCAAAAACGAAACATATCAGAGGGACTTAAAAAAAAATTAAAGAAAAGAAAGAAAAGCACGCCTTGCTTCAGGGGCTGGAATTGGGCAGTGAGCTTGGATGCTGGTACCTATGCAGAGCCACTTACTAAACTGCATGATCCACCTGGTATGTCTGATTCGTGTACGTATATACAAACGTTTGTGTACCCGGCGAACACCAGAACTGTACAGGGCACCAGTGTTTTGTAGATGACGGCGAAACCAGAGCAACAAGCCTTAGCATTAATAAAGAATAGAGAATGCAAGAACCGCAGGCCCGCGTGCCTCAAAAATCGCCCAGAGACGTAGATCCAGCAGAAACTGACTTTTAGTAATTTAACGTTGAAAGCAGCCACCCCCTCACTCACACACTCTCTCTCTCACACACACACACACACACACACACACACACACACATATATACGTGTGCAGTCCAATTAGCCTGACCACGTTCATGTTTTTTTTTGTTTTTTTAAACTATTAAGTCACAAAGATGCTCCATGTTTATGCACAATAACATGTACATGCCTATTCTGCTGACATCTAGACTTTGTGCAGGACAGAAAGTTACTGTGTAGGTCTGACTGTTCCGACATTTGTAATGCTTTTTTTATTTTCATTTTTTTTATTTATTCTCCTTGTTTTTTCCTTCGGTTCCTCTAGAATTCCTCCAACAAGAACAGCCTTCTTTCTTGCCTTGTCTTAACGCTTTAAAATAACCAAACTGGAGTTCTAACTACCAAACCTGTTTCATTAAAATGAAAGCCAACTGACTTTTGTTCCAACTTTTAGTGTCTTTAAGTTTAGCTTGAATGGTTCTATACCTTGTGCTTTAAAAAGCAGTTTTCCTATGTTTTTTTTTTTTTTTTCTTCTTTTTTTTTGGTGCAAAACGTTGTCAAGTGTCTCTTGTTCCCTTTCTTAGAGGTATGTCTGTAGCTCTTTTTTTATGGTTTAGAAACAGAAATATGTTCATTTTATTTATTACAAAAGGTAAACGATTGTACTTCATCACCCGTGTCAACATGCTCATGAAGTTGAATTTAAGATTTGATACACCGATATCGATTTATTTATGTAACTAAATCACTGTTTTATAAACTTGTTAATGATTCAACTTTTTTTGTTTGTTTTAATTAAAATTAGTTTTTTGAGAGGAAAAAAATGGTCTGACGTCATCTGTTCTTTTTAAAGCATTAGGGAAATTTATTTCCGAATTAAAGCGCTGTCGTTCAGTCAGAATGGGTAGAAGGTATCTGGAGCTAAAACATAATTCAGATCAAAGGTTTCCATGCACGTGCGTAGATTTTTGGACAGTCTACACCACCATGATGGATTTTTAAATGAAGCAATCAAGATGCGATTAAAGTGGAGACTTTCAGCTTTAATTCAAGGGGTTTAACAAAAATATTGTCTTACCAGTTTAGGAATTGAAATTGAAGCAATTTATTTTCCATGATTCCCTTTTTCTTTTTTTTCTTTTTTTTTTAATCAGATAATTGGAAAATCAAATGTTAAGGAGTTTCATGGCTAGGTCGTTTAATGACAAGGATATGGAAGGTCTGGAGATGATTTTGTATTCGATAGCTATTCTTGGGAGCTCTCAATGTGCAGTGCAAAGCAAGCGAATAAGGCCATCATTTAGTCTGGAAATAAACAGTTGGAAAACTTTAGGAGTGGCTAAATTTGGTACAAGAGTGGTACAACTTGGTGCATTCTTTATAAAAAAAATAAAAAAAAAGAGGAAGGAATGGACTGGTAAACTCCCAATATTAAAAGGAATTGATGGCCATGGGCGACAACTCAAGTTGTAACTCATTGCAGCATTTTTCCCTTGGTGAAGGAAAAAAAATCCCTTCATAACACGTAGATGTTCCAAGATCACTCTGGGGGAGGTAGGTGCGTCATAGCCCAAGTCTACCATGCAAAACATTATGCCCAATAAGGTTCCCTTTGTGCTGGTGGTGCAGCTCTGTCCTGTCGGGGCATGATTTCACAAGACCTCTGGAGATGTACTGTGGTGTCTGGCACTGGGACGTTATTGGTGGGGTTGAGCCTCAATTGATTGTACTTGTTTATCCAGTGGATGTTTGATCGAAATAAGATCTGGGGAATTTGTAGGGCTTGACCTCTTTGCCTGCTAAGCTGCATACACAGCAGGCTGGGATGCACTGGGTGTTCTTATACCTTTCTATCATGACCAGCATTTACTTTTTTCACCAATTTATGCTACATTGGCTTTTCTGTTGGATTTAACCAGATGGGCTGGTCTTTGGTCTCCACAGGCATTCACGAGTCTTGGGTGCTCATGATCCTGTCCCCAAATACCTTACTGGTATATAGTTGATAATCAATGTTAAGCAGTTCACCTGGTGGCGGTGTTCATGTTATGGCTGACTGGTGGTCAGAGGTGCAAACCACTGGTAAAGACTTATATTCCTTGGACAGATGAAAGCATGATTAACTTGTATTAGAATAATGAGAAGGAAATACTCTGGAGAAGAAAAGTAAGGGCAAAGATAGTCTCAAAAAAACATACTGCATAAACAACCTAAGAAAAGGAAACGGAATGTTCTTAAAGGGCCAAGTCAGTCATCTGACCTCAACCTAGCTTTTCACTTACTGAAGACAACAGGAAATAAAGGCTGGGCAAAGAATTTCAAGGGAGGAAACTCAACATTTGGTGATGTCCATGGTTTCCAGATGTAAGGCAGTACGAAGGATTTGCATCCTAGTATTTAAAATAATCCTTATATTTCTAATTCTTAGTTCGTCTACTTAACTTTCCAGCCTGTGAGAATGGAGGCACTGTGGTTAAAAAGTCAAATGTTTTGTTAAATCCCTTAAATTAAAGCTGAAAGTGTACACTTGCTTGATTTCTTATGGATCTGACTGTGTATATGTTCACTTGTTCCAGTAGGTTAATATTTCTGCAGTAACAACTCATTCACAAGGTCTTTATGTATATAATAGGTGATTAGAAAAAATAAATAAATTAGATGTATGAAAGAAGATTTGAGTCAGCATCAGTGATTTGGGTAAAACTGATCCGTTGAGGAAAATGAACCCATATTAGTAAATCTTATGATTTTAAATAATTATTGAGTAGTTGCAGTGTTCAATTCAAAGTGCGGCTACTGTATATAATCAATGTACTCGTATTTCAAAAGGTACATCTACCAAACTTACTAACTTTGGTAGGCAAGTAAAAACAATTAGTGACTGTACCCATGTGTTGCTCTGTTCCCATGTCACTGTCTGCTCACTGGTGGTTCTGTGTTGGTATGTAACATAGTGCTTTTAATTCTCTAAATATTTCGTTCTGTATTCACGTTTCAACCAGAATGAGTGGATTTTTCACTCCTTTGTTCTGTTGCATTGAATAGCACACCTCCTAGTCGTATCTGTATTAGTTTATTTGTTCATTCAAGATAACATCTTCATACTTGGTTACATCATATTCCTTGAAATCAGAGACACTGCAGGGTTTCTTGGTTCCAGTCCTGTGGACTTGCTGTTCTTCACAGTTTCATGTGTTTCCTGCACTAACACCCCCGATACAGATCATCAAGTCTGTCATGTGCTGGAGCAAGATTGTCAGTGTAGGAAGAAATTGCAGGACCATGAGCCGCTAGGACTGGAGTGGAGATCACTGTCCCTTTTGCAAGTCCAGCATCACAGCCTACTCACTATATGGCACTCTGTTTTGCAAATCAGCTATTTTGTAGGCATATCTTGAAGCACGATGAAAAAAAATATATCTACTGCAATCAGTAGTGTACAGAACAGACATTATACGCTGGCTGGAGATGATCGTTACAGTAAATAGGGTGTAGTTCGCACTGAAGATATGATATGCACACACTTGCAAAGGTGTTTATGTGACAGGATTCAGGGAATGGTAGGAACCAAATCATATGCTTCACAAACCCCATTTTCTTGCATTAGTGCGTTATATAGTGCTACTCGTTCTCTGATGCAGAGCAGGGAGTCGTTTCAATAATAGTGATTGTATTTCTTTAAACTGGTAGCTCACAGACCCTGCATACATCACAAAAGGCAAGAAGAGGTTTTTTTTCATACATGGAATAAGACAATATAATGAAGGGCACACAGTCAGGAAATTGCAGGTAAAGAGCATGCAATTAGAAAAAAAAAAGTTGACATTTCTAATTGTAAAGGGTAATTTGATGTAAAGCTTGACAATGATTGTTCCATCAACATGCTTTTAAAAAGATAATTAATTAATTAAAATAAAAAACAGACATTTCCAAGCTGTTCAGCATATGTTTTGTTTGGCCATCGGACCAACAATGAGCTAGCTATGGCCCTTGGAAATAGCCTGGAAAATATAACTATTTTTAGCAATCGAACCGGCTGCTTTTCAGTCTTTTTTTCCCTAAAAAATTAATGAGGCCATTTTTCGAAGGGCCATAGATTGTGGTCCAATACAGAAACTAAACATATCATGTTGAACAGCTCTCATACTCCAATCAGCCATAGCATTAAAACCATTAACAATAAAACCAACTAGGTTTTGAGTTCCACTTGTGCCACTGGGTCGGATCTGGTCCCGCAGGGTGTGGCTTAGCAGTGCTTCTGGGTGTGTGCTGCGGTGTCTGGCACCAGGATCCTTAGGGTACTGCGGGTTATGGGGCGAGGTCTGAGTGTTTCAGACTGTTTGTGTCACATGGGTGTTTCATCAGATCGGGATCTGAGGTGGTTGGAGGCCGAGTAGGTGACCTTGGTTCGCCTGCTTCACCTGGGGGTAAAGTTTTTGAATTGAACGTAATAAATGAATGTGTAGTTAGATTAGCATCAGCAAAGAATTAGCATCAGCAAAGAATGTGTTTTAATCTATTGCACAAAACTTAAATTGATACGTAGATACAGATCTCCTGATTCACAGAGACAGAAACGGAGAAGATTAGCTTCCCTATCATGGTATAGATTCTAAGTAGAATCCCTCTTAGGAAGCAAAGACCCCTTAACTATGCAAATGAATATTATCTAGCGTCACAATTGTAATTGCAAAAACACTTACTCTATTCACTATGTAGTGCTCTATTTTTTCTTTTCACTATTTGTTTTGTAGAATTTCGGATGCATTTATCCAAATGCCTCCTGAGTGAGCACTGCTAGCCTCCAATTAAGGTACCATGAAATTACACAATAATCATATGCTACCTTTTTATAAGAAATAGGCAGGAGTGGTTCATAAATGCTCTGGACTTTCTACACTTTGTTCTCAGACATTTCATTAACGGTGTCAGGGGTGTGTGTGGCAAACTGACAGGTGGCATTGATGCTTTCACAAATTGTCGTCCACTCATTCTTTTTATCTTAAGCGGTAAGAGTAGGGCAGAAGTTTTCTTTAATTATATCCTTATGTTTTACTACCTTCACAAGCAAAACGGTCTCAACTTCTCTCCAGTTTGCCTTTTTCATTTTGATCAGATTGTAACAGTCGCACACAGGTCTGTTATAGGGCTGGAAACAATTGTGATTAGAAAAACTTCATGTATCCGTATAAGGTTTGTGTATGTCCATAAAGCTTTCACACTGGCACTGAGTTCAACAGTTCAGTTTTCCACTGTTTAAAACTAATAAATGTCATAACTACTACAACACCTCACTATAATTTGTAGGCTACTTTGTGGCTCTCAGTGACGTCACATACTTTCCTTGAAGCAGTCCTACTCCTCGCTGAAAGTAATAGTAGGAAGCGTCATACTGTAAATAACTTTTATGTCCTACTCTGAGGTAGGAGTATTTTTAGTTCTAAATTAACTGTCATTTCGATTCCTAGTAGTGATTCTAAGACGTTTAATATATACAGGCTCAGACCACTCCTGTTTTCCTCAAGAACTCCCGAACATTTAAATAAGACTGCTTGTCATAATATGCATGCATGAAACTGGGACATATATT
>JAQMYJ010000009.1:7818544-7844528 GCA_030014305.1 Clarias laeviceps | reverse complement strand
TAATGTTTCATTTATGAAGGTCCACCGAGACAGGTAGGTGTTATTACATTTCTTTATGTGGAATGGTGAAGTTCAGTCAAACATTAAGTGGCGGTTGTTCTTTTGTTATGAAATCATTGAGCACAGGGTCTTATCATAGGCATAAAACTATTCTGCACACACACAGGCACTCATTCTTTAAAAGACAGATAGGCAACTCCACCTGTGATTGGTTTTTAAATAAGTAATTAAGAGTTTCAAAACCACAAACATAAGAAAAGCATTGTTAATTAGTATTTATATTAAAAAGTTCTGCTATTTGTCCCTTCTTTTAAATCGTACAGTACTTGGACAGTGTTCGGTAACTCCTTTAATAACATTTAGAAAAATCAGTAAATGGGAAAGTTATCCAGTTCCATTATTAGCTCCTCAAAAGTTAAAGATTAAGATAATAATTAACTAATTGATTAAGGCAACTGAAATACACTTTTGTCACGATAAATGATCGGACCCTAACTAAAAGTGCATCTGTTTTCGTAGTAGTATGGAACAGAACGGAACGGCTCGTTTTGTTTTTTCTGCCGACACTGAAACTCTTCGAAGACATAGTAAAATCTTATTGTAATGTCCTGAGTCTATTTGCTTGGGATTCAAATGCAGCAACCTACTTTGAATGCATCAACACAAAACATTGTTTAGAAAACTCTATTTGCATTTCAATAGAACGTTTCAAACAAGGCTATCTCTGTGATTGTTCTCCTTTTGTAAGTTGGGACTTTATCTACTTTCTGTTCTGATATGCTGTGTTTCTGTCTTTTCCTTTTGTGTGTGTGTGTGCATATGTGTGTTTGAATGTGTGCATGTGTGTGTGAGTGTGTTTGAGTGTGTGTGTGTGTGTGTGTGTGTGTGTGTGAGGGTGGGGGGGGGTATGGTCCTTTAAATTTTCAAAACTCTCAGGCTCGAGAGACCGGCTCAGTGTTCCGTGATTTATCTATCTCAAGAAAATGCCCTTGTCTCCCATCCCTGGTGAATTTCCATAAATGCCTCATGAATACCCTCTTTTATTTTTATTTATGGGCTAAGGTTTTATAATTAAATAGTAATTAATACTGCCAGTGTTAAGGCCTGTGTCGTTTTTCTCCTCTGCCAGAGTCTTCAGTGATGAATGGGCTCCATCTATTAAGTTACCGAACAAGGCAGGGCTTTTCACGACAACTCTGATTAAGGTATCACTCCATGGCGCTTATTAAAATGCGGAAAAAGAGAGGGGGGGGGGGGGGCATGCAATTTCATTTCAAAATTGCCCTCGATATCGCTGGACCATTTTCAGAAAACCTGACCACTCAGTAAAATAGATCCCCTGTAAGATTTATAATAGATGAAGAAGAATAGGAGAACATTAATAAAAATGATAACTTCATTTAGGCGTTGTGAATTCTGCAGCATTTTACCAAAGGGCTCCCATTACCTTTTATTGTATTTAAAGGAGATATAATTAATGTGCTTGACCTCTGTAATATTAAAATACCTTGGCAGAAGAGGTAGTTATGAGCATGAGTGATACAGAAGCCTTACATTATTCCCAGTTATGTGATAACTCATTTTAATTGACTTTATGAATGACATTATTGTAAATAATATGAAGAAATGGACTAAAAGTTAGTGTGATGTATTGGGAGTCAGTCAGTCGTAATCCTTTAAAGGCCATTTAGATATGAATGTCTTTTATTACGCTTATTGAAATAACTGAAAGAACACATAGACAATGTGTCTGTGTGTCATGTTAAGGAAAATGAAATAGTACCGCTGTTACTAATCTGTTATTTTTCACATGAACTTCTACTGCACAATTTCTAGGCCATGTAGGGCATTTGTGGTGGCGTGGTGCATTAGTGGTTAGCACTGTCACTTCACAACTCTGGGATCCGGGTTCGATTCCTGCCTCGGGTCCTGCAGTGTGTAAGTGTGTGTATACGTGTGTGCCCTATGATGGATTGGCACTCCATTCAGAACGTACTCCATTTGGTGTCCTAAGACTCCTGGGATAGATCACAGTCCGAGTAAACACATGACCAGAGGATCCGATGTGGTGAATTTTTCCTAAAATCATAAAAATGATCTATTTTGTACATCAGTACACACCTACCGTACACAGGACATCTGTCATAATGTACAAGGGTGAGTCAAATATTATCCAAACTCGGCCTGTAGAATTTATTTTAATTAGTAATTGCGTAATTTTTCAACATAATCTCCTTGCTTTTCAATACACTTTGTCCATCTGTCCCCAGGCTTCCGTATTCCCTCATTAATAAATGTTTTAGGCTGAGCTGCGAGCCATGAATGCACCGCTGTCTTCACTTCTTCATCAGAAGTGAATCTTCATCCCCGTAGGGCTGCTTTCAGGGGACAAGACAGGTGAAAGTCTGATCAGGACTGTGGGGAGGATGCTTTAAAACCTCAAAACAAATGATTCTCTTTAAGATACTCTCATGATCCTCTTCATGTTCAAAATTTTGTTTGCAGATATCCAAACGTTTCTGTTTATGCTCTCCCATGTGTGGTTTTGGCACCAGGTAGACCATCAGACCACAAAAAATCAGTAAGCATCACTGTCCGCTCTTTTTACTTTCGTACAAATCACAAGTCGGGCATCCATTTTTCTCACATCGCAGTTACAGATGGACTGATGTAACACGTTCACACCTTCACAGCAGTGACTGGGGAGACAGTAGCCTTGAACGGGAAGCGCTGATAAGAACAGACATTTTAATATAACCGGAGTGCGGATAATTTTTGACTCACTCTCGTAATAGCAAGAATGAACTTGTTCACAGACTTTCCACAACATTAAATGTAAACAGATGAAAGAAAATTGCCGTGGTCTTAAAACACTTTAGGACATACCATTATTCAAGCTTCAGGTTGGTGAGAGTATCTCAGATTCACAGTGGTCCGCATCACACCACCCTGTCATTATTATTTTCCTACATCAGCATGCCCTGTTATGTTTATTCCTTACTTAATGTCATCTTCTGAAAATGTAAATGTCACAGGCTTACAACACCGCCAACGCTCACACTCCCCTATTATTCTGTACCTGACGTGTAAGTAACCGCACTGGTTAAGCTTTGTGTATTCATACCATTGTTTTTACCTGGATTTGCCCTTTAAAAAAAAAATCATTTTTAAAATTTACACAGCGTTACACACTGCAAAACTTATATCTTAGCACATAATATCTTAAAAAAGGTTCACAAACAAAATATAAAACAAGAATTTTCTATTCATAGAACTTTCTATTCTATTTATTCTAATATCCTGAGCATATTCCATGATATATAGGTCAATTTATATGGTACATTTTATTTTAATCGATGAAAAATACACAAAATCATGCAAAGAAGTGTTTCTGGTTTGGGTTAAATGGTATGAATCCAGAAGAGCATTACAGACAGAGTTTCTGAAACACCGAAGAAAAAAAAAGGACTGTTGACATGCAAGAACAGTATAAACATTAGTAATAGATTTCTGCTCTATTTCTGCTGGGGAAATTTAATGTCAAGCCACATACTATACCCACATATACTAATAAGGCATAAAATTAATACATTAACTCACTCATCTTCTATACCGCTTTATCCTGTATTCAGGGTCGCGGAGCCTATCCCAGGAGGCTTAGAGCACAAGGCAGGGTACATCCTGGACCAGCTGGAGCACAAGGCAGGGTACAGCTGGAGTGCCAATCCATCGCAGGGCACACACACATACTAGGAGCAATTTGGGAACACCAATTAGCCTAACCTGCATATCTTTGGACTGTGGGAGGAAACCAGAGTAAACCCACCAAGCACGGGGAGAACATGCAAACTCCATGCACACAGAGACAGGAATCAAGCCTGGCCGGGAATCGAACCCGGACCCTGGAGGTGCAAGGCGACAGAGCTAACCACTACACCACCGTGCCGCCTAACACATTAACATTGATATAAATTTTATACCAGCAAACTGGTGACACGATCATGAACACAAAAGGCTCACCCATGCCTGCAGGACCAAAGGCCAACCCATCTGGTCTGATTCTACAGAAAAACCAATGCATCACAAATAGGCAAAACAGTCAAAGCTGGCCACGAGAACACCCAGTGTACCACAGCCTATTGTGCATGGGGCCTGGCAGGCAAAGAGCCAAAACTAGCCTAAAAACTCTCCAGATCCCAATCTGATCAAGCACACATGGGATGCTCCGGACAAACCAGTCCAATCCATAGAGGACCCACTCACAACCCACAGCACAAAGGATCCCCTGCCAGTGTCCTGATGCCAGACACCACAACGCACACTCTCAGAGATCTTGTGAAGTCATGCCCCAAGTGGACAAATCTGGCCTGGTGGCACAAGGGGAGCCTACATAATACTGGGCATCATGTTTTGTGTTGTAATGTTATGTCTAATGGTTGTGTATACAGTAGCTGTTTATCCCAAGCCATTCAACATTCCTCCTATCCCTAAATACACTTATCCTAGAAATGATTCTGTGGAGTGATTCTGGGCTCGTTCGAGGGGGGTTGGTTGATCATAGGTTGTTTTTCACATATTAGACAAATTAGTTCTAAACTGCAACTATAAATGCAGAATTTCTTCCCCTGCCACTGTAAAATAGGAAACAGGTCTGTCCCAGATGCGTACTGCTTTTACACATAGCCTAGTGTCTGCCTCTGCGGTTTTGTAGTGAACCCATTTAAATAAACCAGAGATCAGTTCCTAATTCTGATCAGGATCTGAAACCAACCTTTACATTTAAATTGACATTGTGCACAAGTCGGAAAACTTTTACAGACCAAGCAGCACATGCAACAAGTGTATCCTGAGGTCATCCTGGGTTTTCCAGGTCTACATACATAATCCGATGACTGTCCATATTCATGAAAAGTTACAAGAAATGCCACGACAGCAGCAACAACTTTTTGAAATTATTGTTTAATGTAAAACACAACACTCATGGATAATATTTGTGGTTCATATTTATATGAAATCCCCCAAACAACAAAAGTAATTTTATAGGTTGTGTAACGAGTTAAAAATATTAACTCTGAATATTTTACTGAGTACTGAATATTAAAATTAGTATGGTGATTTTTTTTTTAATGCCTTTCATTTTTTTCTAAAGTATCACTGCATAAAATAAATAAAACTTTTTATTACTTTTCCTGTTACATGACTTCTACTGATCATTTCTATTTTTCATTTATTTGGTTCCAATTTCACTCAATCACTCATCTCATTATCACTTGTACAGTACTTGTTGTACAGTAGAACACTTTATGAGAGCCGTGTGTCCAAACCCATGCAGATATTAGATTGGTCTCAGTCTGACATGGATGTTTACTACAGTATAGCATGATACTGCTGATTGGTTTAGAAGTTCTAGAGTAGATAACACCAAACCGGCAAACAGTTCTGTTTAACAGGAAGCCACTTTGTTCGTCTGTTTCACACCTCCTAAATAGTACATATTATTACAGCATTGTTACCGCAACCAACAGATGTAGTCTTTTTTCTCTCTCTCTCTCCACCCGTGAGCTTTTATTTTGTGCATGCTTTCCCAGGTTGGGGTCTCCATGCTGGGCTGAGGGGAAGAGCAAGGAAAAGAAAACTGAAAGCATGAGTGCCGTCTGTTCCACTCCACCTGTTCAGTGACAAGCAGCTGGGCAGGTGTGGTTTTCTGTGTGTGTGTGTGTGTGTGTGTGTGCCTGCCAGCCAGCCAGCCAGCCAGCATGTTCTCATTGAGGGATAAGCTTTTTGCAAATGTACCACAGCATACGTGTATGCACCACAAACACAGACACACACACACACAAGCACACGCATGCATGCACACACATCTCAATTTATCTCTTTTCTCCACTGCAAGAGCACCAATCCATTTTGCATGACTGATATTATCTCGTATGAGACACGAGTAAATGCTTTATGAGTCATTTTTTAGGCTACAAATGTAGAACATTCTTAGCAACAAAAAAAAACTGTTCCCCAAGCATTTTTATGGATAAATCATTTGTCTTTTGAAATGGAACTGCTTCTAAAAGGAGGAACTCTCTGTTGTAGGGTTGTGGGATATACTGTAAGGTTTCTAACTGTCTGCAGACCACAGATCTTACAGCTGAACAAATTGGTGCTTCTTTCAACCCATTTGAGACTAAACAGCATAAATGTTCATGAGTAGGCATGTTTTGTTTTTTATAACTGCAGTTATCTAATAGTAAAAAAAATCCTCACAAATTCTTATTACCAGTTTTAGAATTAGGATTTTACCATTTGTAAATAAAACTTTCTTAGAAATCTGAGAAGATTGCCTTGCAAGTCACCATCCCATAAGAAATTTTTATATTCTATGAACTACATTTCACTATAGTAAATTATAGTACATACCATAATATACCATTTTATTACCATGGTACCATGGAAGGCACCATAAGATTTTATGATAAGAGTCATAAGAGTACCAGTGTAGGTACTACAGTACAGCAGGTACCGTTGTAGTAATATGGTGTGTTCCACTGTACTGTGGTGAATACCATGGTACTTATCGGTACTACAATAGGTTCCAAAGTTCAGAAGGTATCCAATGTGGAATGTTAGTACATACTGTACCATATTAGCTATGTTGGTACATACTATAGGGATAGTATAGTACCATATTATATACTTTAGTAGCCACTGTGCTACATAAACATATATAACATATTTTTGACATTATCCTGATATTTTGATTTACTGATATTACACAGTACAATACTTTGGTACATGGTGTATTATATCAGCAAATAAGTACCATGGTACTGTCAAAAATCACATTGTACTATATAGCATGGTACAGGAACCATCAGACTAGCATTGTACCTAAACCATGGTAAATTTTCTGCTAGAACTGAATAGTCCAAACATTTAAGTATATAAGTATATAGCTTAAAACCCCAAAAAGCCACTTGTGTGCTGAAGTTAAAATTATCAACACTTATAAGAATGACAAAAAATATTTATAAATGTATAAATATGACTTACAAAATTTCTCTCAGACATCCTTTTAGGTTCTCTGATGTTAGCTAGGTGACAAGCTTTACAGAAGAAATTCCTCAAAGAAATCCCTTTGGTTAGCTGGAAAGCTTTAGAAGAAAGGGTTCTAAACATTTTGAAATAAAAATAAGAATTTATAAATGTATAAATATGATTTAAAATTCCTTCTCAGAAATCCTGTCAGGTTAGCACATGTTAGCTAACTGACAAGCTTAAGAAGTAATCCTTTAAACAGTTATGCTTTTTTGAAAAATGTATGAAACAAACATTTATCTGTATAAGTGTAACTTAAAAAAAACTTTTCCAAGAAATCCTGTTAGCTCATGTTAGCTAGAAAGCTTTAGAAATGAAAACTATAAAAATGTATAAATATGAATGAAAAAAAATTATGTATGTATGAATCTGACTTCCTCTAGGAAAAAAACTGTCAGGAAAACTCAAACTTAAAATAAAACTTTGTAAATGTTTGAGTATGACCTTTAAAAAGATCCTGTTAGCTCATGTTAGATAACTTGTAAGATTTACAAGTGAAGGTTCTAAACATTCATGAATATGAATTCAAATAAAGCACATCCCTTATGTGAGTAGGAGGATGGCTTTAAAAACAAACCCTATAAGAAATCCTGTCAGGTTTGCACATGTTAGTATAGAAGACTAAGACAGTGAAAATATATAGAGTGTGTATAAATGATTAGTGACAACTTTCTTCTTTCTAATTTCTATACACATATTTATACACAAAAATATTCTTAGTCTTTATTCTGCACTGTTTATAACTCCACTCGTCTGTGTTTGCCACTTGCGATAGTAGTGTTAGCCATATTATCATATTATTGAATGCTCAAAACACAACGTTGTAACTACAACCTTTATTTGTCACATTTGTGCATATTAAAATCCATCCGCACAATGTCGGACCACAAACATAATCCCATACATTTCTAAAAGGATTTAGAATCCCATTCTGAAATTGGGATAGACGCAACACTCAGTGTGTCTATCTCCATTTTATTTTATTTCAGAAATATTATTAAGTTGCATCTTAGCTTGCAAAATTTTTTTTCACTATAATATGGTGTTTGTGGCGCTTGTTGGCCCTTCATCATATAGTCAATGTTGTTCTATCATTTCACCAAAGTAATTCTAACTTATTGTAATACCAATGTTGCCCTTATGAACCATTTTGCCCAGTATTGTGTAGATCCCCCTTGTGCCACTGAGACTATAACCTTGGGGCATGACTCCACTAGACCTCTAGGGGGTGTGCTGTGGTGTCTGACACCAGGGTGTTATCAGTGGATCCTTTGGGTGCTGTGGGTTGTGGAGTGGGGCCTCCATCAATTAGACATGTTTGTTCAGTCCATCCCATGTGTGCTCAGTTGGATTAGGATCTGGGGACATTGGAGGCCGGATTAGCAGCCTTGTGCTCTTTGCCTTGCACAGCGGGCTGTGGTGCATTGGGAGTTCTGGTGTCCTTCTTCCATGGCCAGCATTGACTTTTTTCAGTGATTTGTGCTGCATTGGCTTTTCTATGGGATCAGCCTAGACAACTTGTATAAATGAGTCTTGGGTGCCCATGATCCAGTCACCAGTTTACTAATTGATAATCAATGTAAATTTTTTATGGTGTTAATGTTATGGCTGATCAGTGTATGCAGGTACAACATTGTTTGATTTCATTATTCAACCTAATGAATCACATAAGGTACTTAATTTTACCTTTTTTAAAACAAGATAATGACGGTACCATTGGCCAGTGTCCAAATCAACCATGTAAAGAACTAAAACACCTCCTCCTGATGCTAGTTACTAAGGATCTCTCTTTTGCCATCACTGTACCTCTTATTACTAACTGTACATTAGCTCTTAGACCCAAACTGTCCATATAAACCCAGCCAAGCAGATCACAGTGGGCCTCACTAGGAAAACAGGCTTGAGTGTGAAAACATGCCACAGACATTAAGGGAAGTAGGCTAATTGCTGCAAATTAGCCGAACATCTGTTCATGGGTTCGGTTTTCCCTGAGAATTAAATAAGAAATGGAGATTTCTACCTCTAATGCATGATGTGAACGAGCCATAAGATTTAATCGTTACATTTCTGGCTGTTTTCCTGAATCACGTCACTAAACAGAACAGTTTGCTAAATTAGCAACAGCAGCAAGGCTGCTACAGTAAATAATTTTCGCTATGGTTAGATGGAAGACTATTGAACTCAAACCAACTGTTGGTTTCATTCAATTTTTTTCTAATCTAATCAGACTTTAGAAGATTAGACAAGCTGGTTAGGGCTGTAAGGGGAAAGATTCCAAACGATAAAAAAAAGATAGGATTAGCTTATTCAATTAAGCTATACAGTATTAAGAAGTCAGCTTCTACAAATAAAAGTATTCATCTTTTTCATTTTTATTATGTAGTAAATGTGAGGAGGAGCTATGCTATGCTAGCGTGCTAAAGTTCGGGTTACCTGGTCTAATATCTGCTAATCACCTTGTAAACTCTTCTATGCTTTGCCATCTCATTTGTCGCTTATTGTCTACACCTCTGGACAAAACGTAGCTGTTCACATCCCATCTCGATGCCACTATTGTTTGCTAGATTCCTTTTTGTCTTGTCTGGGAAAAGCATTTACCGTTTGTCATGGCTTGCTGTCTGTCATTTGCTGAGGAATCAGGTCTGTCATTCTGGGCGTTGCTCTAGTACTAAAAAAATACAAGCAGTTCAGGGGAAAGAAAATCTGAAATATAGGAATGTATGCTATGCCATATAGGTATTGCGTCTTGCGAAACGTTATGGAACAGCATGAAGACTCAGAATGGGGGAGGGAAATGTAGCAGCCTGCTTCTTCAGTGATCATCCCTGATAATAAGCAGGAAGGAAGGCCCCAGTGGTAGGGCTGTCACACACACACACACACAAGCACACACACACACACACACACACACAGAATAGCGAAGGAGGAGGCTGAGGAGCCCCAGAAGGTCCCAGTGGCTCTGATGGAGCTGTCAGCATGCAGCCTGACAGGTGCTACCTCGTCTGTTCTCGGAGGTGATCATTCGCTGCTGACACATAATGGACCATTGTTTCAGCTTGCGCACTTCCACACTTGCTCCCTCGATCACCATGCCATCGGTCCTCACTCTGTTTGTTGACAAACGCGCCCTTATATGCCTCCAGCAACTGTCGAAAAAAGAGTCAAACCTACCAGGGCTAATGGAACTAATAATACATAAACAAACTAGCATTGGCAGTTAGCATCACATCATGTTAAATGGTAACCTTTTGTTTAGAAACCCACACTCAAACCCTTCCAGCCATTGTTTAATGATAAAATGGCACCAGACGAGAATAATGTGGCTAGTAATGCATTCTTTATTTGCCGTAATGGCTAGCGAGTAACTAAAAAGGCAAGGAGATATTTTTACATTCAGTATCTTTTAAGACGAATATGGTGCTTGCAAGAAAATGACTCGATGCCAGATTTCGGCTCTAAAGGTGAATAGAGGAGCCGTTTGCGGGGGCATGAAGTCTCGACAGAAGGCTGGTGGATGGTAATATGGCAGGAAAGAGACAGGCTGAGGGCAAACGGGAAAGAGAGAGAGCGAGACAAGCATGGAGGAGGACGATGAGAAGGTCTCGGGTGAGATGCAGGCAGATCACAGGCAGTCCACAGGGACCAGAACTGGGAATATGTCAGGCTTCGAGCTCAGCGACAGCTGCCTTCATCTGGGAATCTACGCGCTCTACACTGTGTTGAAAAGTCCTGCTGCAGGGAAATGAACAGATGCGGTGTAACTGCTTTAATGCAATGTGCTGTCATGGCTTCCATCAGCTACTCCATGTGCCATCAAGAGCCCTTTGCTTTATGATCACACATCCAGAATTTGTTTCAGCGGTATTCACTGATGCAATGGAACAATGATAATAGTTAATAAAAAAGTATTTTAGACTTACAGAGGAGCAAAGCAGCAATATTCTGAGCCATATGGCAAAAAAAATGACCCAAAAGACTAATTCATGTTGTTTCTATGAACAAGATAATTGAAATTTAATTAGCTAATGAATTCTGTCACAAGATAAGAACAAGAAAAGGCTAGTTTCATTATTATTTTTTTATTATTATTATTATTATTATTATTATTATTATTATTATTTCAGTGTTAAAAATAAACAAACAATCATAATGTAGAATTTAAAAAGGAGTCAATATTATAGACACAATACTATATAAAGAGTGTGTGTATTTCAAATATTACTATTGCAGGCACCATAAGACTTTATAGACTATGAAGCTATTTAATGTGGCCTTATAGTTGGTACCATGGTAACCAACATACTATAGTGAATTATATGTCAGGTACTATGGGTACTATGGTAACACTATGGTATGTTTCACCATAATTTGGTGAATACCATGGTACTTATTGGGTACTCCAGTGGCTAAAAGTTCAGCAGGTATCTAATATGGTATGTTTGTACATACCACTGGTATGGTATAGAACAAGTAGTACCTTTTTATTGTATAATATTAAGAGTTTTAACATACGCTATGGGATTTAATTAGTATTAAAACATATTTTTGACAGTCTCCTGTTATTTGTTCCATAGTATTATATTACTGTACATAGTAGAATCATGTACCATACTATGGTAAAATCTCAAAACTACCATGGTACTACATGCCTTGGTACAGGTACTATCGTACTACCTTGGTACCAATGCCATGGTATTATTTAATAATAAAAGCACGGTTAATTAATTAACTGCTCCCTAGACTCAATTGGGATTTGAACTAACGAGCTTTGGATAATAGCATGAATGCTTTTTATATTGCATCATTTAGGAGCATAATTTAGGAGTTGATACATTAGTTTAACTGTTGCTATGCATGCCCTCTCTACCCCGTCTATGTGTGGAAGGGGACTATCCCAGGGCAAGAGATGATGATATTAGGGTAGTGGATCATTCTTAGCATAGCAGTGACACTGATATGGTAGTGGAATGCTAGCTGGTATGAGTGTGTAAGGTAAAGGCACTGATAAAGGGCTAAAGGACTGATATAATTTGTGTGTGCAAATACAGGCTATAGTTACTAGCTTTACACCTAGAAGGTGAACAAAGAAGTAAGAATGCAAAGTACTCCAGGAGAGCCGCTGAGCTTGATACACTAGTAACGGCACCACACATACCTCCGTGTCACTCAAATGTCAAATAATATGTGTGTTAAATCCTGGAATCTTAATTCTGGTCAGAAGGAGTTGATTAATTTCACATACACAGGGTTGAATTTTTCTGAAGAGATGTTTCTTTATTATTTTTGGAAGGATTCACCAGTCTCAGCATGTTGTAACAGATGTAAAAGCTGGTCCTTTAGGTTTTTGAACACGGGAAAGCAAGGGAGAGGATGTAGGTTTTTTGTTTCTTCATAATATAAGCAGCCCTTTTTGGGGCAGTGGTGGCTCAAACGGTTAGGGCTCTGGGTTACTGACTGGAAGGTCAGTGGTTCGAGCCCCAGCCCTGGCAAGTTGCTGGTGTTGAGCTCTTGAGCAAGGCCCTTAACCCTATCTGCTCCAGGGGCACTGTATCCTAGCTGACCCTGCATTCTGACCACAGCTTCCTAACTGGGATATGTGAAAAAAAATCATTTCACATGTGACAAAAAAGCAAATCTTATTATCTTACTTTTCTGGGGGAAAGTTTTTACGAGCGGTTACAATGTACAACACGGCATTCACGAACGTCTAAAAACGGTAAACATTAGCAAGCTGCAATGGTAGAGGATCATAATAACAACATAGGGACTGTAACTAAGCCTGCTTTGTGTCATTGATTATTGTCTCATAACCTTCATCATACTGTACTGTTCATACAAGGTGCTGCATGCACTATTGCATTGAGCTTCGTCCAGTTAGAATATGCATCACATAGATACTGAATGAAGTATAATACAGTATTTTAAACAGTAAAAGTGTATTTTATGAATAGTGTTTCTCTTATCGAAAAGCAAATCTCAGGTGCCTGCAGTAGAAGATCTGTATTGTGGTAGTTTGGCTGGAGAGCAGGGCTTTTGTCAGAAGCCTATACTCATCTCTCCATCACTCTGACACCTGCTGACAACACCAATTGTGTCTCACACTAAAATGGCCACCGAGAGCATTCATTTGTTGGAGAGTGTGTCTCATGTCAGTGAGATTCTGCGAGCTCTCTTTCTCTCGCTCCTTCTCTCTCTTTCTTTCTCTCTAAACCCCCACCTTCTTGTCTCGCTGTGCCGCTGCTCTCTTTTCAGACTTTATTACTTTGAAACGCTTCTGACCCTGGCTATAATCCCCATTCTATTTCAAGGAGGGAGTTAGTAATAAAGCGTCAATATAAAGGTTGGAATGAAATCCAATGGGGTCCCACGTAGTGAATGTCAGAGAAAGAGCAAACACAGGGGGAGGGGCTGAGGGGAGAGAAAGAGCAAGCGAGCAAGCAAAGGAGCCGGGTGGTGGGGAGAAGTGGAGAGAGGGAGAAGCGGCAGAGACAGCAGGTGGAGGAGAAAGAGAGTGATAGCACACTCCGAGCACTGTCAGCCGCCTGTGTTCTTTCTGCTCTCTTCGCATTACTAGCCCTCTGACATGTGAGTCCTGACTTGAAAAGAATTCAGACGCAAGCGTTTTTTTTCTTTCTCTCCCCTCATTTACGCTTAAGCATTGCTTCTGGGATTGAATTAGGGCAAAACCATTATACAGTTGCCATGGAGACCCAGGCACAAATGCTGATAAAGTGTGTGTGTGAGTGAGAGAGAGAGAGAGAGAGAGAGATTCTCTTTCTTGCCAAATAAGCTCAATGAAGCGAACTGCATACATGCCACATTTTGAGCTGGCTGACAGTGAACCCACCAGTGTCAGTGTGTGTGTTTGTGTGTGTGAGTGTGATGAATCCAGACTGTGATCCTGAATGCATAAGTAGCCTCCAGTCTGCCGGAGTGGTGCAGTTAGCCATACACTCACTGCCTCCGTGAGGTGGACTTGAGCTCGGGCGCCAATTAGGCAAGTGCTGGGCTTCTGCCAGAGGAGCCACAAATAATCTGTCACTTTCAGCAGGCTAGTACAAATGCCCGAGATGGTTATCATTACAAAAACAAGAGCATGTTCACTCCGAGGGAGAAATAGATCACTATGGGTTCCATTCACGTGGCACAAAGAGGTGGCGTGTGGTGAATAGGCTGTGCCGTAATACCTAAATAAAAAAAATAATAATGATAAAAAAAAACAGACAAAGAAAAAGCTCCTCATTGTAACCCTTGATGCCACAACTGGTGCATTGTATCACAGCTTACATTGATGAAATGGCTTTAAAAATTGCCAAGCTGAATACAAAGGCTTCAAGAGAGCAGTTTTTATTTTAACAAACCTTTTACTGCATATTGCCGGATATTGTTGCACAAAAGCGCTGGGGTTTTCTGAATATTAATCCCATCTCAAACTCCAAATGACCTTGCTGTTCAGTGACTTTACTGATACTTTACTGATTCCAAGCGTGCACTAAGCTCTTTTATTTTATGCAGGCAAGCAGAAATCTGGTATCGGTTTATTTCCCGGGACCACCATTGGACGTCATGGGAGCACCTCGAGCTATGTCATTATAATATATTATACACAAATTTGTCGCAGATCACTTTCATCTCAGGCAAATGGCTGCAGAGAGAGAAATGGTGGAGATGGGAGGCTGAGGCAGCAGCCCTGTGCCACCATTCACCAGAATCCAATTTACAGAGGCAATGAGGGATATGACATATAATGTATCCTAATTTCACATCAGGCTAATATAGCTGCTGGAGCGCTCTCCGTACACAACACGCATACCGAAAGATTCCAGTGCTGTGATGGACACACTGCAGACTGGAAACATCCTCAATGCGCTGGAGTTACGCATGACATACCGGGTCTTTCAATTCCCCTCAAACTAATTTTAGAATTTGATTTTGCATTTTGGTCTCTGAGCAGCAATCGCATGCATGAGGAAAATCCCTGTAGCGAGTAAAGTAAAGGTTTATGATAAACTGCATATTGCATATTTGAACACAGTTTGACCTACATGTATACACAGGATTTAACCAAATATCCGAATGCATTATACAGACTGGATGGATGGCGCTGTCTACATGGGTACAAGCATTGCTGACATTGTTGAAAGACATCATAAACATATCTGGTTGAGACTAAAGGTGAGCACCAGGACTGGGATCATGCAGGATGGCAAAAAAAAAAAAAGGTCTGTTTTCTACTTTCATGCTTGAGAGAGTGTGCATGAAAGTCCAAGACAGCTCATTAACATGAAAAGACCTGGAGGTGCACTATTGCATTTTTTTTTGGTTTCTTGTCAGTGGTTTGCTCCAGAAAGCTGAACTAAATACTGCCTTATTTTTGTACTAAAATTAGATCATATTTCTACCATGTATTGCTTTTTGTTGAAACTGGCCTTCACAAAAGAAATATTGACCATATATGATCTTGTGAATATGCACAAGGTCATATATGTCTGCTAGGCTTTAAAAAATAAATATATATTTTATTTATATTACTAGAATCTATATATTACTAATCTGCTGGGGTTATACATTTTAACCAAAGCAGATTAGACATATATACTGTATAAAACATTTATTTTTTTATACCTACATATATATTATGCCTATAATCTATATATATATCATATATTTATATAAATATAATTTATCTTCGCATGGGCCATCATAAACAGATGGCATATTCTTCTGTTCCCACAGAAACAATCCTGCATGTAGATTCCAATAAGCATGTCTAGTTTTACATTTGTGATTTTTCTGCAATGGACATGGGGTGTTCAAGTCAACCCGGGACTTTGGATTGTGCAGAATGATCCCCTGATACATTAAAGCACTTATCCCAGTGTTTCACTAGTGCATGTATAAGGTCATGAAGGGCCATGCCTGCCCTACCGTGTCAAAATGTTCCTTTAACTCACTGCAGATTAGCTTTCCTCTGTGCCAGGCAAATGCAGAGAGCTCTCTCGGTACTTAACATGCACTCACCTTCCAGGGTTCATGAATGAGTGTGTGTACAGTTCCCACAGACAAATGGTTCAGGCATTCCATCAGAGACGTATGCACTTTTCTATAACATCTGCACGATTCAAATATTTTACTGCAGCTTAGAGTCCTGGTTTGACTTGAACACGCCGCATATTAAACCCCAAAACTAAAGAACTGGCTATTGTCAATTCTAAAAAAAACAGTTCCCTGATTTGGGAAAGACATTGTTGTTTAAAAGATACATAGTTCATAGTTAGTACTGATTAGATTAGATAGGTTTTAGATAGAATAAGTTTTATTGTGTAAAGCTGCTTTGCGACAATGACAATTATTAAAAGCCCTATACAAATAAAATTGAATTGAATTGAATATAGGTTAAGGTAATGCATTTAATTTTGCAATGCATTATTTATTTTTATGCAGCACTGCTTAGTGGTGTTTTCAGATGCTCTTTTGTTATATATTAAGTTTCTACTAGGGGTTGCACAAACTAGGTAAACAGCCAACTCTTAGGTTTAGAAGAGTGCATGGAGCTGTTGAAAAAAAAAGCAGGATGAATCTACTTAGTTAATGTTTAACATTAATATCACTTCAAATACAACTACCAGACGTTCCAATCTATGCATCCCACAGGGTTAAAATATAGAGAGCATCCTGGTCAAATGACGGCATTTTTCTTTTCGATGGAGTAGCAGGAATCACCTGCACTGATAGGTCCGGAACATAATGATCAACATGCATTATAGGGTATACGGTTACACAAGCCTGTCATAATCATTACAAAGAGCTTTCCGAAAGTGCTCCAACGACACCAGCCTCAGCACCATAACAAAAAACAGCATCCACAGAAGATGGGCAGTTTAGCCTTTAATTTTATTCCAATTAAAGTGACACCTCAGGTGCTGCTACGAAAAGTTTGCGAATTTTGGGGCAATTTATAAATGAATGTATTTATTTTTAACCATATGGTCAACTTAGTAGTATATTTGTTTACAATATTAAACCTTTGCGCCATATTGTAACATACTGTATTTAACTTCCATACGCTTATCCTGTGTACAGGGTTACGGGGTACCTGGAGGCTATCCCGGGAGACTTTGGGCACAAGGTGGGGTATACCTTGACTCGAGACGGGAATCGAGCCCTCGACCCTGGAGTCTTTTTAGCCATAATTTCTGTGTTATGATGAAAGGCCACGGCTGAATACAACAGTCTGACTTTTGCTTTAGTTAGTAATATCAGATTGTTTTATTACCTAGTACCCCATTGCCTGTGTGTTAAACAAACACATACTGTTCTTTATTTTTCTGCATGTGTTTGCCATGCATGTCAAAGCTGCCAACCTATTAAGTGTGGCGTACTGTTGGCCAGGGGAGATACAGACCAACATATGACCACATCGCTCCCTGATGCCATTTAAGAAGTTTTGCTATACAAACATGCCATGCATGTGGCATCTGTATAATGTCTTTTCATCGCTTCCTCACTAGTGCAAATGGAGCCCATGAGGGAAAGCGTGCCACATGCTTGTTATAAAAGCTGCCATGGCTAGAAACTACTCCCCGCTCTCTGGTGAGCCACACAGCACACAAACAGGCCTATGTTTCGCCAAGCCCAAAGTTGAAGCCAAGTTAGACAAAGAAATCCCTTCCTACATTTCCTCCGTGCCTTGAGGTCATTTTATCAGTTCACAGATAATTAGTTAGTGTTCGAAATCACCTAAACATGCACTAAGAACAGCCCTCGTGTTAGTCAGAGGAGGAAAAAGCCTCGACAGAAAAAGTAGTGCAATCCAAGCACTTTTATACAGATTCATAAGATAATTGCCGCATGCTCGTCTTTTGTCATAAATCAAACACAGCGACTGTTATCGCTCAACAATTCAATTCAGCATAATAATTCAAAGAAGCCCGCACAGCAATGGCATACAAATAAGTAGGCTATGTGAGCTAAAATTAGCGTTCTTTATAACGTGGCATGCACGTAGCTATGAATACTGCAGGCATGCAATCCGTTTTCACAGGAGCGTATGCAGGAATCTGTAATGCCTGGCATGGGTCGGACGCCTTCATTCCAGCACAGAGGGGCCTAAGGGGTCTGGCGGTAGCCACATCATCTACATTCCCACACATCCTTGACGTGAAGGATTGTGAAACATCTTTTATCACCATTGTACGGCGTGCGGCTCTGTCCAGATGGGGGGGATAAAACATGCATGAGTCGCCCGCAGCTCCGAAAATAATTATACTCATTTACCAGAGATGGAGAGAGTGCATCCAACCAAGTCAGCAGCCATCATATCGACAAAGCTCCCAGCATACTAATGAAGACGTGGGACAATGACCAATCGCCCGAACCCTCTCACACACTCTCTCTCTCTTACACTCTCTCTCCCTCTCTCTCCATTTTGCTTCATGGAAATTTCACAAGTAGGAGAGCAGGAGAATATACAGTAATCCACATCCTGCGCATAATGCACCTACTCACTGAAATTGTGTATGTATATATAGGATATATAAATATATATGAGCAAAGTGACTGATTCAATGCGGTGTACACTTCTGGCAAAAATTATTAAGCATTATTCTCAGCTTATCTGTGTTCCTGGTTGCTGTACTTTTTACAGCAACTTAGACTCCATGAAGCAGAAAATAACATTTCCATTCTGCCAGCATGATTATTTGATATGGAATATCAACTTGGTGTGGTAATCTGACAGTACAGTTAAATCCAAATCTCCCCCGCCTGGTGCAAATTGCCATGAATGTCATGGGAAAGAAAAAAAAAAGCCCATCCGTATGTGAGCAATCAATTCTCAGGCAAGCCAACAAAATTCTGTCTGATCCTTCCCACACTCGCCATGGTGAATATGAACTATTACCCTCTGCTAGTAGATACCCGGTCTATCCATGTAGGCTGAATTGTTTTAAAAATTCTTCGTGGCAGATTTCCGTGCCAGATGGAAACGCAATTACACCAGGGAGAATAACATAAAAAAACAACATAAAGTGCAATGCACAGATAGTATTGCTTTTTATTTGTGAAATGAAGACAATATGCCACACTCAAAGGCAAAACCTTTATTGCATTGCTTTTACATCTACAGTGAAAAAAAAAAAAAAAAAAAAACAATCAGGGGATTGCTTTTTGAGAATTTAATGCTGACTTGGTGTCAGAAGTGAATACAATTCCCTGGGTGATTGCATTGCATTTCATTTCATTTCATTTCACGGCACTGGTGCATTGCGGTAGTGCCACAATGAAATGCAATCACAACCTTAAGCCATGCTGTATTCAGGTGTAGATTCAGGTGTTCTTTATTTCTACTGCATTGAACTCTTAATTGTCAGGGCTTTGAGCATTATGAAAACAAATGAGTAGTACCTTAATATGAACAAAAAAAATACTTGCAGAAGACGTCATGTTATTAAATTCTTTAGACGTTTGGTGATATTGTATCTTTGTATCCTTAGATGTCACAAAATAGGAATTAAAGTAAATATTCTAATACTTCTTCTAAAATAACTTCTAATTAAATATTGGAGATTTTCAGGAGAGAAAGTTATGCAATACTTTCTCACAGATCTGTGCTTTCTTTACTATACTTCATGTACATGTGACATGAAGTATAGTAAAGACAAATACAGTAAATAATCAGTCAATTACATGGCAGCAAGTCACTGCATTTAGGCATGTAGACATGGTAAAGACCGAAGTGTATCCGAATGGTGAAGAAAGGTGATTTAAGTGTTTTCAAAGCTACAGTAGCATGGTTGTTGGTGCCAGACAGGCTGGTCTGTACCGTATTGCTGAGTATTTCCAAAACTGCTGATCTACTACTGGGATTTTCATGCATAACCATCTCAGGCTTTACAGAGCATGGTCTGAAAAAGAAAAAAATATCCACTGAAAGGCAGTTCTCTAGGCAAAAATACCTTGTCGATGCCAGAGGTTGTTACGAGTGAGATATGCTGAAGAGCATCTCTGAATATACAACACATCCAACCTTGAAGCAGTAGCGGACCACACCAGGCACCACTCTCGTAAGTTAAGAACCAGAAGCTGAGACTAGATTTCGCACAGGCTCAACATGACACACAAATAGAAGATTGGAAAAAGTGTTGCCTGGTCTGATTAGTCTGTGACATTCGGATGGTAGGGTCAGAGTTTCATGTAACCAACATGAAAGCATGGAGCCATCCTGTCTTGTATCGGTTCAGGCAGCTGATGGTGGTGTAATGGTGTGAGAGATATGTTCTTCCCACACTTTGGGCCCCTGAGTACCGATTGAAATAGCATCGTTTAAATAGCACAGCGTACTTGAGTATGATTGTTGACCATTTTGTGACCACAGAATATTGTGCCATGTCACAAAGCCAAAATCACCTCAAACAGTTTTCTTGAACATGACAATGAGTTCAGTGAACTTAATGGCCTCCAGATCTCCAGTCACCAGATCTCAATCCAATAGAGCACATTTGGGATGCTGTGGAACGAGAGATTTCCAGCACCTTGGTCAATCTACAGTATACCATGAAGAATGAAGTCAGTTCTGAAGGCAAAAGGGGATCCAAGCCAGTTCCTCATGAAGCAGCCGGTGAGTGTATAATGAGATATACTAGATAGGAGACTAGAATTGATACATTATAGTTAAAGGAATAATAAATGGAGGATTAAGACATTTATTAAGCTATACTCTAAGCATATAGAAAACAAACATTGAACACAATAAACTTGTAATGAAAACAAAATACTTTTATTCTTTACAAGTGTTTACACTTATGGAGAATCAATTTAAGGCTACATATAATCATCATATGCAAACCTCTTGAGACTGTATTCTGACTGTATTTTATGTTACTGTATTTTATTTTACTGTAATCTAACATAAAACATTATACTTACTTATGTTGCTCTCTCAATACAAATTTTCCTTAAAGCTTTGTGCATGTCAAGAACATTTGTTAAAACTAATTTATGTTTAACTAATGTACAGTATATGTTAAATTAAATTTACATGTTGTTAAAACTAAAATAAAAATGATCATAAACATTACAAATTTTAGACCTAAATATAAACATCTATTATTTTCAGGTATATTGTTTATTTGTTTGTTTTTTTCTTTGCTATTCATGATATACAAAACCATTTACTCTAAATGATATTTAGAAAACTGATTCATAGGCAACGCATTCAGAGTGTACCCTGCCCGGTGCGCTAACTCAGGATAAGCAGTCAGATAATAGATTAATGGATTCATGTGCCTATATGCAGTTTTGAAGGTAAGAAATTATCCAAAATGTATTTTTTGTAATTTTTTGAGGGTTCTCCAGTCTATGAACACAAACAAAAAATGTGAAAAAGCATTCTCTGCTTTTTTGTCCTTTTTAAGTTTTTGTTTTGGGTGGAACCTAAACAGGCCAAGTAGATTTTCTCCCTAATGTGACCTCATATATGAAGGTCCCCTCCCCTGGCTTGTTGTTCAGCTCTGCTGTTCTTTTGTGGGGCGGGGCTTAGCAGTAGCTTCTAGCTTCCAGCTTTTTGCTGGAACTCTCACCCTCCATCCCAAGAAGGTGACATCATAAAAAATCTACAGGAACTCTACCTTTTAAAATATTAATACACAATCAAAATGTGGGTCAGTTCTAGTGTTGTGACCAAACCTATAGTAGCATGTAAGGAATAACAGTTTGTGCACTTGTGTATACCAAAGATGCACCAGTCGATCGGCCAGTGACTGGAATCAGATGGATATGATCTGAAATATGAAATTTATATAAAATTCTCTAATTTCTTTTGATTCTGTAAAGCTGTTTTGCAACAATGAACATCAGTAAAAGCTCTATACAAATAAAATGTAATTGACTTGAACATATAGCCAATTCCATGCTGATCGCACACACACACACACACACACACACACACACACACACACTGCTGAGTAGCGCAACAGAAAATTGTTCTCGAGTTTGAATCCTGCAGCAGCCTTCCGTAGCCTGGAATCTAGGGAGCAAATTAGATAGCCTTCGCCCCCACCTGGTTGCTACAGTAGCTGTCAACTAATTTTCTGTCTGAATTGATTTGTAAATAAAATTAAGTTTTACTCTGTCCTGTAACCCAAGACTTTGAATGTCAGTAAAAGAAGTCTCTGCTGTGATGTACATTACAGCTGCTATAAACAGATCTGTCTCTCTCCAAATTTATTTATTTTTTTGTTCTTATAGAAAACCTTTGCTGTTTCAGAAACCTGAACAGGGCAGGCTTAGGTTTAATTGTTAATATCGTAAATGTTAGTTTAATGGTTATAAAAAATTTTAAGTCGTTGTAAAACTATCGATAGAACACAATTCACAGGAACTGCTTTAACACTTAAGCCTTAGTAAAAAGTAATCTTTACATGTTGCTTAGCAACCAAAGTAAAGAAGGTTGTGTCTAAGAACTACGAGACCCTAGGGACAAATCACATTTAATAGTAAAAGCGCAAACATTACAGAGACACACTCAGCCAAAACAGTGTTGGTGATGATTAAAAATAATTTATGTTATACAAAGGATAGAGAAAATGTGTGTGACTAAAGTTTGTGCAACATGGTAGTGACCAATCTTGCTTTCCTAAAAATTTCAAGTTGCTAACATCAGCCGTTTTGAAGACATGATTTTATATTTGCCCTAAAAATGGTGATTTTTCAGTGTTGTACTGTCTCGCTTCAAAAAATAATAATTTAAGATGTAAATTATTCATATTTCTTTTTAGTATTGATACTAAAATTGGTGTAAGATTATAGATGCATATGACCTGTAAAGTTGTTGCTTAAATTGCTTTTTGGTAAAAGCTTACAAAGCAAAAAAAAAATATATATATATATATATATATATATATATATATATATATATATATATATATATATATGGTTCGTAACCATGTCAAATTCATGTTGCAATATCTTAACAATTTTGCCTTTTAGAATAATACACTATTTTAGGTTCATGGCTTTTCATGTGAAATCTAAATTGGCCAAGTTTCATCTGAATCATTGAAAGATTTGAATTCCAAAAAAGTTACAGACACTACATGAAAGGGCATGAAATTGTATTAATAAAACGTGTTTCTTTTATCTGATAAAAATATACGTGTATGCATATTTACAAAAAAAACAAGTATGGATCGGGAGAAATATTATGAAAAATGAAGTATTATGGAATATGTCATATGTTATATATACAGGTATGTTACATATGTTATATGATCCTATTTGAAAATTCACTTTTTCACCTAGGTGAGACAGTTTGTAGCACCAATACCATGTTTTGGCCGACTGCAATACAAAAACATGTAGAAAAGTCAAAACACATGCAAAAAAGAAAAACAGAAACAAATACATACAAAAGTAAAAGCACAAACATTACAGAAATGCAAATACAAAGTCACATAACTGTGACTTTATTCTATTTCCATAATACAACCCTTTTTGTTCATTAACCTCCTGGAAACATTGGTACTAGTGATGGATCGTTCATGAACGATTCGTTCTTTTTGATCGAATCTTTAACGTGACTCAGAAGAACGAGTCGTCTCGGGGAGTGATTTCGTTCATTTTCTACTGGGCGCGCATGCGCAAATCATCATAAAACCCCCTTAATTCTGTTTTTTTTTTCAGAAACAGAATTAAGCGATTCTTTCCCAATGACTCTTCTACTCCGAGTTGTTCGTTCTTTTGTCACGTGACTCCCATAGACGCTATGTAATGCAGTAAACAGGAAACAGAATTGAACGGTTCCAACCAATCTTCAAGTCCCGAGTCGTTCGTTCTTTTGTCACGTGACTCCCACAGACGCTATGCGGTGCAATAGATTAAAAAGAATGAACGACTCAGACTGAAGATATAAGAGGTGAGCTACTCATTCTGTTTATTATGATATGTCCTTAGCTGCATTGTAATATTTTCATTACTGTAGCCAAAATTTGTGTATGTAGACATATTGGGGGTCTTTTTATTGAAAATGCAACATTTTGATGAACGAGATTTAAAGAACTGAGTCACTAAAATGATTCAAACTTCTCATCACTAATTGCTACATCCAGGTCACTAGGTCAAACCGAGCTCATCACTCCCCCTACTGTCCCGGAGCACTTCTGGTGCTGGAAATTGCTTCTCCTGCATTTTTTTTTCCTTTTTTCTTTTTTTTTGTTTTTGCTATGACTTTTGCATGTGTTTTTGTGTTTGCAACATGTTTCTGCAATGTTTGTGCTTTGACTTTTGTATGTTTTTTGTATTTATACTGCATGTGCTTTATCCCTAGGGGCCACTGTAAATCGCACCCCTACAAATGATAAAATCACGTCATGCCCGCGAGTGGCTTTAATAACACCTAGCGGTAATGAAAATCGATAGTCACACAATCCTATTTGTTATTTCATTCATCGATGCCAGCAACGGAGGAACAGTACCATTCAATTTAATATGTTATTATTATTATTCACATAAACTAAATTTAGGGGCTTCTTTCTCCAGTTTAACCCATGGCTGTTACTATAGAAACAATAACATATTAGAAAGTGAGCTTTAATATAAACGTGTGATTTGTCTACTGTCAGAGCCATGCTGTTACAAAAAATGAAACTACAACTTCCGTCCAATCATTATCCGTGTGGAACATTTTTTTCTCTCTCTCTGTTACCTGGTTGCTGCCTGCTGACAACATTGCAGCTGCGGAGATGAGCTGCTCTCATACGAGGTGCAATAATTGATGAATGGGATGTTTAAAGGGGAGAAAAGGAGTGAGGAAGTGTGCTCAGCAGTGCATTAATCAACCCTTCTGATTGGACCCCCCACCTCTGAATAATGCCTTTAAAGTGAAGACGCTTATTAAATTTGTCTCACATTGCAGGTGATCGCATGCGCACCCCGACCGGGTCGGGTTCGATCTACAGCACTCAGGGGAGAGATAAAGCCTTTGAAAAGATGCTCTAATTTCAGAGATATTTAAGGAAATGCAAGGATTTTCAACCTCTGTAGTGAATTACCCTTTAGAAAACAACTCAATAAAAATAATAATAGCTATAATGATATAGCAGTCACAAGTGCAATAAATGCGAAGGGCAGTTATTTTATCTACAGTGGGTTTAAACAACATTTTAATGCTGTATGAGAATAGTTTATTGTTTTTAGTGTTTACAGTCTTTCTTGGTTTGCCTTTACCCTACAATTTCTTCTCTAAGGAACTCTTTAAATGAATGTTTTATGAATGATCAATGTGTATGTCAAGGCAGGTAGTTAGCTGTCTATCGATTTGTTAGTCTATTCTCCATCACCCCCCCCCCCTCTATCTGTGTCTCTCTATATATATCTTTCTCTCTCTCTACCCTTCTTACTTTCACCTGTTTCACTTCTTTTTATGGTCAAAGGTGGGCACCTGCTCAATGAGCTTTGATTTATGTCTTTCAATATTAACACATTTTTCATCTGCGGCCCACAACGGAAAGCAAAGCTGATGAAGGATGGGAGGTAATCAAGAGCCTAATGTGAAAAAACGCCTCACCACAAATGACTAATGAAGTTGCTAAGAATTCAAGCTGAAAGATTATAGATAGAATATTACAGTGACTTTCACGTGTTCTGTAACGTCCCTGAATAAAGTTCCGCTAAGCAACTTCACTTTCTTGTTCAATGTTTAGACTGAGTTTCCATGTCATTATTGTTTATAAATCATATTTTCACGCAGATGTGTAAACGTATAGAGTTTACTGACAGGTTGTTTTGATAGAAAAGTTCTAAAAGCAATATTACACGAGAGGGTGTGCTGTTGTGCTAAATATCACAGCCGTATGATATTGCTTTTATATTTTTGATATCTTTTTAAACAGATGATATA
>JAQMYJ010000009.1:7799915-7818536 GCA_030014305.1 Clarias laeviceps | reverse complement strand
TATATATATATAAAACCAGCTGTTTTGCTCCACCAACACATATCCTTCTGTGACTGGTTGTATTAACTACCCAAGACTGACAGTTAGCGAGCAACAGTGTAATTAACTTGAGTGAAAGTAGATTTAAATCACCAGAAATATGTAGCCAAAAGGTGAGGAGAGAAACGTACAAGTCTTACTTTATATTTTTACCTATTCCAGTTTAGATTATCAGATAACTTCCAGGTTCTGGGGTTGAACCCAAATAGCGTTAAATGGAAAGCTTTATGTAGAGTATACAGTCCTTTGTTCCACACACCTAGTAGTGTCCTTGATCAGAGAGATTTGGCATTCAGCCTTGTCTTTGATACTAGTACGCTTTGAAGCTCGCGTTAGCCATAAATAAAACTGCATGGATGTTTCAGAGGCAATTCGGAACAACGTAGAAGCAATTAACAGGGAGACAAAGTGTTGTTTAAGATGATATAACGTAATCAGCCATGTTTTCTTGCTGAAAGTGCTTCTGCAACTGGTCTTGACTTGCTGTGTTAGTGTACAACTGTTATGTCCAGTAATACATACCATATGGAATCATTCCTATCTCACTCATTGTCTATACTGCTTTATCGTCTGTACAGGGTCAGGTTGGGCCTGGAGCCTATCACAGGAGACTTAGGGCATGAGGTGGGGTACACCCTGGACGGTGCCATTCCATCGCAGTGCATACACATACACAAACTCACACCCTCATTCACACACTACAGGCAATGTAGGAACACCGATTAACCCAATCTGCTTGTTTTTGTACTGTTAGAGGAGATTGGAGAAAATGCAGCAAGCACAGGAAGAACATTAAAACTGCATGCACACAGACTCAAGGGGGGATCGAGCACTTGACCCTGGAGGTGCAAGGCGACTGTGCTAACCACTATGCAACTATTTTACTATTTAACTATTTCAGTGGCCAATAACTTTGCATGATGAAGTAAAATTAAAGGTGCTTTTGCAGTTTGAAGTAAAATTAAAATGCTCTTTCCGTTAGAGCAGGGGTCTCCAAATCCAGTCCTGGAGGGCCAGTGTCCAACACAGTTTGGTGATTCTTCTTCTCAAACACAGCTGAATTAACTAATCTTTTAATTACTAGGTTCAGTGGGTGTGTTTAGGTGTTGGTGAATTTCTAAAAAAAAAAACTGTGCTGGTCACTGGTCCTCCAGGACTGGATTTGTTGACCCCTGCTTTAGAGCAAAGGAATAACCACCTGTGCAGCAGATGAAAACTGTATAGATAAGGAAAGTGAGTACCAAAGGATGCATCCAAGTGACCTTTCGCATCTGTCCTATGAGACGCAGCATTGACAAACTTGCAAGCAGTAATTGGTCAATTATAAATCCCTTGGATCTCGATTGATTTTTCTGTTTTTAGGGCCCGGTCAAATAATCATCGTCTAGACATGGCGATTTATATCACAGGCTATTGCGCTGCAGAATGTTGTTCTGATTCCAGTGGCTTATTTTCCGTAACTTGAAATAGCAGATTAAATGCATTTGTAACAGGAAATAGCAACTGTTCATTCCATGTTCACTGAGAAAGAGAGAAAGAGAGAACAGTGATGAACGCCAAGAACAGGCTTATCAACCACATAAGCCATGTCCGTTCATAATATCCTAACCAGCTGCGCCATTAGATAAATAAAGAAGAAGAAGAACAACAACAACATTTCTCACAAGCAAAATGGCTAATCTATGCCTTCATAATTTCCAAAGTTTTTGTATCCACATTGATTTCAATTAATACTAATGTAATCTCTCCAGACCACCCAATGTGGTCGCGAAGCATTTTAATTTCACAGAACCGTTGTAATCGACAACACCATCGTAGCATGTGGACTGGTGTAAAATGGAAGACTGCAATTTAAAGCTGAAACACTTTGGTACTCCAAATGTTTAAATAAGCATAATTAATCCTCAAGTCTAAAACATGCACTTAAAAACCAGCATTTAAAAATGTATAGAGAGACTGGATATTGTAGAACAAACTCAGACAACACATACTGTGGTAAAAAAATATTGAAAAATATTTTTATACTGAAATACTGAAATATTGGCATTCAAAAAACCCCTGTAAAATCTAAAAAATCATATCAAGGTTAGTCAAAATAATATTGTTTAATGGAGCCACAATGTCATTGTTAGTTATCATTAGTCAGTGAGTTAGTTATTATCCTGAGCGTGTTCAGATATCTGGCTAACACAATGGCCATGCTAACATGCTGACTAGCCTACATGCATGGATATATTATGTTTTACTATAAAAGTAATAATTGAAATTCTAACAGCTATTTTTTTGTACTTTTGATGTGCAAGTATCTTTAAGACCTTTTCTCAAGTAATATTCTAAAATCGTGTTATTTACATCATAAAAATGTATAAGTTCATATAAGAGTCCATAATAATATGTTTGTTATCTAGTATTATACTGTTTTCAAATATTTATTCTGAGCTGAAAGAATAAGCTTTATAACCGGTTTGATAACCCGCATCGGCCTCTCTAGTCTCAAATCTTGAAGTAAATTTAATTTACATCTGACAAACCAGATGTTTCGCAGAAAAATTTCAACTTTGTCTACTGCCATCTGCAATCTGAGTGACGGGACGTTTTACGACTACAGTATGTGCGGCTAATATGAAAGACCTAGCCAATTTGCTTGTTATCTAAAACCTAGCACACTTTTAGACAGATGGACTTTATTACAGCCAGGTTTGTTAAAACCCTTACAACCCAAGCGGCAACACAGCACTGGTCAATGATGATATATATGTGCTCATATGGACGCCTTGCCGGTGTGTGTTCACAGAGAGGCTTCAGTCATCAAACTGTGCATTTGAGTTTTCGGATATGTGAGAACGAAAGTTATCATTACTTTTACGACATTAATTATTTTACCACAGATTTAACAGATTATGGGAATGATGTCTCAAATATGTAAAACCTTTTAAAATTCATATTTATTTAAAGCATATTATTATTGTTGTTGTTGTTGTTGTTGTTATTGTTATTATTATTTATTATTTGCTTTTATAGATTCATATTATTATTTGGTCATCAAAAATAACCATAAAAACATGTGATCATGTATATCTGTGCTATTTCTTTGCCTATGTGACCCAGTTTTAGATGTATTTACTCAGTCATGTGTTTATAGTTGGTTCAAATTAACTAAAATTGAGTTTATTATATAGCCTATTTTGTACTGAAAAAAAGAATATGTCACTCTATACTGCACAATCCTGAACCATATATACAGTATGTTTACTAAAAAACTGCAATTGAACAAATAATTGATAAAATGTTTTTAGGTTTTAAGGGCAATACAAACTTATTATTGAACATTAATGAAGATATTTCTATCTCATATTAGGTTACTATATTTATGTTTTCTAATAGTATATTTTTCATAAAACAGTTTTTTTTTCTTTTTATATTCATGTATTTTTTTAAATCAAAATTTAGTAAGCAAAATTGACTCCAATACAATCTCAAAATAACCAAGAGCTACACATTTTCATCAGAGTACACTAAAAAATACGCCAAAATAGAGTATCTTGATTTTTCTCTATAGAGACAGGAGTTAAGCCCTTTAACATGTTAATCTGGAATGACATGTGGATGTGTTTTGAATGCTCTCCCTCACTCCTTCCCCAGCTCACGTCTTCACTAACCTTTTGCTATCCCAAGTTAAATTAACAATATTTTGAGCTATTTACAGTATATGGAATTAAATCAATTAACATAAATTAAACTTCGCTAACATTAGTCAAACATAACATCAATTAAGCAAATTTAACTGGGATGTCACTGAAATATTTGTGGAGCAACTATGCAAAAATGGCACTTCTGGTTTCCAACAATCAAAAGATTAAATACGCCTAGAAACTCCAAATTTAATACTGTACAAGTGGTTAAAAAAAAGTGGTGAAAGTAGAGAGAGGGGGGTGTTTTTGTTTTCTTTTTTTTTTGCAATTACCACTGCCAGCCAACAGTCCCCAGGTGCTAATATTATTAAGCTCTCCCATACTGTCCCTCAACCTGAAATGGTTAAAATGCTCATTTACATAGTTATTATTAGTCTCTTGCTCTGGCTGATTTAATCATCACAAATCTCTTCAATGTTAAATCGCATGTAGGGAAAAAATATCATCAAATAAGCTTCATCCAATCTGGGATGTAAATTCTGCCATAACTTCATTTTCTACACTGCTTACCTTGTTCAGGGTTGCGAGAGGCCTGGAGCCTGTCTCAGGAGACTTTGAGCATGAGGCGGGGTACAGTCGGGAGAGGGTGCCAACCCATCACAGGGCACTCACAACATGCAATTTGGTATTGCCAATTAGCCTAATATGTGTGTCTTTGGACTGTGTGAGGAAACCCACCAAGTACAGAAAGAACATGCAGTCTCCACGCACGCGTACACAGGCCCCGAGGCGGGAATCCAATCCTGAGCGTGTGAAGCCACAGTGTTAGCTATTATGTGACACCTGGGATGCCTGTTACTGTTTTTCCGTTAAATGTATTTATGATTACACTTATTTTAATATATGATTAGTCCTATAGAAACAACTAATTTAAAATGCGTGGTGGATGTTCCAAGCATGTAATTAAACAAAGAAAACCATCTAATGGTTTATATAGTGAAGTCAGTGAACAAATGTTTATTGCTGCTGTAATATATCGTAAGTGACAACAGAAAATAAAAACTTCTAGACCTGTTTTGAGTCAGACAACTTTACCCCCAGTCATTAATTACTTTCCTGTAACAGCAACCCTCAAAATCTTCTGTTCTTTACATGCTAGCGTTCTTATTTTTTACATGAATTATATAATACAAATATTTTACAGCAGTTCAAAGAAATCTCATGCACCATTTATCAAAGTAGTCAATAAAGGGTGTGTGACCCGGGCACTGACTTCCTGCTGGGTGAAATATTCATTGCTGGCTGGCTGTGGGAAACACATGCTCTAATGCCTACAAATGCACTGCCAAAGACTTTTTCACCTCGCCAGTCATCACATGAAAGGCTGGAAAAAGAGGCCCAAAGGGCTCCATTCTATTGAGACCTGCCTTCTGGCCAACTGTTCTCCACACTAAAAATACGCTGTTTTAGGATAGTGTATCTAACACTCTAACACTCTGCAAATACTGCGCAAATCATTCAGTAGAGGTTTGCTGCAAAGCATTCATCTTTTATAGCTGCTACTATTTCATAGATGGAGGCAATATAATGGCTTCCAGCATGGTCGACTGAATTTAAAGGAATGGTTCAGGAAAAAATGAAATGTACTATATAGCGGATCAACAGTTAAAGCATATATACTGTATATATATATATATATATATATATATATAGAGAGAGAGAGAGAGAGAGCAAGAGAGATAGATAGATAGATAGAAGTTGGTGCTATATATGTAACAATTATAAATATAATAATTTCTTTTTTTTTTCTTCCAATAATCAAGTTCATGGAACTCAGTTTTGAGCCGCTCTAGTCTTGCATTCAGTTCATACAGTTAAATAAACTAAAACAAACTTTATATCTGCATGATCTATTTTCATAAACACTGCCAAGGAACAGCAGATAAAGGACATTCTGAAACCCCCCAAAAAGTTCAAGGCACAGCAAAGTGCAATAGGAAATTTCATCTAATATTCTGAGATCCACTGATTTCTATTTCCCCACTCTGACAGGAGGAAGGACCGAATGACACAAGATAGATGTGTCTCATTTGAGATGAGCCGTGCGTATTGAGGTCTATAATAAACTCAGATGGATGGGGTGTGCATCGCTCATGAAATGTAGGTAAAGGGGTTGAGAAAAGCTGCTAAAGATGGAGAAAGAGATAGAGATGCAAACAGGGACTGACATGAAGAGTGAAAATAATGCTTTTATAAACTCTCATGCCAAAGGGCCTGCTGTGCCCTACCTGGCAATAGATATAAGTTTAGGAGCAAAATAATGATGCATTCTGGAGCAAGGCGCTGCGGTCTTCGTGCAGCGCTGCCATTTGGCAGACTCTTTAGAATAACTGACTTTTGAAATAAATTCATTAAGAATGAATATAAGAAATTATATTCTAAACATGAAACTATCTCATGCAATAAAATATCATGTTTTCCAAAGTCTTGTTACTCTTAAATGTATAACATATTTGACTTTATAGCGAAGATTTAAAAAAAAAAAAGTAGTTAAATAGCATTATTGCAAAAGAAATGACAGCTAAGATTCTGATCTGTCATCTTATGTTCATCTTTGGATCTCAAGCCCAAATGTCTTTAATGTAAAGCAAAACAGCTGTAGAACAAAGACCTGGCCTTTGGGGTGCGTTGGGGTGGGACTGTAGAATTTGGATTATAAATTTTATTTTAAATATAATTACTAAAAACAAATAAAAGGGAATGGGAAAACTTATTCTTTGTCTTCCCATCCCCTTTAGAAAATCTAAATAATGCAACTTCCTGTTGAATATATTCCAAAAATAAAGCAGGGGTGAATGTTGTAATAAGGCTAAGGAAATGTTGATGACATTATGAGTTATCTGGTTTGAATTTTGAGTACAAAATTAGCAACAAAAAAAAATGTGTTTAAAAGTCAGTGTCATGAGAATTTATTAACTAATGGTACATTTTCAAGTATATCATTTATATAGCAGCATTGTGTCACACCTCGCACCTTGAAGGTTGGGGGTCCCGAAAGATTTGTCTCTGGTCTATGCGCATGGAGTTTGCATGTTCTCCCCAATGCATGGTGTGTTTCCTGCTGTAGGCCTACTCTGTTTTCCTCCCACACCCCTCAGACATGCGTCTAAGGCCCGACTGGCGTTTCCAAATGGCCCGTAGTCCTGTACCCTGCAATAGTCTGGCTCCCCACCCAGTGTGTCCCCTGCCTCATGCCGTGACTTCCTTTGGATAGCTTCCTGGTCTCGCGTGACCCTACACAGTATATGTGGAAAGGAAATGGATGGATGGATGAATAGATTAGTACGGTTTTCTACTTTCAAAGCAACCTCATCAGTCAATATCACAATACCACTGAGAATAAAGGGGAAAAAAAGACAGAGAAAACTTCCTTTTCTACTTCCCATGACTTTCAGGAAACGTGGAAGATGCAACTTCCTGTTGAACAAGCAGTTTGTGGAACATTCTAGAATACATTTGAATGTTATGGGACTAAAATGTTCAGCATTTTAGAACCTGTAATGAATGGATGACCTATCGAAAAGTAATTATTTTAGCAATTAGTTATAAAAATTGCATAAAGGTTATAAAGGACATATCACTACCGTTAAAAATGTCTTCGCTTTATTTATTTATATATATATATATATATATATATATATATATATATATGTCTATACGTAACACAAATGGCATAATCATGGTGTCATGTATAAATCAAGTCTTGGGTAACTTCGTCGCTGGGAAGATAAAAGTTATACTGAAGACTCTTACATTATGTGTATAAAGTTGCTTTGAACTCTTTTAGATGGCACATGAAGGGCCTTAACACAGATCACCATTTTTAAATAAAATGCACGTGTTTACACAAATGATATTTTTGCTTTCACATGCATTTATCTTTAGTAGTCAGTTCCAGATAAGAAAATTAAAAATAGACGCTCCAACATTTGTAAAAACAGCTCGTTTTCAGCAACGTCTCATCTTAAGCCAAGTTATACAGTACTTTCTCTCATTGGACTTAATGTTAAGGTTCATCCTAGCGGTGTGTGTGGAGAAGCGCGGCACCCTGTGGTCACCTGCTGTAACTGCAAGCTACGGTTTATCTGATGCACTATTACAGTAGGTTATTTGAGAAGTCAAATGTGCATGAAAATAGAAAGTGTGTCTGTATGGCACACATAAATAAATAAATAAATACGATCCTTGTACTGATTTCATCTGACAACAGAAATAAAAATGTATTCCTTTTATAAATAATGAGTTTAGAAAATGTAAAAGATAAAAAAAATAAGGTGAGTGAATTGTATTTGTTGGTTTGTTTATTATTTTACATATTCATTAATTTTGTTTGTTTATAATGTATTATTACAAAATGTATTTATATACAATTATATAAAAAATTATATAATTGAACTGTTTATAATTTTAAATATAAATGTAATTATATAAATTATATTAAAACATTGTGTTGCTCAGCATTATTTGTCTAAATTGGTAATTGTAGAATTCCTATTCAAATTACAATATTTATTCAACCATATCATATTATATCAATAAATCTCCACATAAAGGTAATAAAACAAATGTGAGCTCGATATCACTCATCCTCTATACCACTTATGCTGTACAGGGACATGGGGGGCCTGGAGCCCAACCCCAAGGGATTTGTGGCACGATGCTGGGTACACCCTGGACAGGGTGCTAATCCATCACAGGACACAACACACACACACACACACACTCTCTCTCTCTCTCTCTTACTCACATAATACAGACAATTTGAAAACACCAATTAGGTTTATTTCAGAAATTAAAATATAAATAATATCTGTTGTATTATATTAGATTATATTATGTTCATAAAATAAATTTGCCCTGGGGTGGACAGAGGAATTTTAATATTATAAAAGCGTCCCTGAGTGCAAAAAGTCTGAGAACTCATGATTTGGGTTACTCTTGCTTTTTACTCTTTTGCTGCCATCGGACGCACAGCGGTACGTCGTCTCCCATAACATCTGTCCTCCGAGTCCTGTTTCTGACACGTTTGCGTGTCACTGATGGAGAATCAAATACATTCTGAACACAATCTGATCATCTGCCATTTGTGAAATATATGCACTAAGGGGAAACTTGACAGAATTTTAATAGTAGCACAGAGGACAGTCGTGAGGGAAAATTAATTGTGGCACATGCTGTGCTGATGTATGACAGGCTTTGAGTGGCAGAAATAATGGCTTTTTCATCAAAGCATGAAGGGACACGGTGAGATAAATTATAGCCAGCAGGTCGGAAGAGGGACAAGTGGAAAAAAGTGCTGCTCCAAACAATTAAATGAGGTTGTAAAATATACTCAAAAGCCAGAAATCATTGAATTTCACAAGAGTTGGTCAACTGGCCACATGCAGAGGATATCTTCAGCGTGGGTGTGGAAGCTATCTCCTGCCAGCACATGACATGTTACTTCCTGCTTCAAGTTTCATGATGGTGCCATAAGGGCTGTTAATGATCAGAGAAAACAGAACACCTCGCTGAGAGATAAAACTCGACTTCCACAGATCACTCTTGTGGTACAAATGCTTGCACTAAAAGAACAGATGCTGGCTTTATAGGAACATCATATATGAGAATGGCTCCTTAGATACAGTATCTCTGCATGATCCTTATGTCACAAGTCTTGCCAAAGAAAAAATAAAAATAATGATCCCAGTGCCATTTAGATGCGATCAGTCCATGGTTTAAAAGTAATTCTTCAATGTGGAAGCAAACCTGCAAAAGAAACAAGCCCAGGATCTGTCCTTATTAGTGATAGGAGTCACCAGGGACCGTCAGATATGATATTATCACAATTCCTAGGTGCTAATCTGATTTGTATTTAGATTCTGTAAGACAATTTTATGTATATTCTGATTTGATTTTGTTACAATTATTAACAAATAATTTCCTCCTACCACACAGGAAGCTGAATTGTTTAGAGCACGCCACACGTACTGTAAGATTATTAGAGAAATAGATCATTTAAAAATTTAGTTAAAAAAAATAAATAAATAAAACATTTATTTTGGAGTAAGTATGGTGATTCATGAATTGTCATACAAAATAATCATGATCTTTATTTTAATGCATGAATAAGCTGTGTTTTTTGATTCTGTGGAATCAAGAAATTACTTAAGACAAAGTAAATCATGATAAAAGATCTTAGAAAGCAACATGATCTCATGATGTAAAAAGATTCAAGAACAGATAAAAAACAAAGTAATTGACATATATCAGTCTGGAAAGTTAATCCGATTGAGATACTGTGGCATGACCTTAAACAGGTTAAACCTGTGCTAGGAGGCAATTACTTTTTCTACATTTTTTTAAATAAATGAAAACATCGTTTAAAATCTGCATTTTGTATTTACTCTGGTTATCTTTGTGTAAAATTTAAATTTGTTTGATGATCTAAATCATCATCATCAAAGTTTCATTTAAGAAAAATATGCAAAAAAAAAAACAGGAAGGGGGCAAATACTATTCCACAGAACTGTACACTGTGAACTTAAATATTTTGAACAAGAAAGCTTTTTATTTGCAACATCAGGCAGCCAGGAGTGCTTGTTGGGTGAATGTTGGTGGTCCACATTAGTTGTTTGTTTTTTTCCCCTTTACAGCATCTGGAGCTCTACAAAACCCAGACCTTCTTCTTCAGGCAGATATTTTACTGGTAGTTGAAAAAAGCAGAACTTCACCAAATATTTCTTAATATAGACTTTTCTATCGGTTTAAATAGTTATTTTTGTAGCTTTGAGTACACACCCTGTTTGCAGTGCTCCATCACCTCTTGCACCTTTATGTTCCTATTTTGTTAACCTTTAAACCTTTCAGATCCCACATACATTGCAGGAGACAGAACATGAAATCATAACGGGCAAACAATAGCTGAAGAAAGTTTTTTCTCTTAAGCACAAAATGATCTTTAGGTCTCTGGAGATGAAGGTCCTCCATCCTTTAGGATCCTCCTTGCAGGTCTGGATGAGCTTGGAATGCTTTGGTCTGCCAAGTTCTCACAGAGGTGAAGGGTATGGAGAAACCGAAGGAAGGAGGGATGTGTGTGAACACGTTTCCTGGGAATTCTTTGAGTGCAGCTTTATAGAAAATGTTAGAATGTGTAGTCAGTGTTTTACTATGGTGAAACAAGTGAATTTTTTTTTCCATCCTATTCTACCAAAACTGCATAAGCATTATTTTCAGATGTTTAATCAATTTCACATTATCAGTACCCGTAATGCACGACGCATACATCATGGATTGACTGGTGTAAGTGGTATGTTGGTTTACAAATATAAACATGAATTAACTTTCATCTATAATGTACATACAATTGCTGGAAGTAACATGTTAATAGTAACATAACTATTTCCAAGGCTTAGCTGAGTGTGTTTATTATTTATGTACAGTGCAATCTCATATATATCTGTACAGTAAGTGTATAATTAGGTGATGTGCTAGCAAGTTGTTTCACTGACCATGTGCTCAGGTAATACAGTATGTGCTGCATATCTTTGCAGTTAAGAAAGTGTAAATTTGAGTAAGATACAGTACCATTTAGTTGTTACAGTTCCAGAGAATTGTTGAACGTTCAGTCACTTATCTCTTCATAAGTCAGTGTGCCAAAAGACATCATCCTGTGTACATTGGGAATTGGGCAACTCGTGCTACTTTAACCATGAACATTACCATGTCTGTGATTTCATTGTGGAGTTTGCATGTTCTTGCCAGGCTTGATGGGTTTCCTCCATCTTCTCTGGTTGCTTCCCACAGTCTAAAGACATGCAGATTATAATAAGTGCCGTTTTCAAATTTCCCGTAGTGTGTGAATGTGCTTGTGAATGTGTATGTGAATGTTGATCGGGGATCCTACCACGTTCATACAAGATGGGAATAAATACAGTGGTTATCATTGGCCGCCAAGGTCAGTAGTTGGACTATAAAGGTTCCTAGATGGATGAATTGGGATTTCATTGTGGACAGCAAGTTAGAACAAAGAGTGAACCTAAAATTCTGCGTGAAACTGGGCAAATCTGCCACTGAGACGTTTGACGATTTATTACATTACAAACGTTTACAGCAATCTTGCAATGAGTCGTTTGAGGTGTGTATCGCATTGAAGTTGCGAATTCTACTGCCACTTCATGATAGAATATTTCCTTCCAGGCTACTTCCAGATGAACAATTTGTGTTACTGAGCAGCAATACAAGAAGATAATTAGACTAATTATCTTTCATTATACAGCACTTAGTTCCAACCGAGTAATCTGATTGGACGAGAGACATTCAATGAGTGCTGAAATAGAGCATAACAGCAACGGGATGTTTAACTGAATGAATCACACTGTGTCACAGGTGTTCTAACAACTGTTAATTACACTACCTGTCGGTCGCCAGCATGGGTGAAAGTAAGTCGCTACGGTCCACAGTACTGGAAAGACATGAGAGCAGCTGCCTGCCAAAACCCACTTTCAAAACCAGGCACAGGAAGTATTTTCACTCGATAATTCAGGACATATACAGTTTTGTACCTGAGCTTCCAGTAACGAAAGGGGACTCCATCTTAACTTAAACACCTCTCATGTCAAACCGAACTTACAGCCTCCTGACACACAGTATGACTACAGTCGGTTAAATGTTGAGTCTGGTTTCTCTGAAGGTTTCTTCCTATGGCCATCTAAGGGACTTTTCCTTGCCACTGTCACCCTGCTCATGGCTTGCTCATCAGGTACAATCTGATAATTACAGTTTATACATATTTCCTAACACTTTTTAAATTTGTTTCAGTAAAGCTGCTTGGCAACAATAACCACTGTTAAAAGCACTATAGAAATAAAACTGAATTTAATTGAACTTTCAGCAGAAAAACACGTCTGATAACGTTGTCATCTTTGTCTACAATGCGTTGTATACTTAATAATTCTTCTAATTATTAAATTGCCTCTGAACTGCCCATGTTGTTCATGGAGAACATGAGCTACAACGTTAACTAGCTTCTAACACAACGTTCCTCTCTAACCCCTGATCAAGGGCACTACTTTGCATGTGGAACAAGGGATTGTACACGCACTTTACATGGACCACTAGCTTTCCATTTAAACTTATTTGGGATAAAGTTTGGTCTTTGTGGAACTGTTAAAAACAATAACACACTTAAGGCAGTGCTGTTGTACTGAATATCAACATGGCTGTGATGCATTCGGCACTCAGGCTGCATCCTCGTGCTGATATTCAGTACAACAGCATGACTTCAAAGGTGATATTGCTTAATTGGCTTCCCACCCATTTAGAGAACTTATCTTACCTCTTCAGCAAGAAAAAGGAACCTATAACTCCATCATGCATGAAAACAGGAATCTATGAAAGTGTTGTTTCAGATTCTTTCACTCCTGTTCTCTTCCCTGATTGGCTGCAGCCTCCAGTCTGTCACATTGTAGTCAGACTTTCTTTTCTCTTCTCAGGCATGCCACATGAGAACTACTGTATGTTCTCATCAATTCTTAGCCGACGCCACTGACTCAGCATCGGCTGTGATTTATGATTACAGGACTGTCAGGGGCACTCACAGCAGCTCAGAAGCTTCAGAGAAATATATTCAAGTGCTTGTTCCTTTGGTCATTTTTCATTTTCAATACTAAGGAAAATCCTCAAATCATAATGTGATGTAGTGTAACATGAAAAGTTGTTTTAGTTGACAAGCACGATCTGAATGCTAAATGACCTTAATGTTTAAGTAGAGACATTTACCTAGGTTAATCTAATCCATTTCGTCTTTAGACTGACAATGCATGCTTTCTCTTGCCATTTTTTTTCATCAGCTCATATTCTTAATAGACCATGAACAAAATATGCATTGTTATATCATGAATGACTTAAAACAAGGATATAGTCAACAAAGATACAATAAACTAACTTCTTTTTTTTTTCATTTAATTACTAGGGCATGTTGAAGCTCCACTGCACAGAAGTAAGGGCCTTGGAGCTGCCAGGCATGATTATTCCACCAATCTCTCCCTCTTTGCCCCCTTTCTGCTGTCCACACTTCATGCTGCACGCTTGTTTCTCAGATCCAAATCATTCGTGTGACAATGTTAATTAAGCCTGGGATGCATGCCATGGCTCAAAGCATGCAGGAATCTGTGCTGGCCATTTATTTATTTTTTTTGGAGGCGTCCATTCTATTGACCACCGAGCTATGCGCCACATGGACATGCTTTAGTTTTGAAGTACGCTATCTGAGACAATGCTATGTCTGCCAGTATTCCTGGCTTTGATATAATTTACTGTACGCAGGCATTGAACAGAAGAGTCTACTAAGACTTTCCTTTCTTGCGGTATGCATTGTAGTTTGACACACTTTGCTTGTATAAGAAAATATGTGACTTAAATCTGAAAATGATAAAGTCTTTGTTCTGGGTTTTAATCTTGAGCTACTGGAGTTTGTGTCCGTGTGGACATTCTTTTGGGATTTCTGGCTTCCTCCAACCCCCCCCCCCAAAAAAACATGTCAGTAGGTTAACTTGCTGGTGTAAATTGCCCAAAGGTGTGAAGGAACGTGTGAATGGGTGTGTTCATGGTGCTCTGCAGTCAGTGGTCTTCACGCCCAGGGTTCCGAAGTAACTGGATAAAATATGGATAAAATATGGAGAAATGAATGAATGAATGATTATCTTTGTAGCCCACAGAACAAAAGAATAGAATTCAACTCCAGTATGTATGAATAATGTAATAAATGCATTTAAATGAACCTTATTAGAGGATTCTTTTAGACTGAGATTACCCGCATGCATGTTAACAGTATACAGTACAGGACAACCTATTTCTCATACTCACTGTTAAATCATCACTTTATAGAGTTACATAAGACATATTCAGAGTATGCAGATGCTTAACCCATTAAGATCCATTAAGCCATTAAAACCAGTAAAAAGCATTTGAAGTGCAGCAATGCTAAAACAGGTGTAATATGCTCCGTCTGTCTGGTGCATGTAAGCCGTCTCGGTGCAATGTTAGAAATAAGCTGTAGACTGAATATGATATTTATAGGCATTCCGGTAAGTAATGGACTACAATAGTATGAGCAATAACTTAAAAAGAAAAAAAAAACAATAACACAATAAAAAATTTATGAATCAACATGTTTGCAGTTTGCAGTCTAAAAACTGATCCTGATGCATTTAATTATATAAATAAATAAATAAATAAATAAATAAATAAAGACATAGTAAAGCGAGTATCAATGCGCCTAGGCATAGATTATATAAGTCTATGTATAGAAAAATAATCAGTTTGTGTTTTGAGGTTGATGATGATGATGATGACGAAAAGGGCTATCTGACATTCCGCTACAAAATCTTCCAAATCTTCAACTGGGGTAAGATACCTGTAAAGGTTATAGCATATGATGTTTTCATCCTCATAAAGCTATTCCGTAAGCCTTCATACCCCTGTGGATACAGACCACGCCCATTAGGACAGAAATGTTTAATCATAGTTAATTATAAAGTTAATCAGTCAGAAGAACTGCATTGATTTGCAGTAACTTTCCCATCTAAGGAGACAAGTGGAGTGAAAGCGTGCCAGCAGAATGCCCTGGAATTTACACAGAATGACACACCCCTTCGATTTTATCTCCTTTTAGCCTGATGGTTTTTTTTTTGTTTTTTGTTTTTTTAATCAGCTCCACTGACACATCAGTGTTTGAGATGTGTGTGAAATACAGGGACAAGTGCAATGAACGGAAACTAAAGGCATTCCTTAGTCCATCATTAAGGAAAAATACAATACAATTAGATATTCTAACCAGACATTATTCAATCAAATGGCAATTTATGCAGTACTACATAACCATACTTTTTTGTTATTTTTTTTCTGTTGTTGTTGTTTTTTGACATTTCCTTTAACAATGTTTGGTATTCCAGGGCAACAGCATAAACCCAGCAGAGCTTTACAAACATGACACATTTAATGTAATAGAAATAAAGAATGCAACTTATACATAATGTCTTGCTCAATCCTAATAGTTCCTTCATTGAGCTATTTGCAAGATATTAGATTTTAGCTCCCATCTTATATCATCATAACCTTCCATCACTGACTGTGTGCATTTGTTTACCAGATGCTTCATCCAAAACAAGTTTGCATTAAGACAGGATACATTCCAAACACGCATCTGATCAGTGGATGGTTATGCGTCTGTTAGGGCTTCCCTGGCAGGCTTGAGATTTAAAGAGGAACTATTGTGCAATTCAATTTTAGTCCTTTTTTAGACATTCAGATTGTGTATGTACACACAAAAATGTCAGAAAAAAACATTCCCTGCCTTTTTTTCAGTTTCGTATACAGTATACTGAAACTAATTTAATTTTCTCCCTAAAATGACCTCATTTAAAAAAAAAAATTTGCATAGACCCTTCCTTCACTCACTGCTCAGTTCTGCTTTTTTCATATATTTCACATCAGACTGCTTTCTCAACGAGGGACAATTCAAAGCCGTAATCACTTCAAGAATGAAGCTCAAAAAGGCATTGCGATTTTCTATGACTCAAATCTAGATTGTAAAGCTAAAAAAAAGTGTTTCTATTTTTAAAAGTGTTTCTATTTTTTACAAGTGTTGCTATTTTATTGCTTGTTTCTCAAATTAGACTTTTGAAATAATCCACATGAACCTTATCCTGGCCAGTATGGTAGCTTGTATTGCACGACGAAGTAAAATAAACCTTCAGGCTTGTAATTTTGAGGAATAGTCCGAATGTACCAGAGAATATCTTTGCCACTTTTTAATCCAGTTTCATCAGCGAAACATATCCTGATAGTTGTAATGAAAACTGGTGGGCAAAAAAATAATCTAAAGCTAACTTTTAGCCTAGCTTTTTTTGAGTGCTGCATTTTAAATTATATAGCGCTAAACAGTTTAACATGGAGGATGTGATCACGATTTAACCCTGTTACATTCACAATAAACGGATCAGTTACTACTGAAAAATTTAGTTCGTTCACATCTTTTGTTCATCAGACATGCAAGTGGGAAATGTCTCAAAGCTCATGATCGAACATGAGTGGGGCCACCCATTTTCCATTTCTTGTGTGCTGATTGGCTAAGAATTGCACTTCTGCAAAGAGGCATGGGGCAGTACTCTTTTCGACACTGAAACATTTGTAAATAGTGTAAAACAGAAGAAAATTCAGACATGCCAGGATCCATGAGCTGAGTAATATTTCAGCAGGAACATATTTTGAAGACCTCTAACGCTTATGTAAACTTGTGTGTTTATAATAGGTTCTCTAGTGCCAGTTTCCTGGACTTGGCGTACTCCTAGACTTGAACTAAATTTCAGTGACATTTGGGAATCAACATAAAAGTTATTTTTAGTCAAGGCTTAATGTGGGTCTGGGAAACCATACCATTATGTTCTGATCAATACCCTAAACCACTGACTCATCATCACCTGATTATGACATTCACATTCTTCCAAATGATGCCAAACATAAAAAGAACAACCCTGTAGCAAAAAAAATAATTCAACCCGTCCTCAGCAGAGCAGCTGCACTGTACGCTATGGCATAGTCTAATACTTTGCACTCGACTGCAAAGTGAAGGTTAAACCCTGCAATCCTCTAGGCCCATTAATCCTGCAGAAAGACAAGCGCTCCCTCAGTCTGTGACAAGGCAGGTAGCTGTTGCTGGGGTAACAGCTGATAAGCGAGTGATGGCAGATACCTCAGGGAGCACACCGGGCGCTTTGAGTTGACACAGGGAAGGGCCTGCTCCATTCATCTCCACCGACGAATTGTCATTAGAAACCGGAGTGACAGCCCTGTGCCTGGTTTGGGCGCAGAGGAAGGGCGTGAGGCCTGACAGATGTTACTTGGCAAGGAAAAATTCCGAACATACTCATAATGTAATAAAGGGCCTCTGGTGTTTATTTCAAATATTGTACACTATAATGGACCCAAGTTAAGCTATTAAAGGATGTGAGTTAGATTTGTTTATATGGGTGGTATAGGTCAGGTCACCACCTGCCTTGACTGGGAAGTAGAGGTCATTATGTTACCTACTGAGGTCATTTTCATATGATAATACAAGATCCTGCCTCATTTGCACACACTTTGTGAGTGGATGAGGGTTTGTGTGTCTACCCAAAAGCTACGCATGTGTCCTCTTTTTAAAAATGGAATTGTTTTGTGAAATACTTTTCTCTTTTTTTGTCTAGGTGAGTACCCCAGGGAGTCAGACTTCTCATGTGCACCTTATGATGAGAAAAAGATTTACCACTTCAAATTCCTTTTTTTAAGGGGACATCTTAGGGTATGTAAGCACATGACTAAACTGTACAACAAAGGAAATATATATATTTATTAGATTTCTTATTTTACGACTTGTTTATGGTTATTTTAATACAGTTACACTGTTATCTATGGGACTAAGAAATGCCACATTTCCCATAAACCTCATTTAATTATATAACTGCTCCAACCTACTTTACAAAGGACAATCAGCGACTAGGTCTTTCTTACCTTCTCCAAAAACTTATTTAAATATTTTTTAAGACCAATTAAAGCAACATTTAATTTGAATATAACTTGTATTTTAAAGGTGACTTTTTATAAATTTTACAAAGATAAAATGTTTGTCTGAGTGTTATATCCTAGCAGTGTTATTCTTGGTACACCTGCACACTGAGACTTTCTCTCTCTCTTACAGTCTCTCGTTGCTCTAGCAACCTGATAAGGTCCTCTGCTGCCATCAAGTGCCTAAAAAATCTTCTTTTGTCCTTCTGTTTCACAGTGTGATGTTAATTCGAGTATGTAGCTCTAAATGAAGCTAGTCCTCCTGGATACAGCTACATACACCAGCCTCGGCTAACTGGTAGAGGAG
>JAQMYJ010000009.1:7787335-7799815 GCA_030014305.1 Clarias laeviceps | reverse complement strand
TTGGGACAATGTCAATTGTTAAAAGCGCTATACAAATAAAATTGAATTGAATTGAATTGAATTGAATTGAATTGAATTCCAAATTAAAACGCATTCACTGCGGCATATAGAGTAGTGGTTAGCATCATGACCTCCTGGGTGAAGGGTTTGATTCTTGCCTCGGCAGTCTCCTTGGGGATAGGCTCCACACCCCCCGTGACACTACAACAGGAGAAGTGGTATAGAAGATGATTGAATTAACACATCCACAAATTGTCTCGTTTAAATTTTGTATTTTAATAGGTCCAGGCATGCCCCTACTGGGTTTTGGGGATCCGGCTGGGAATCGAACCCAGACTTTCTGCATGGCAGGTGAGAACTCTACAACTAAATCACCAACGATGCCATGAATAGGTGCAGTACAATGTAAAAAAAATAACCTTTTCAGAAAAATCCTACAGTACCTTATGATCTGTTACAAGAATTCAGTCACATCTACGATTGGTTAGACCTCCACAGTCAGAGCCAATCCAAGGGCACCGAGCAAATCTCTGAAGGCAGGACTTTACAGCAGTATGTATTTAGTGCAGTTAAGCACAGTATCATACAGATTCCCATCATGTAACTGCATAGCTGCACTTTCAACTGCTCTTTTTAAAGCTAATGTGATTCTAGGCTATAAATATTATTACACTGAGAGTGAGAAACAAATTGACTATTTAAAGAGAATAAAACTATTTCATAAACCTGAAGCCTACCATTAAATGGAACCAAATAAACTGCAAAGGGTTGTTTGCTGAGGAGGATATTTTTCCTATCTCCTATCTCACCCAGTCTACAGTATATGGGTTTCTGGAAATGTGTTCTTGTCTGGTAACCTGAAAGGTAAAAGGTAAAAAAGATGGATATTACAAACTAACTAGTGACAGGTATCTTCTTGTATCCTTTTACTCACTTGTAAAATACAATGCAAAAATACACCATTAATAGTTTTAATACTGTCTTTGGTGTTGATATTGACGCCTTAACCATGGCTTCACTTGCAGAGGAATATACTCTATCCAATACATCCACAGGTGCTCGTGCAATAGCCCAATGCTGGGTACGGCCAATCTGATACATATGTCCTAGACTCAAAAGAAAACCCATCATCACCCCTTTTGTGACAGCAGATAGTGACATATAAATTATTACTCTCATACAGCTTTATATTATAACGTCGGACAAGACTGAGCATGTTGAAAGGATGTGCAATATGATGGGTTTCACTGGAATAGTACATGAATTCATTCAGTTTTGAGAAGAACAAAAATGCAAAAAGTATTACAAAATCAATGGTGTTGAAGGCAAAACTGTTAATATATTATGTCAAAATTGTATTTTGCAAGGTGCTATTGTAAGGATTTCTGATATTGTGAATTGTCCCATGCCTCTGTGCCCAAAAAACAACATCCTCATTGTGCTTACTTACATGGTAATACTTTCTATAGCCATATCAAGACAAATATACCCCACCAGTCAAAAGTTTGGACACAATATATAATTCCATAGTCTTTCCTGATTTGTTACAACTTACTGTTGTTGTTACTTTAGGCACCTAATGCCATATGTATTACATTGTTTTGAAATCCCCTGAATTATTCTAGGGGATAGAAAAATCATTCACAAAACAAAAAACATTGAATTAGAAGGTGTGTCCAAAATTTTGATCATGTGTCTGCTGCAAACTATATATATTCAGTCGCATGAAAAAGTATTTGCCCCCTTACTTTTTTTGTCACACTTAAATTATTGATATAATCAAACAAATTTTAATATTACACAAAGATAACCTGAATAAATACAAAATACAGGTTTTAAATAATGGTTTCATTTATTAAAGGAAAAACATCTGAACAAACCTAACTGTATGTATGTGAAAAAGTAATTGCCCCCTTTCTAAATCATGAATCATGAACTAAATTTCACTCCACATTTCCACATTTTATGTTTCACTCTCATCTTAAATGTATTCAAATCTTTTTTCCCCTCACCATTCTACACATAATACTCCACAAAGTCAAAGTAAAACCAGATGTTTATACGTTTTTTGTTAATGTATTAAAAATAAAAGACTCACCCATCATTTAGTCCTTGGTCGAAGCACCTTTGGCAGCAATGACAGCCTCAAGCCTGCCTGTGAATGATGCTACAAGCAAGGTATTTAACCTGGAGTCATTTAGGGATGAGCAAAGTACAATCTTTATTATTACAGCAGCAGTGTATACACTATATGGTCCAATGTACCGTATGTAAATACTTGACATTCACATCCTGTGTTGGCCTTTCCCAGATGAGTGCCACAAAGTAGGAATCACACAAGTGTATAGGAAGTCTTTGGATGCATTGATACTAGGATTTGTTTTTACTGGATCTAAATGGCCCAAACCTGTTCCAGCATGATGCACAATGCACAAAGTAAGATCGGAGCAGAAGAACTCAAGTGATCTGAACAGAACTATAACCTCAACAACACTGACTGTGCTCTAAGTCTCCTCACCCAACATCAGTGCCTGTGTAAATTATAAATCAGTCCTGACCCAGACTGAGTGACTGTTCTATCAGGGGCCTGATTCTTTTCTGATAAATGAGACCAATTAATATACCAGTAATCTAGCGCTTTTTCCCCTTGACATGGGCGTGGCCCTACGTGTCACTCAACATTTAACATAGACAGAGTGTGCGGAAGAAACATAAAGGAAGTGTGATACAGAATACTGTAGTTTACTCTAAAAAAAAAGGAAAGGAAAGTAGTCTATGAAAACTGAACCTTTCAGGATGAATGAACAGACAAAATATATATTTATTTTTCCTGCTGGAAGTTTAAAACCAGTTTGTCTTAAATGTTCCGAAACCATTGCAATAAAAATCAAGTCAAATCAAGGGGCGTTTGAGCAAACATATCCACAGCAGTCCGAGGTGTAAAGCGCGTGTAAAATACCCGAATCGAGAGTCGTCAAAAGTTAAACTGTGCACAAGTTTAATGTAGTAACTGAAAATTTTAAATAAATATTATTGAAATGCTACTAAAATTTTTAATTATAGACTTACAATAACCGCATTTACTGTATATATAGAGATCAGAATCTTAACACGAACATGAAATTTGGACCATGGCTCGAAGAAAACTATTACCGGACCTTATAAAATTTTTGTTCAGGACCTCTGCTCTAAAATCTAGTGGAAAACATTTCCAAAAGAGTGAATGTTATTATAGCAGCTAAGTGGGGGGCAAATCTGAATTGGGATATTAATCATGCACATATGGATGTAATGAAATTGCCCGTAGTGTGAGAATGAGCGAGTGTATGTATGTGTGTGTGTGTGTGTGCCCTGCAATGGATTGGCACAGGGTGAAGTGATATAGTCGATGAGTGAGTGAGTGAAGATGTGAGTGCTCCAATATCTAGTGGGAAACATTCCTGGAAGAGTGGAGGATATATTAACAGCTATGGGGTATTGCATCTAAATTGGGATATTAAACATGCACACATGGATGTGATAATCAGATAAATATTCATGTCTCCACAAAGTTTTACCCATATAGTGGATCTACAGTATCCAGATGAGATTCTTAATTGAAACAGAGGATAAACTGGCATTAATTCTTTTTAACATATAGTTAGGTAGTTATCTATTCAAGGTGGCACGGTGGCTTAGCGGTGAACACTGTCGCCTTGGAGCTCCTGGGTCGGGATTCAATTCCCGCCTCGGGTCTGTGTGCATGTTTTCCTCATTCTTGGTGGGTTTCGTCTGGGTACTCAGGTTTACTTGAACAGTCCAAAGACCGTAGTGTGTGAATGAGCGAGTGAGTGAGTGTGTGTTTGTGTGTGCTCTCCGATGGATTGGCTCCCCATCCAGGGTGTACCCTGCCTCGTGTCCTATATCTCCTGGGAGGCCCCTTCAGGCCCCTGTGACCCTGGATAAAGCACCTGGTACAGCTGATAAGTGAATGAGTGCTCTAAAATCTAATACAAAGCATTCCTGGAAGAATGGAGGTTATATAAGGATTAAGGGGGGAATTGGGATGTGAAACATGCACACATGGATGTGATAATTAGGTGTCCACACTGAGTTTACCCATATAGTGTATCTACAGTATCCAGGTGATATTATTAATTGAAACAAGGAATACATTGGCACCTGTTTTTAATGTATAATTAGGAGTTATCTATACAAAGTGGCTTAGTGGTTAGCACTGTCGCCTTGCACCTCCGGGGTTGGGGTTAGATTCCTGCTTTGGGTATGTGTGCATGGAGTTTGTAGTTTCTCCATGCACACATAAATGACGGTCCCAAATTGCCCGTAGTGTGTGAATGAGCGTACGTGTGTCTGCCCTGTGATAGACTGGCACCCTGTCCAGGGTGTACCCCGCCTCATTCCCAAGTCTCCTGGGAACGACTCCAGTCCCCGCACAGGATAAAGACGATGGGTGAGATAGTGACTGACTACTCTAAAATCTATTGGAAAGCATTCTTGGAGGTTATATAATATAAAATTGGGATATTAAACATGCACACATGGATGTGATAATCAGACAGCTAATCAGGTGTCCACAAAATTTTCACCCATATAGTGTATCTACAGTATCTAATTGAGAATATGTATTGAAACAAGAGATGAATTGAAATAAATAGTTTGTAAGGTGTAGTTTTCAATAATGTATACACCAAATTCAATATCGAAATGCAGCCATGACATATCGCTTTAGCGCTTCTGTCACTCAGCTAGGAGCGGTGGTTTGCGCATGCGCGGTCGTGCCGCTCCCTCCCGGTTTCTGCTGTGCTGCTGAACTACTTCGTCCCGTTTGTCATAAAGACGCGGAATAAACGTAAATATACGGCGTCTCGTTGACACGTGCGGCATGGCGGCGATATTTGGGAAGATTCTCATCGGTATCTATGTGGAAATCAAAAGAAGCGACGGTAAGTCACGGCCTGGCTGAGTTCTCCGGGCTGAATGAGGATGCAGTCCCCGGTAGATTAGCTCCATCATCTTTGTTGCCGAGTAACCCCCGGGCTAGCATGCAGCAAGCTAGCGTGTGGCAACCGAGGCGGGGTTAAAACGACCAGGGAGCGGTTATATCGAGTCTCCTTATAGCGTGAGGGGATTTAAAACACCGCCTGTGCTAGTGACAGTGTGCTGGGTGTAAGAGGCTTTTCCTGCCGTCCTGTATCTTATCGAGCCGGGTTAGCATGCTGGCTGAAAACGCCCAGGCACATACACACACGCGCACACGCACGCGCGAGCGCGCGCACTGAGACACTAGAGCAACAAATGGCTTAATAATCAGCCTGGTAATGACAATGGCATTAGTGTAGTGCAGAAATGATCCAGATTGCATTGGGTCTACAGTGATTACAGTGTGCACCAATGAATGAATAAATTATGACCGTGGCATCAGGTACTAACACCAGGACACTGCTGCAGGTTTAAATCATCACATTATAGAAATATGTGTGTGTGTGTGAGAGAGAGAGAGAGAGAGAAAGAGTTGCATCTTTAAAATTTTGTGGTCATGTTTTTCTACCTTTGTGTCAACTAATTTCCTATACATTGGTAGAAATATCTGACAGTTTTACACAGTGAGGACCAGAGGGAAAAACTAACTAAATAAAAAAAAAAAAGACGGCACAGTGGCGTAGTGGTTGGCACTGTGGCTTCGCAACTTCATGGTCGAGGGTTCGACTTCCGCCTGGGGTCTGTGTGCGTGGAGTTGGTATGCTCTCCCCGTGCTTGGTGGATTTCCTCCGGTTTCCTCCCACAGTTCAAAGATTTGGTGTTGCCCATAGTGAGGTGTGCCCTGCGATGAATTGGCACCCTATGCAGGGTGTACCCCGCCTCAGGCCGAAAGTCTCCTGGGATAGGCTCGAGGCCCCTGTGACCTGTACACAGTGTAAAGCGATATAGACAAATAATGAATGAATGAATGAAACAAATACTGTAGGCTTGATTTGAAAAAACTAAAAGAGACCCAGATGTGTCACTTTTTTTGTTGCTGAGGTTAATGTTGGAGTTAGATTTAGATTTAGTCGTAGCAGTAATTAGTTAAAATTTTGTCAACATAAGGTCCTTACGAGATGAACAGGTGTGTGTGTAATATAATAGAATAATTCTACTTTGGTAATTCTACTCTCGGTTAAGTACAAAAAGCTGGCCTTACTTTAACCGGCGGTACAGTGGAAAATACTGCTGGGAGAATCCGTCACGCGTCTGTGACTTTTCCAGTTTTTTTTTTTTTTTCATTTATTTATTTAAAACAGATTTCCAGATGTTATCTGTTTCAATACCTCATGGCTTTTTTTTCCTCAACTATCAAAAATTCCATATTAATCATAATGGTGCATTATTGATGCATCAATTTTGCTCACTTCCAGTTTACTTTTTAATAGGAATATTAACAATTTGAATCATTTTGCATTAACCAGGCACCAGCTTCTCAAAGTATTTGCATTCAGTTGCACTTTTTGTGAACTCACTTCATGACATCTCAGGAGTGTCAGACTGATTTTTGATTTGAGACACAAGAGGAGATCTTGTATGATTCACTTATTCAAAGTGACACTCCTTCAGATTTTCCTGTTTGTTTTATTTTTGAATATAAAGTCAGTTGATTCGGGTAGCACTTGATTTTAAGGTTGTGTCGATACTATAATTTTACTTTCAGTGTCATAAGTGTGTAAAAAAATCATTGGACGTTTATCAAACTCTCAGTAGTTTTATAATCTCACTTATCGAGATTTGTTTTATCAAGCTAAATCTGAATGAAGGGTCTGAGTATCTAAATGAGCACTTTCCATTTTTGATATTGAATATAATTTCAAACATGTTTGGTGGAGGTGATACCAACTTAATCATGTTTACATATGCATGTTGTGCTGAATTAACCTTCATCTGATTTAAGCAAACACCTTTTTTATATAATCAATATACTGTATTTAAAGACTTTTTTAAAAGTAATTATATGACAGAAGAAAAGGATAATTATTGTCTTAAAGCATATTTTATCATGTTATAGCATATAATTAAGCAATATCACATGATGGGGAGACAGTTAATACATTTAACAGAAGTGAAATAAGTTTGCCAAAATGTAAGGAGAATAAACCATGGAGGTGGAGGACAGTCCTGTGAATCTGATAAGTTTTTCTTCATATTTCCAATCATTAACCTTTAGAATATCAGCTTTAACTTCCTATTAAATCCCAAATAGTGTTAAATAGAATGCTAGTGTACTATGTAGGGTGTATAATCCCTTGTCCCATACACCAAGTAGTGCCCTTGATTAGGGATTACAGAGGGATTTGAGATTCAGCCTTAGAAGCTAGTTAGCTATCAAACTCGTCTTAAGCATAAATAAAACAACAAGGGGCAATTCGGAACTTCGGAGTAATTATTAAGTAGACAAATTGTTTAAAATGACATAATGTTATCAGATGTGTTTACTCGCTAAAATGTGTCCAGTTGCTCTCTTCTCAGTATGGTGGACCACAGTGACCTACTTTCATCCATGCTGCAACTGAGAGTTAGTGTAATTAAGATGGGTAGAACACCTAGGATGCAGAGAGATGCATGGAATGTAATTTTAATTTTTTATTTAATTTATAATTTTTTTTAAAGATCAATTTTGCAGGCCTAATTGAAGGCTTCTTAACTTAGTTCCAGTAATTTTAACATGTTCTTAGTTGTTTTCTTTGCTTGACGCAGCCCAATAACATGACCCTTAAGAAATGGTGACTTTTTTTTGGCCAGGCAGTGTGTGTGTGTGTGTGTGTGTGTGTGTGTGTGTGTGTGTGTGTGTGTGTGTGTGTGTGTGTGTGTGTGTGTGTGCGCGCACGATTACTTTTAACTTACAAATATCTGATAATGTCTGCACGGTTTCATCTCCCCTCTAATGCCTGAACAAAAACATAACACTGATGGTATGTAGCTGTCCTGTTAATTCAGGACAATATACATTCCTGGATTTAAAGGAAACAATATTTACCTGTTTGAACAACAACAATATATCAGACACATTCCTGCTGCAGAAAGAAAGAAAAAATAGAGCTTATCTGCTGAGTAGCAAGGCTCATCTGAGCACACAGATTAGCCCAACTGAAAAAGATAGCGATTAAAGATGTTTCGCCAGGCTTGTGACTTTTCACCCAATCAGCTAGCGGTGGCTTGGGGAACAGATCTTACATGTTTAGTGCTGTTGATCATACACCATCCACTAACCGTGACATATTTTACAAGAAAATCTGACTCAAGGTCATTTCTGCCACAGATAAACTTTATATATATACTCTATATTATCACAAAAAGCTTTTTTATTTGCTTGAACTATAACATTTTATATTAGAGAATATGTGCAATGGTTACATTACTATAATCCTCCCAACATGTTTATTATAATTGTACAGGATTTTGCTCAATCCTTTTATTTCCCCAACAATGTTTTCTTATTTATGGTTATTCTTTTTGATCCTATAGTTGTAAGCAGATACCGCATAGTACTTTCTAAATGATTTTTAATTAGAGTTTGACTTTAGGTTTGGATTTAGTATGTTGACTTTGTTACATTTTATAAAATTTCCACAGATACGAACGGACAACTGTAGGCGCGAACATGTCACGGAAGTAGCTCACATTTATTATACATTCACACAAAAAATAGACCCTGCAGTGCACCAAATACCAATATTTATAATTATGTACAATATTTTCCAGTGATTATAAGTCTGGTATATTGTGTGGGGGTGTGAGAGAAATGAGTTGGTTTCAATAAATCTGTCTGGAAGCATGATGATAGAAAATGGCTGTCCTGTAAATCAGTCCTCATGGTGAATAATACTCATTTTGGAAAATCCTCAACAAAACAGAGTTCACAGTCCAACACAGTGGAAAACAGCTCTGAGGGCAAAATGGCATCCGGGATTCCCGTGGCGATTTAAAGGCACAGAGACAACAATGTAACATTTCAAATTCATTTCCTTAGGTGCAGTTAAGGTTTTTAGGCACATGATGGCACTGTGGGGAAAAGGGGACAGAGATTTAGTCAAGTGGATTAGTATGATTTACATTGTACATTCGTTTCAAAGGCGTATAAGACTCATATTATCAGACTTAAGAACAAATCCGACTAACGAACGTGTTCATAAGTCAGGGACTACCTGTATATTAATAACAAAGTGTAATTATGCACTGATGCAGTTATTACCAACAATGAACAGTATTTTTGCTTAACTGTATAAATTGCATACAGGAACACAAAACAGAAGTATTAACTTAATTATATAAAGAGATTAAAAATCAAGATAAAATGTCAAATGATCCATGCACAATGTGGATGATTTAAAGATCTGATGCTTTTTTTCCGTTTTAGGACGAATACACCAGGCTATGGTCACATCACTTAATGAAGACAATGAAAGCGTCACTGTGGAATGGATAGAAAATGGGGACACCAAAGGCAAAGAGGTGCAGCCTGTTTTCTTTATGAAAGGATAGCCTGTGCACTGGATGCCGTGTCTTGGATCACTAATAATGTTCATGAAAATTGAATTATTTTTTCCTACCTCCACTAACACTTTCTCTTCTTACAGGTGTATTGTTGATCTGTCCGTATAGGGACTGATTTATTTCCCAGCAGTTTGATGTTCCTAATTTCCTTTCACACAGATATAAAATGCAGATCCATTGATGCAGTTTGCAGTGTTTTATTAGGCAGGAAATGTGAAGCTGCAGTATAATAGTTTACAATGCGGATGACGTTCAACCAGTCGATTTGTTTCGCCTGAACAGATTGACCTGGAGAGCATTTTTGCCCTAAATCCAGACCTCGCACCCGATGAAGAGATTGCACAAAGTCCAGAGACCCCGCCTCCTCCTGTGTCAAGTTCTGTTAAAGTTAACAAGATCCCAGCAAATAAGGTTTGTCCTCAGCATCCTAAATAGGATTTTCTTTTAACGCAAAGAATGTTTTGTAAATTGATTGTGGATTTGTAAATTGATTGTCGATTAAAATAAGACAGGATCATGCTGATGTATTAAAATAATCAGTGATGAGGAATAGGGTTATTTTTTACCAATAGTTGAACACAATCAATAATTCATTAATAATTATTTATTGATTAAACTCCATTATTTATCTATTAATGGAGTTAACAGTTCTACTGGCACAATCCCAATAAATTAGTTATGTGAGAGAGACCAATAAAGGCGAAACAGTCTAAACAAAGACAAAAAATTTTTTTTAAAAAGGGCTGTGCAAAATATTGCTTTTGTCTAGTCGTTCTCATTTAGACGCATTGTCTAATATTGCACTGTAAAAGTGCACCCTTTTGTGTTTAACAGGTTAATAGATATGTAATATAGGTTTTTAATCTGTATAATTATTAATGTCAGTTAATTGATGTATGAGCAATAGTTATCTTAAATATTATGGTGTGAAGTGGAATTACTGTTATCACCTCCAATTTGAGAATTTTCTTATAACAGCATGTCCTGAAGTGTCTATTCAGGAAGGAAAACTTGGTGTTTTGTTGGGACTGATCACCAGGGACAGCCAAATACGAAATCTTTATGATACCTAGGTGCCGGTTCGATCTGTATTGCTCTGTATTGATCTGCATTATGCTAATATCCTGATTAGTTATTATTTTATTTAAAAAATTGTTACAATTCAAAACAAATTTAGGGAAAATAATATTGCTCCTACAACAAAGGATGCTGTGTGAATAGTTTAGAGCGCACCACCTATACGATTTTACCACCTCAAATACAAACTATTATTATATCATTATTATAATTTAATAATATATTTACTTATACAGTGTATATATATTTGGGAGTAAGTGTACCAACTCGTAATTGTGTGCCACACAAAAATAATCTTGATACATTACTGTATTGTTTTCTCCACCACCATCTAGTGTTTTTGTATGTGGGAGTACAGAGTGCTTGGTAACATGACAAGCCGAGTTCTTATAAATCAGTATTCTCAGTTAAATCTCATTAATAGTTCAAGGTCTTTTGCTGAGAATATTTTTATTATTAATAAATATGCAGCTTGTTATGCTGCCAAGAACAAGTGCACGTGTTGTTGGTAACATGACAAGCTGGTCAGGGAACATTTGTTTTGTTGTCATCCAAAAATGCTGAATCGGCATCTTTTAATAGAAAAGGTTTTTTATATCAATAATTACTCGTGTTTTTAAATAAAATTTAGATGGCATGTCAATAAAATAAGTCGCTGTAAGTAAACAGTTAATAAAGAAAGAATAGCATGTTAGAGTTTCTGATTCAGCATTTTAAACCTTTTTTTCTGTAGAATCGCCGTACGGCAGCACCATCTAAGAATGAAACACCTGCGAGGGATAACCGAGGTAAGGCGCTCTAAATCAGACTTAAAGAAATCACAGTAGGACTTTTTATTTATTTATTTGTCACGTTTTAGACCCAAATCTTCAATATAAATTTATAAATATTAATATATATTTATATATATAATAAAAATAACTTTAATATCTTGAATATATAATGTGAACATTATGCTTGTGCTTAGTATTATCTTTTATAAAAGAAATGGTGTGCTGCAATGGTTTTACAACCTTGTCTCTGAAAGCCAGCAGCTGGTCTTTTAAGAATAGCAGTGATCATTAGTTTAGACACCCATTCATTAACATGGATCAGAAGATCCTCCTCCCAAAAAAACACTTGTGCAAGGAATTCAGTTATTCCATGTAAACTAAACAAGACTCCAATACAATATAGCTACATAGTGTTTTTTTTTCTTTTTTTTTTTCTTGTACCTGTTTTTTTTTCTTGTACCTGGGGTTTTTTTTTTTTTTTTTTGCTTGAACAGGATTTGAAAGAATTTTGCAAATGATCAGGACCTTGTATTAAAGTTAAACAGATCATTTTATTTTTTAACTCTTATTAAACTCTTATTATCCCTGTAGCAGTCAGGAGGAATAGAAAGCCTCATAATGTCATCATAATGCTTGGCGTAAAAATGAGTGTGTAAGGTTCTGTCGCAGTCCCTGCGCTGAAGTCTATTAACCTCGATTGTGTTTTTCTTGCTAGTCATAGGTACGACGAGAGCACGGCCCAGCCAGCAGATTGAACAGGCTCCTAGTGCTCCACCTCCTCCTCCAATCCAGCACCAGACACTGCAGCAGCAGCAGAATGGTACAGAAACCCAGCACAGCACAATGAGTGGGGTTTGGCGTGTGTACACCAAAATGGTGGTAAAATGAGTGATTTTAGAAAAACTTAAAAATCAAGTGAAATTGTCTGAAAACAGGCAGAGTGTAAAATCCATTTTATCCTTCTTCGTCTTTGTCTTTCGGCTGTTCCCTTTCAGGGGTCGCCACAGCGAATCATCTGCCTCCATCTTACTCTATCCTCTGCATCCTCTTCTCTCACCCCAACTAACTTCATGTCCTCTCTCACTACATCCATAAATCTCCTCTTTGG
>JAQMYJ010000009.1:7761132-7786307 GCA_030014305.1 Clarias laeviceps | reverse complement strand
ACTATCCAATCTAGCATACAAGTCCTCATATGCTCTTTGTTTGGCCTTTGCCACCTCTACCTTCACCTTACGCTGCAACTCCCTGTACTCCTGTCTACTACCTTCATGAGGATTTAAATTTTATAACTCCCAAATGGTTTGACCAATCTTCCCCATTCCTTGTTTAGAGCATTTGGAATAGGTTTTGTGGGTGCTTGTGCAAAACTGAGCATGAATCAGCAGCTTTTCATCCCCAAATGCCTTAACAGCAAATCTGAGTTCACACCACAAGCCACATTGTTTAATTCAGATTTTTTGGTCAGATTGGTTTTGCATGTCATAACAGTTCACATTCATAATTATATAACTAAGTGCTTTTATCAGACTATAATGTGGACATGCCTGTTCTCTGAAAAGACATCCATATGTCTTTGCTTGCACCATCTGGAGTAAAGCATGTCATATTAGTGTGACCAGTCACATTCTTTCATTATTTATTATAGTAGCAAAAAAAAAAAACATGCTTGGGATTTTGCTCTTGAGGATGGAAGCAGTTACTCATCTTTATTAGTTGAGGTTAAGAAGAAGGAAGGAAGCCAGACGCTTCCCTTTACCTGTTTTATTGCTAGCGCCGCTATGAAAACCCACGCTGCTAGAGCTCTACACACGTGCAGAGGCAAAAAAATAATAATAAGTCTCATGAGTCACGTGACCATACAACGGTTATGTATTCAATCTAGGATCACATACAAAAGTGCCTCAGATCCACTCTGAGAAAACTCTGATTTATGTGTTCAGACAGCCCTAACAAATTTAATCAGATTAGGATAAATAAAATAAAAAAAAACTTGAGATAATGTGAGTGTAGCATGGAAATCTAGCTTGATTATAAAATGCGGGGGGAACCAGCGAACTTTACAGTTTAAATGCCCATGTTCTTGTGTACGTTGAAACTCATTAGAGAAACAACTCTTTGCCAAAGTGCACAAGGTAATAAAGTACAGCGTCCTGTGTGGGTCAACACAATGGGGGAGGGGGGCGGGTGCTGCCTTCTAAAAATGTAAGCGCTTAAAAATATAAAATACACAGTACAGGTAGAGTAGTTCTCAATAATAAATAAGGTTGTGCTCTCTCAAGTGGTAGAGTGTATCATCACCACAAAAGACCTAACACACAGGAATGAAGAGCTTTCCAAAGCTTGAACAGAGATAGTGTTTAGATGTAAAACAAACCCAGCATTTAGAGTTGGTCTGTAGTTACTGCTTAGATGTTACGTCTTGTCACCATTGTTCGTGTGCAGCCAGTCGGCTCAGGCTAACGTAATTACTCCTTTTCACTGCAGCGTGTCATATGTGCAGCTTCATTAATTAAAGTTTGCAAAGCAAGGATGATTTCAGCACAGCTTTAAAATGCTGCACTGACAACGCTGTTTCTGGTTAAAATTCTATTTAATTTGTGTGTCCTGTGTATGCTCAGCTCGCAGGAAGTCAAACTGTGTAAAGGAGGTGGAGAAACTGCAGGAGAAGAGGGAGAGGAGGCGCCTGCAGCAGCAGGAGCTCAGGGAGAAGAGAGCACAGGTACAGGGTTACAGCTCACCAGGAACTCAAAATGCTTCTAATCTGATGAGACATCTTGTACAACTGGTGTAATATTCTTAAGAAGAAACGGCAATGGGTAAAAGTTTATAACTCATCACAAGAGCTTGTTTAAGATTCCGTCCCCACTGTGCTGTTATAATAACCGTCACTGTTTTGGAAAGGCTTTCCTGCCAATTTTGTAGCGTGACTTTGAGGTTATGCTCATTCAGGCACAAGAATATTAATCAGGTCAGGTCAGAGACTGAAGCTGGGTGAGGAGTCCTGGCTGGTAGTCAGCGAAGTTTTCACTGGTTTAGTGTTTCCCACAGGTCTGAAGTATTCTTGCGGAACGTCCCAGCATTCCTTGCCAGCACAAAAGTGTTCTACTACAGTACATACAACAAACAACATGTAGCCTTTAACATAATGATATTTCTATAATTTCACATTTCAGAGATCCAACCTACAATCCACCCTTTTTTCTATCCATATGTAAAGCGCAAGATGAAGTAAAAGAAAAAAAGAACTAAATACTGTTTGATGTACAAAGATTGCACTGTTTTATTTTTTATTTATTTATTTTACTTTTGGTTTGTTGGTCGGAGCGCATAGCCCCTAAAAATCAGAGCATTTTTTTTTACCTTTTTTTTTTTTAAACATCACACAGTTTTAATAAATATATATAGGGCTCAGAGGCGTGGTGTAGTGGTTAGCACTTTCACCTTGTACCTCCAGGGTCCGGGTTCAATTCCCAGCCAGGCTCGATTCCCGTCTCTGTGTGCATGGAGTTTGGATGTTCTTCCTCATGCTTATTAGGTTTCCACTGGGTACTCTGATTTCCTCGCGCAGTCTAAAGACATGCAGATTAGCCCAGTTGGCGTTCCCAAATTGCCCACGACACTGTATACAGGATTATATATTATGCAATAAGTGAGTGAACGTAGGAAATATGAGAGACTGAATTTATTTAATTTGAACCTACTATACAACTATACACACATGACTCAGCAAAAAAATAAAAAGACACGGTGCTACAGGCCAAGAAATAGCACAGATTCACAAGATCACATGTTGTTTTTGTTGTTTCTGTGACCGAATAATTATTATAATATGCACTCACATTTTGTGAGTTTTACATTTCTGCAACATATTAACATATTCCAGTAGCAGTAAACATTTACACATTTTAATAATAATAATAACTTTTGTTCTATATGAGATATTAGAAAACCCAAAGCACGGTTTGATGTCTGAAGCCTCTGTCGACACACACCGGCAAGACTTCCGTATAAGCAGGTTTTTTTTTTTTTTTTTTTAATTGGTCCCCAAGAAGGGGTTTGTTTTCTATCTCTGATGGTGAAATCTGCTTGTGTCAGGCACCTAGGCTGCAAATTCTTCCCTACAATGCATACACACATTGTCAAGGACCTGCTTAATTTTTGCTGTCAGATTATCCTTCTATTTTTTAATTCAAGGCATATACTGTATCATAGGCTTAAATTGTGATGCTATCAGTTGTTTTATATTTAAAAGACGTTTTCAAAGAGGTTTAATGGACATACTCTTTGACTTGTATTTTATTTCATAAATCATCATGTTATGTATTTAATAAACAGACATTGAGTTAATTGCAGAGCTAATGATTCATGCTAAATTATTAAATCTTACTCGGCTCTCTTTTTCCTATGGCTATGTTTATTGGCGTGTTTATTATTTAGTAAAAAAAAATACTTGTTTTAAAAAGTATCTGTTCATGTATTGTACAAAATTGAGCTCATCTTTATTGATCATTTTATCATTACAAAATAACACAAAAATTGAGTGCGATGTATTGATTTCTTATAAATGGATTTAATCTGAAATGTAAAAAGAAGGCATTGCATTTCTCTTAAAGAAGAACTAATAATAATTTTCCACACAGGAAATAGACGCATCAACCCCTAATTATGAAATTATGTGCATGATCCGGGACTTCAGAGCCAGTCTGGACTACAGGCCACTGACTACTGCTGATCTGGTAAAAATGTCAAGCTTTTGCAGTTTTTTTAGTATAGAGCCCAGTAAAATGAGGGGTTTATACTGGGTAATTGTGCACTGTAAGGTTTATATTATAATTTTTGTTCCAGATTGAAGAGCACAGGATATGTGTGTGTGTAAGAGCAAGGCCACTGAACAAAAAAGGTAACAGAAGAATATTTAAAATATTGTAAACTCCCTGATCGATGTGCTATCTCTGTGATTTTCTGAGCGGTGTTATTATTATTATTATTATTATTCTTATTATTATTATTATTATATTCACTGAAACACTGTAAATCGGTCATAGAGATGAGCTTGAAGGACTTGGATGTCATCACCATCCCTAGTAAAGACGTCGTCATGGTCCACGAACCCAAACAGAAAGTGGACTTAACGAGATACCTCGAGAACCAGACGTTTCGCTTCGATTATGCCTTTGATGATACCGCTACGAACGAAATGGTTTACAGGTCAGACACAAAAATTTTGTATGGAGAAAATATGAAAATTATAGAAACAACGCAGTGATTGCAGCAGCTTGTTCCCGGATCTTTGCAGGTTTACCGCCCGGCCGCTTGTAGAGACCATATTTGAAAGGGGGATGGCTACGTGCTTTGCCTACGGACAAACAGGAAGTGGTAAAACTCATGTAGGTGTTACTGTTAATAGCATCACGCCAGAGAAGCTGGTCTTACTGGAACAAAGCCTTTTAACCCAGTCTCAGTGTCCTAATCTATTTCTCTCTGTTCCAGACGATGGGTGGAGATTTTTCTGGGAAAAATCAGGATTGCTCTAAAGGGATCTACGCGCTAGCAGGTATTCATTAGAAACTTTCGTGGAAATTAGTAACTAGAGGTTTGTGGGGGAATTTTTTTTTTTTTAAACTCTGTTACTTTGCAGCACGGGACGTTTTTCTAATGCTAAAGAAGCCAAACTATAAGAAGTTAGACCTTCAAGTTTACTCCACCTTTTTTGAAATCTACAGTGGAAAGGCAAGTAGCATCCTATCTCCTAAGTCATTTAAAGTCTTTTTTTGGGGGGATGTCTTATCAAGGCTTGTAACTGACCTGACTCTGAATGAGCTTAGAAACATGATTGTATGCGCCTGCAGGTGTTTGACTTGTTGAACAGGAAGGCGAAGCTGCGGGTCCTGGAGGATGGCAAGCAGCAGGTGCAGGTTGTTGGACTGCAGGAACGAGAGGTTCATTGCACAGAGGACGTCCTTAAACTTATAGAAATGGGCAACAGCTGCAGGTGATAACCGTCCCAAGTCAGAATTTCAGATATAACGGGGAATCATTTGCCTCCTTTGACTTTGCATACATTTTGTTTTTTTGCAATTGATATGTTCTCCGTCCCCCTTTTAAGGTTATTTAAAAAAACAATAGTACTGATGTATCATTAGGCAGCATGGTGGCTTATTCGTTACTGTTGCCACTGTGCCTGGTGAGTTTACTCCGGGTAGTCTGGTTACCTCCCATATTCCAAAGACGTGCAGACTACGTTAACTGGCATTCACAAAAGGCCTGGAGTATTTGTGTGTGTGTGTGTGTGTGTGTGTGTGTGTGTGTGTGTGTGTGTGTGTGTGTGTGTGTGTGTGTGTGTTTGTGTGTGTGTTTGTGTGTGCGCGCGAGCATGCACGTGTGTGCACGCTATAAGGGATTGGTTCGCTGTCTCTTTTGTCTAACGCTCAAGGCCCTGTGACCCACAGTCCAACGTGGGTTAGGTGTTTCCAAATTGCTCATAGTTTATGATTGGATGTGCACCTCATTTGCACTTCATTCAGGGTGTATCTCATATTGTGGTTTTAGTTCCCTGGGATAAACTCCTGGGCCCTCTGAGCTTATGCATGGACTGCTAAATTGAAGGATGGATAGATGATGTATTAATGATTATTTTTTTAATCACTTAAATTATGACTCATGGTCATGATGTTGTTTTCATTCATAGATAATATATGAGTGCTGTTATAGGAAAATTATAATCATCAGGGTGATGTGATATGTTGGAAAGTGTTTTATTTTTCTTGTAGTACATCAGTTTGCCAACATTTGTCATTTGTAACTAATGTTACATTAGTACTGTTGAACATTTTCTCTCTCAAATACATCAGACTAAAGAAATGCAGCTCGTCATGCTACCAAAAAAAAACTTTGTGTATATATTTATTATTTAGTTTTGACTAAAATTGTTGTTTTAAAAATGATAATTATGTTTTTCAGCTTATTAATATAACGATTTTACAACTGCTTTGGAAATTACCTTCTAACCAATCAGATTAGAGAATTCACCAGCGTTGTGCTGAAACATAGAATATCACCTACAGTATTGATTAGAATTGAATTTAATCTGCCCTGTGCTTCTTACTGCAGGACGTCTGGACAGACCTCAGCCAACGCACACTCCTCTCGCAGCCATGCCGTGTTCCAGATCATCCTGCGGAGGAGAGGCAAGATGCACGGCAAATTCTCCCTGATCGACTTGGCAGGCAACGAGCGAGGGGCGGACACGTCCAGCGCCGACCGCCAAACTCGCCTCGAAGGGGCCGAGATCAATAAAAGTTTACTGGCTCTGAAGGTTGGTCTACTCTCACAGACACACACTTTTATCTTTAATAGAAGATGCCTCAGTATTTGATTTGTGCACTCACAAAGTGAACTTGATGTGCTTGTTAGGAGTGCATCAGAGCCCTGGGTCGCAACAAGCCTCACACCCCGTTCCGAGCGAGCAAGCTCACGCAGGTTCTGCGAGACTCCTTTATTGGAGAGAACTCCCGAACGTGCATGGTGAGACGATCAGAAAATCAGATTGTGTGTCACTGCAGTTTAACTAGAATGCATTTATCCATGTGTAGTTGTGCGGTTGTTTTTTAGCAGCATGGATTTATTTCGGTGTGTATAGTACGAGTGTTTAGCTCTAGCCATAAAGAAGACAATGTTTCTAGTTTACTAAAATATTAAACATTTCATTATGTGTATAAGTGATGGAGTCTCTGCAAGTCAGTGATTGTGAATTGCTGCATTGCTATTCAGTTTGTTTTGCCAAATGGGTGCTATACTTCACAATAATGTAATAGCTGAATGCTAGTCATTCTTTATAATACTGTGCATGATAGTTTAAATAGTACAAGTAAATACTTATTGGAGTAATGTGCGAGCTTAATTATAGTGCAAAGGCATTTGAAAAAAAGGGGGGGGGTAATCTCAAAAATGCAACTTCAGTGTAATCCACTTTTCAGCATAAAAATCACTGGTTTTATTTAGTGTGAAGAACGTTAGATAGGGATGAGAATGTAAATCTGTCCTGTGTGCAGATTGCCACCATCTCTCCCGGCATGGCTTCTTGTGAAAACACCTTGAATACACTGAGATACGCCAACAGGTTTGTACAAGCCCCGTGTGTAGCATCACTGCTTTAGAATCGAAACTGAAATGTGTTCAGTATGTGTGTTTTTTGTATGTATGAACAATTGACTTGGGTTAAAGGATTGTTAATCAAGATTTAGGTCTCCTTTGCCACCCATGTGCACAAATCTACTTCCCCCAGGATTTGTAGTGGCAATTAGAGAAGGACTGGCATTATGAAGGACTGGCTCAATGTACTGTATGATACATGATAAATATCTATAAGGCAATGAAGTCAACTGGTTTTTATGAGTATTAAACAGTAATAAACAGTGTTTCCCACAGGTGTGAAATATACTTGCGGTGGTAGCCAACAGAATGGGCCGGCATCACCTCCCAGCACAAACGCGTTCTACTACATAAAACAAATAGATATGACCTTTAACACAATGATATTTCTATTAATTTTTAATTTTATAGATCCAGTATAATAACCGTCCCAGCCATTTGTGAAGAGTAAGACAAAAAAATATTTTGTTGTACAAAGATGGCACTGTTTGTGAGAGCACATAACCTTTACAAATCAGAGCATTTTTATCCATTTTTGACATTAATATGTTTTACACATCCCTTTTTTACAAGACAATCTAGACAATATGATGAAATTATTATTTATTTTTATTTTAACCAACTATGCAAACATGACTGAGCAAAAAATTAAAAATTGAGTCACATAGGCAAAGAAATTCATAAGAACATAGATTCATAAGATAATAATAATAATAATATGCACATTTTATAAGTTCTAAATTTTTGAGACTTACATATTTGAGACAATTTTGAGATATTCCATTAGCAGTAAAATTTACGCTTTTTAAAAGGACTGATTAAATTCTTTAAACTGCTCATTGACCAACAGCATCTTGCAAGTTTTAAGTTTTGAGTCATCCTAGGTTTTTAAAAAAGAGTCTGTTCATCGTGCAACCATCAGTACGCCCTTCTATAATACGTCCTTTTACGGCAGATAGCATCCGTATTGTATTTTACTGCCTCTCAGTACATCGCTCTCACAGTAGCAGAATAAACAGGTACAGGAGCGGTAGCGTGAGAGGGAACTGTCCGCTTCTAGTTAATCGATCGCGGATGGCACCGTCAATATAATTGCGTGGTTTGCTCAAATATATGGAAAAAGCTGATAAAGGTAAAAGTTTTTTTGGCAGTACAGTAGAGCATGTTTTTTTTGCTCACAGCAGAGGTACAGGATCTGGCTATGCTGAGAAACTGAGATGATGGACCCACATGCTATTTTGTGTTACCTAGACCTTTTTTTAACCTTGGTGGCAATGCATGCATGATTCACAAACCTTTTTTTGATGTCTAACCAAAACTGTTAATACAGGGTGTTTTGTCAAGTTCTGTCATACTGTTCCTGTGACTCTTGTACTCAATCCTTGGGTTTGTCCACATTTTGGTGAACATCTACACATACAGTACAAACTGAATCAGTGATGAAGTGAAGATTTAAGGATACTATTGCTCATGTTAAATGACCAGTTATCAGAACATGTCTACAGTGTCTATTCTTACTGTCTGGTCTCCGTGTGTCCCTCTGTCAGAGTGAAGGAGTTTGGGATAAGCCCCTCAGACATCCCTTTCTCTCAGGGAGGAAGCGGCCGCTCTGAACTCTCTCCTACCTACGAGTATGATGACTTTGCTTCCTCACCCAGCAGGTCTTCTTTTTTCCCAACGTCACGCTTCTTTTTTAAAAAAAAATTATTTTTTTTTTTTTTGCCATCAGTTATATATAATGATTTGCTTTCATTTCAGTGTGGAGATACATTTAAGTGCTTTATTTTTTAATTCTTTTTTTTTTATTACCATGTTAATTTAATATTATTAACCTCATTCCTTCTCATCAGTGCATCTTGTAGTCCTGCATCTGGGCATGATTGAACCTTTTAGTTCATATCACTATGTTTCTCATGCTTGATTCTTATGTACTGTGAATGACTTGGGTCAGAGGTCACAAAGATCCTTTTTTTTATGATTTGCTTCATTACCTGGTCATGAGTTAATGTCATGAACATCTTGGGCATTTAAAAATACATGGAGTGTGTGTGTGTAGAGTGAAGGAGCTTACTGTGGACCCGGGTGCGGTGATGGAAGGCAGATCAGGAGGACATCAAGTGAGCCAGCTGGACGTGTTGGAGCCACAGTGGGGAGTGGGCAGTTCTCCTCAGAGAGACGATCTCAAACTGCTTTGTGAGCAGAATGTAAGAAAAACACTGGCCAGGTCATTGAGACCATGAATGAATGAATGAATGAATGAATGAATATCTGTTCAGATCACCTGCAGATAAACAGTCAGTGTGCATGAGGAATACCTGGCTAGGTTTTCCTCACACAGTCACACTTTAATTAAGTTGTTTGATAAATTTCTATTATAAGTGTGACACACACTTTAGCTTTGATTATGGCACATATTCGCCATGGCATTGTTTCAACAGCCTTATACAACACCATAACATTTCATTTCTGTCCAGTTTTGCTTAAATCTGTGGCTGAGATCTTGTATTGATGACAAAGATTTTCACTGGGGTTAAGGTCTGGAATCCTCATCCTCCCAGAACCACTCTTTCACAATTTAAGCCTGATGATTTCAGTACATTCAGGTTGTCAGCTGACTTAATTTTATTGCCACATAACTTTGCTGATCCTAGACCTGACCAACTGAAGCAACCCCAGATCATAACACTGCCTCCAGAGGCTTGTACAGTGGGCACTGTGTATGATGGGTGCATCGTGTCATGCACTTCCCTTCTTACCCTGATGCACACATCATTCTGGAATAGGGTCAATCTGAAAACTCATCAGACCACATGCCCTTTTTCATTGCTCAAGTCTATGAAAGTCTATGTTTAAGCTCTACTGTAGCAAACTGAAGTCTTATTACTCTCATTAAGAAGGGTTTTTTTTATGGCCACACAACACTAAAGCTGTTTAGTCTGATCCTGAGAGTTCTTGTCACATTGTGTTTGTGTGAAAATGCTCTTAATTAAGACTAATATTATATATCATGTGAAAAAATTAAACACCCATTAAATATTCATTTCTTTATTAGGAAATGTGAACATATTGATTTTTGTTTTAATTTGTACCAGTAGATAAAGGGTATCGAATTGCATGTAACAACAAAAAAATAACTTTTTTCAACAAAAGAAATCATCAAAAAAGCATGTTTCAACTAAGGAAAAAGTTAGGACACCCCCATTATTCATACTTAAAATTACCATTTAAGTGATTCACATCAGGTGCAAATGATTAGAACATCATAATAAAGCATCTTAAAGGAGGCATCCCGTACTTAAACCTCAGACAGTTGGTTTGGTTTGCTCTTAATTAAGAGAGGTGTAAGCACGGTGAGCTCCAAAGAGCTCTCTGAGGCCTTCAGAAAGAAGATTGTAGATGCTTACGAGTCTAGTAAGGGATATAAAAAGATCTCAAAAGAATTTTTAATCAGCCATTACACTGTCTGTAAAATAATATACAAGTGGAGAAGATTTAAGACGACTCGCAACATGGCCAGGTCAGGCTATTCAAGCCAATTTTCCCCAAGAGCAGACCACAAGATGCTTAAAGAAGTCTCCAAAAACTCTGAAACATCATCATGGGATCAATTAACATTTGAAATCAACTGAATGCTTTTTGTAACAGTCCATTCAGGCCTCTTAATGATGAAATAGGAAAGATGGGAATGGTGGATGTGCTGATTCTCATGCTTGATTCTTATGTACTGTGAATGACTTGGGTCAGAGGTCACAAAGATCCTTTTTTTTATGATTTGCTTCATTACCTGGTCATGAGTTAATGTCATGAACATCTTGGGCATTTAAAAATACATGGAGTGTGTGTGTGTAGAGTGAAGGAGCTTACTGTGGACCCGGGTAAGCTGGATCCACAGTGGATAATAATTATATTGGATAATAATTATATTGGATAATAATTATATTATCTCTAAAGTCTTCTAATGTGGGTGTGTGTAGGAGGAGGAGGTGTCCCCTCAGCTTTTCACCTTCCATGAGGCTGTGTCTCAGCTGGTGGAGATGGAGGAGCAGGTTTTGGAGGACCACAGAGCCGTGTTTCAGGTACAGCAATAACATTGCCATTGTTCCTGTCATTCCCGTCATCTGCTCAGACAAGTGAGTGGATAGAATAACCCGTCTTCTTGGATCAGATCAGTATCAGTAATTGGAGATGGAGGTTGCTTCATCTGTGCTGGAAATTTAACTGGAAATCAAAGTTATGGCTACTGCACTTCAAATCTATACATTGTGCGACTTTATTATAAGAACCTCACGTGCTCTGTATTCTGCTGCAGGAGTCGATACGCTGGCTAGAAGATGAGAAAGTTCTTATAGAGATGACGGAGGAAGTGGACTATGACGTGGACACATACGCAACACAGCTTGAGCAAATTTTGGATCAAAAGATTGAAATCCTAACAGAGCTCCGAGGTAAATAAATACAGGATTGCCTATAGTGATGTTTGTAACCTAGATCTGCACCCCAGCTGTTCCTGTGCCTGATTTTGTTTGAATTATTTTCTTTGATGCATGTATGGGCTGGAGAAAAGTTTTTTATTTTGTGTGTGTGTCTATTGATATGTCTATAAATGCCTAATGGAAACGTACTGTACCAGTCTAAATCAGCCTGGGGAATAATGAAAACATCTGCATCAGAATGCAAACTGATGTTCCCGGGCCAAACTTATAGTTCCAATTGCTTCTTCATCTGTCATTGAATAAACTTTTGTAATTTGCGTTCCTTCTAATACACCAATGGACTCGGATGGCAGTTGCTCATAAAACAACTCATAAAAAAAGTGTGTAATCCATTAATGTCGGTGTTACTTGAACATTTTACAAAGACAGCACTGTAAGAGTCAGAGGTATACAGTAGCTTTCTCTTTTGGTTTCCCACATGAAAAAGGGAGTCTGTTTTTTTTTTTTTGTCATATGAAGGTCAATAGAGAGAGAAAGAAAGAAATGGAGATCAGTACAGTAAGAGAATAGCTATGTAAACTGCTTCTGTAAGATATTTAAAATATCTTAAAAATAAAATATACAGCTCTGGAAAAAATGAGAGACGACTGAAAATTTCTTACTTTTTTTTTTTTTCTTACAGGTGCATGTACTGGTGAGATGAATAGTTTTGTAAAAAAAAATTTGTGAACTGCTGACAATATTTCTCCTAAATTCAGAATATAAATATTGTTATTTATAGTGTTTATTTAAAGGACCTGACAACATCACGACACATTAAAATAACCCATGATCATGCAGTATTTGCAAAGCTTTAATTACTCAAATAAAACAAAATTGCAAATAATTTGTAAACCAATTGTGTTAATGCTTTGGATAAATAACATTAAGAAATCAGTATTTGGTGGAATAAACCTGCAGATTTGCAGTTACAGCTTTCATATGTTTTGGCTCTCCACCAGTTTTTCACATTGCTGTTGGGTAACTTTATACCACTCTTTTTACAAAAAAGCAAACAGCTCAGCTTTGCTCGATGGTTTGTGACCCTCCATCTTCCTCTTGATAACATTCCAGAAGTTTTCTGGAGTAAATTTCAGTCGTCTCTTATTCTTTTTCAAAGCTGTAAACTTGGGCGGCCGTCAATATATATGGGCTACAGTATGTGTGGGAAACAAAGATGGAAAGTGCTCTGGGGTTCAGCTGTGCCTTATTACCATACACAGTCATATGATCCTGTATCAGTATGCACAATCTGTCACATTTTTCTTCCTTGCCTACTGTACATCATTGTTAGTTTTAAGTCCATGTCGGTCATCAAACATAATTTCATAACTGTGAGTGGACTCTAAAAATCACCTGCTGAAAAACAAAACAACAAACATGATTTTATTCAGATTGAGTGTTTGTCTCTAAACCTGTTGATTTGTTCAGAATGTCACTGAGACATCCAAACCTTCTCTAATCTCTATAAATTGTCCTTTCTCCTTCGAAACAGATAAAGTGAAGTCGTTCAGGTCTGCTCTTCAGGAGGAAGAGCAAGCCAGCAAGCAGATCAACCCCAAACGGCCACGAGCCCTCTAACTCTCTGAGCGCACTGACTACAGATCAGGCAGCTGAAAGGGGAAACCGCAGATCTCCAGGTTTTCAGCATTTCACCCTCGTCTCGGAGTAACTTTCTGTACGAATTCCTTTTTATTTCCAACAGAGTTAAGAAGCACACTTTTACGCCTAATTGTATAGTGTTAAAATGAATTCCAGTTCTAACTAAAAATGACTTTTATAATACCATACAATGTACCAGCCACGATGCGGTGTAATAGAGAGAGAAAAGAGATTGCATGCACGCAGTGGCTCTGGTCGAACCTACGCATTCCCTCACATTTGCACTCACCTTTTGTCTAAACTACATTTTCATTGGATACGGCTGCTTTTAGAACATGTACAGTACTGACTCCTCGAGTTATGTAAGAGTGGCCCGTGATGTGAAGAAAAGAGCAAACTGCAGGTAACGCAAATGGACTGAATCTAAAGACAATTGTTCAGAATGAACAGCTATTGTTTAAATGAATACAGATTAAAATAGAAGGTGTACATTTTTTTTTTTTTTTTAGGTTTAAATGGCATGGGCTTGAGACTAGAGCTGTTGCACTACTTTCATGCAGGCGGGACTGGGCAGTTAGATATGAAGCTGGCAAGACAAAGGACTATCCAGTGATGTTCTTACAGTGTTCATTTATTCATCTTTAGTAACAGTGTGGTCAGGGGGACACTGCTTTAAATCCAGACAACTTTGTTATATATATATATATATATATATATATATATATATATATATATAAAAATAATAATATAGCCAGGTGAATTCATTAGAAAATATTGCAGCTAGTTAAGCACTCGTGTGATGTAGTTGAGGTTGAGGAGCTTGAGTGAGATTTTCCCCATCATGCTGCCAAAGTTAAGGTTTCTTTCATACTTTTCAGTATTTATAAAAACAAAAAGCTTCAGCTGTAAATCTCAACTCATCTTTTCTTTTCCATGCAGTTTAAAAATTAAACTTAGTATTTCCACAGGGTCCTGTGTAACCAGCACTACACTCACTGCTCACTTTATTAGGTACACCTGTTCAAACACAAATATCTAATCAGCCAATCACATGGTGGCAACTCATTTAGGCATGTAGACATGGTCAAGACCGAAGTTCAAACCGAGCATCAGAGAATGGTAAAGAAAAGTGATTTTGAATCTTGCATCGTTGTTGGTGCCAGACAGACCAGACTGATTATTTTCAAAACTGCTGATCTACTGGGTTTTCCACACAAAACCATCTCTAGAATGAGTTTACAGAGAACAGACTGAAACAGAGATTATGAGCCTTTATTCATCACATACACATCACTGCACAGTGAAATTCTTTATCCTTCGCATATCCCGGCTTCTTGTTAGTAGGCTGGGGTCAGAGTGCAGGGGTCAGCCATTATACAGCGCTCCTGGAGCAGACAGGGTTAAGGGCCTTGCTCAGGGGTCCAACAGTGGCAATCTTGAGGAGCTGGGGCTCGAACCGCCCGATCAATAACTCAGAGCCTTAATACACTGAGCCACCACTGCCGCACAGTATCGTCCGCCCAGAGGTTGGAGGAGAACGGCACCACTGGTTCAAGCTGATAGAAAGGCAACAGTAACTCAATCAAAACATCTTGTAACAACTGAAATGTGCTGAAGAGGGTTTCAAACCTTAAGGCAGATGGGCTACAGCAGAAGACGATGACCACACCGGGTGCCACTCCAGTCAGCTACGAACTGAGGCTACAATTAGCATGGACTCACCAAAATTAGACAATAGAAAAACATGATGAGACTCGATGTCTGCTGAGTCAGAATTTGGAGTAAACATCTTGAAAGTATGGATCCACCCTGCCTTGTGTCACCGGTTCAGGCTGATGGTGGTGTAATGGTGAGAGGAATATTTTCGTGATGCACTTTGGGCCCATTAGGACCAATTAAGCATCATTTAAATGCAATAGTCTACCTGAGTATTGTCCCTGATTATGTAATTCCCTTTATAACCAGAGGATAACAAGTCAAAATGTGACAAAACAAGATAAAGCTAAAATCATCTCGAACTGGTTTGTTGAACATGACAGTAAGTTCACTGTACTCAAATGCCCTCATCAGTCCTTACATCTCAATCCACTAAAGCGCCTTTGTGATGTGGTGTAATGGTAGCCTCGCCTCATGGACGCGCAGCCGACAAATCTGCAACTGCGCGATGCTATCGTGTCGACATGGACCAAAATCTCTGAGCAATGTTTTCAGCACCTTGTTAAATCTATGCCACGAATAATTAAGGCAGCACTGAAGGCTTTTTTAAATGCAAGTACCTAATGAAGTGGCCGGTGAGCGGACATGCCGTGCTCGAATTAGCAAGCACAATTTGCATCATGATTTGATATTAAGCTAGTGTGACTTTATATAGCGGAAAGCAAATAGTTTTCTTGTATCCTCCAGCTCTTTGCCTTTTGACTGCACACTTTTGAGGGAAAATTGATGCAGGTGTATTTGAGGAAAGAAGTATTGAAAGAATGAAGGACTACTGCTGGGGACAGAGCCTGAGTACATGACTTAATCACCGTGCTAAGATTAAATACAGATGCACAAACAGGTTAGAAACAGTAACTGACATCATATTGTTACTTAGGCAGTAAAGAGAGTTAGGGAAACTTTCTGTGTCTGTGGGTTAAAACTTGAAAAGAGGGGGGAAAAAAAATAAAGCATCGTTACAGTCAGTATCTTAAACCTGTAAACAGAGGAGTATGAAGCGGGCATTTCCATTGCAGCTGTTATTCAACTTCCCGGTGTAAAGTGTTACGTCTTCGTTTATTTATTTATTTATTTATTAATTTATTGTTTTTGTTTTTTAAGTCACTGAACGTATACACGCCGAGTCTAGTGTGTATTTGCTGCTGTCCTTTACAGTCACTCATGCCGTACCGAGTCCAGCTTGTTTCACTCGCACACGTGACCTCTGCGTGGTGTGATGTAGCATCCAGACAGCACTACATCTAGACAATGAGAAATAAATAAAATAATAAAAAAAACAGCTCTCCTGTATCATATGACAGCTACCAACCAGAGAGAGTAAACAAACTTCCTGAGACGTGAAGCCAGACGAATGTCTCGTTTTTAGACTGCTGCTTGTCATCAGGGTTTCATGCTCAGAGGACAGTGTGCTCTGCAGTCCTAAGCTCACTGGTATTACTGGGTGAAATTCGATAAAACACTGGTTGTGAAAACAGATTCAGAATAAGATTAATAACCCCAGCTGACAGGGCTATGAGTACAGAAGCCACAGAGTCCCTAGACTGTGCTATAAAAACAATTACACCATGCTTTTATATTAAGTTCGTAGCAATTAAACGTAATGATCAGAAAAGTTGCTCATTTGAAAGCGAAACCATGGTGTCCGCATGTACTGTATGAACCTGTGTGATGCCACGCCACGCAGAGAGGTCTTTATCCTCCTCCGTTATTCATTTCATTTCATTTCAGATGTACTCTCCCCATTTGAAAGCTGTCTTTTAAAAAGAATATTGAGAAACTCATGCTCCTGAGAATAGCTGATGCAGTTAAAATTTTGTGGCATTGTGTGTGTGTGTGTGTGTGTGTGTGTGTGTGTGTGTGTGTGTGTGTGTGTGTGAGAGAGAGAGAGAGAGATGAGTGAGAGGAAGAGTGTGTGAGAATTGTGTGTGAATGTGCACATCTGATGTATTGCTGGCATAAAGAATAAAGAACCCCATAATTACTGGATCTGTTGCCCTATGATTTCTAACACAACTCATTAGTAATTTGTCAAATCGTGCGGGTCTCCCTCCTCATTTCAGCCTTCAGGAAGAAGAACGATGGTGAGTTTTATGTACAGAGCTACAAAAATAATACCCGACATTCGACAGCACATAGTGAACACTAGAAATGCATCAATGCTTATCTGTGGTGTCGAGACAGTTTAAAGTCAGCATTTGTTTTTTTAAAGCAGATGTATTTTACAGTTATCAATTAAAGCAAAGCAAACAGCTTGCACAGTAAGTCACCTAATAAAATAGCATTATGGTGTTTTAGCAGTACTGTAGCATGTGAGGGTGTATATTTACTCAAAATGAGCAGTTTGGCTCTGCGAGCACTGAGCTTCCTTTTGTCTTTGCTCACCAGCATTTTAAGTTAGGCCACTCACTAATACTAATGATGGGATAAAAATTTATTATTTTGCGTTGCAATTTATGTATCGCCACACCATTTGATCAGCCCCTGATTCTGAACTGAGGTCACATTTTTATGGCGTTACGTTATCAAAAGTTGCATGCATTAAAAACACCTCTGATCACATTTTCTTTCCCCAGACATTGTGAAGGAATTAGTCTTAAAACACACTCATTACACACCAATCTTAAAACAAGTCCAAATTTAAAGTTAGTTTGTATTGTTTAAAAGCTGAGCTTGTTTTTTAAGTGAGAAAACTTGTATGATATAAGGGGCAGTCATAAAATTTGTATTATCTTACGGGGAAAAACAAGATATTTGCCCAAATTTTGTCGCGGAAATGAACGTTCATGAACATTTCTTCTTGTTTAAAAAAAAAACCGTGGTGTAGTACAGCACAATTCCACTAGAGGGTCAAAACCAAGGCAATGCATTGTGGAATGTTCACGGGTTGCCTTCTTCATGGCAACACGGCAGACCATTCAGCTCACGAAATGGTGAAAGTTGCGGGTGATATGGGGTCGAAATTCCCCCCTCCCCTGACCTCAATTAATCAGTTGTTAGGTCAGCTGTTCTGAAAAAGTTCTTGCAAGAAAAGTATTGTGTCAAGTGCATTTGAAAAACCCATCAAGCATCATGATGAAACTGGCTCTCATGAAGACCTTCCCAGGAAAGTTAATTCTGCCTGCAGAGGAGAAGTTCATTTAGGGCTACCAGCCTCAGAAATCACCAATTAACAGCAGATTAGAGCCGTTATGAAGGATTAACATATATAAGTAGCAGACACATCTCAGTTTTAACTGTTCTAAGGAGGTTATTGCATATTCAGGATGCTTTCGTGTAGAAAGAAATACAAATCAGGAAAGACCATGGATTTAGAAGTTTCTAAACTTTTGACTGGTAGTGTATGTGTATTGTGATGATATATCAGATGTTCCCTGGTGATTCCCCTCCCTAACCAATACTGTCGGGGGGGCCGGGTGTACGACGACACTATTGATTCATCCCTAATATGGACAATTTAGAAATTCCCCGGCATAACGTTATATGTGTGAAGGAATGAGGAAACATTCAAGAAACGTCATAGCTGTCCAACTGTATTTAATCCACAGTACATACAGTAATACAGAATCGAGCACAAGTGGGTGAAAAAGAGCCGAGAAGTCATTCAGATCAAAACTGTATACAGGGTTACGCTTTGTATTTGGAGCGTACGGTTGGAAATACAGGGCTTTTTCAAGAAACGGGATACGTTATGTTTGGAGACCATCTGAACACTCGTGAGAGGGGGAAAAAAATGAAGTGAATTGCGAGGAAATAAAAAAGTTTAAAACCGCTGCCACGCCTTATACGTGTGTATAGTACAGTGTGTATAAGCAGTACATTCTCTGACACTTTCACAATATCACATTGTGCCATATATTCAGAAATATGTGCAAATGTATCTTTGTTTTTTTGATTGCCATTTCTACACAAATGACATTGTGTTTATAAGTTATTGGAGAATCGAGCACTCAAAGCCTGACCTGGTATTGTATATAAAGATGTAACACACTGTATAAATGATGTACTGTATATTATATAATAGTGTAGCTGACATGCATGTAAGAATGAGGGATCATATTTCTCAACAGGTAAGAGTGTTGGCCTGTGTTATATATGGTATAAATATTATATAAAAAGTTAAATAAGTTTTACTTTTAAAATGATGAGTGACAGAAAATGGCTCGGTTTCCTGTAGGTGCCAGTAATGTTTAGCAGTTTTGTGACCGTATTGGATGGAGTGCATCATGTGCTTGAATCTAAAAGGAAAAAAAAAAATAATAATAATAATAATAATAATGAGGCAAGCGATGGCAAAAAATTAATAGAGGCTTTAAAATAAAAGATTATACAGGGTCTGATTTTTTGATTGCAATGTGATTTTGAAGATAAACTTTTAAAACAGCAGTAACAAACGGCGAATGTTAGTCAGAAAGTGTCATTCATAGAGAAAAAGGTGCTGGACATTTCTAAAATTCTGTATTTTAAAAAAATAATAATAAATCAACTACTACCAATACATATTGCACATTTCTTGGGCCGAAAGGAAGAGGAGGGAAGCTGCTCATTTGCACCCTCTGTTGGACAGATTTATATAACAATCTGATGGCGTTATATCTACACAGAAACATTTTCACTTTCAAGAAAATTACGCTTGTGTCATGTTGCACTAAATACCTAAATAAAATATACCATAATTAAACAATTATATTTCATTTTGATGAAACTCCAAATAAAAAAAAAATATTTAAATAAATAAAAGACCACATAAAATCTGGCACAGTTTAATAAAATAAATCTTTTCCATCCTCAAGATCAAACGTCTTTCATCTAACAGACTTGTTAAATATTTTATAAGTGATGAGTATCGTATTTCCAGGTGTTGGTGTTTTCTAGGTGTGTTGCTTGTGTGCCCGAGACTGATTGTCTGTGCGGTGGTGTCTTTTGTAGTCACAACCTGCGCTGATGACGATAATGGTGTTGGTCCTTAAACAAGCAATCTCAATTATATAACAAAAAAATATATAATAATAATAATAATAATCATAAAATAAAGCAACCACAAAAATCGGACATTACCTTTGCGAATCTACATAAATTATTCCTGACCATACATTTTTCCTATATAGTAAAATGTACATCTTTACAGTATCTACAGTACACGTCCGTCATTCGCACGCGCCCGGAAAACATTCTGCGATCCCTAGATCTAAAAACAACAAAGAAACAAAACAAAACAAAAACTCCCAGCGCTTGATTCAAATATACAACTCCTATAATATCCGTTAATATTAAATACAATGCGTCCTCTCATCCAGTGTCTGCCTCTTAACAGATACCCTAAAAAAAAAAAAAAAAGTAATCTTTATACAATATTTGGCTAAAACGCATCATGCCGTTGAATCTAAAAACAAACGTAAAATCACAGCTTATGATTAAAAGAACATCCTGCGATAGATCTATACATCTCACTTACGTATGAACAGTAAGCTAGAGCACGGACTTTTAAAGGACTTCATGTTGACCTGAAATGATCTAAAATCTTATAAACATTATACATGTGCTGTCGAAGCTGAACTCAACAGATCTTTACAGCTTAAATATATATATGTACATATATATTTCTATACGCTCGGATGAAATACTCAGTAGTACGTTACAAAGGAAAGAAGTGATGAAGCCTAACGTTTCGTTTTTTTTGTCGTTCCTATATCCGTCCTAATGTTAGCACGTTTCTTAATCCTGGCGTTAGAGATAAATACTACCGTTGTGCACACGCGTACTCGAATCCTGCCGTATATTAATAAGGATCATGCACTACACGATAACAATATGTAGCCACATGAGATGGTAACAAGGTTCTCCACTATCGACTTGTGCAAAAGGAACAATGAGGTTATACAGTTACGTAACTACAGCTTCTGGAAAAGAAATGATTTTGGCCGTCGGTTGCATCAAGTGTCACCAGTTGTCCGTATACTCTGTGATTTTTGTTAGCAATAAAATCGAAGCAATAAAGGTGCGAGAATTGGCGAGAGACGACGAAACTACCGCCGTCGATCGTCTGGAGAGAAAATGATCGACCCGCTCCGGCCGTCTTATCCGTAGATCCGAGGAGCGCAGTGAGCGAGGGAATTGGATTTGCTCCAGAAGAAAAATGTGTAGAGGAAACGTGATAGCATGGAGGCTCAGAAGGATTCGTACTTGGCTCTCTATACTGTACATGGCATGCTGCACCGTAGAGATGAGAAAGTTTTCAGAAGCACTAGACACCCTAGCGATGTCCGAGAGGTATTGCAAGCAGATGGTCAGATAAAGGGATTGTTGCCAAATTACAGATTAAGTGTCAAAAAAAGGAAAAAACGAAAACGCCAACGTCCTCGCTTTCAGCCCCAGAGCAGCACTCGCAACCCGTGAATGGTATTACGCTGTGAAGAAGTAAGGCCTCGGATGACCTGCGAGCCAAACACAAGATACAACTCGGTGGGTCCTTATTGCCAAATGGTGCAGGGCTTTTTTGTCGTAAACCTCCTCCGTAAGAACAGCTTAATAAAAAGAGGAAGAAACTGGGGGGGCCAGCAGTTGTCAAAGAGGAGTTACGTGTGGCTAACACAAGTGGCGTCTGGGATCGACCATCCATGGCCGACTTGTCTTTACACGGCTGCCCTGAGCACGTGAGGAGGGAGGCACGTATTTACAGGTGGAAAATGTTGGTGGACATCATGATGACACGTTGGTAGAGTTGTTCCACTTCTCCCAGGGTGCAGGTGGAGACTGGAGAAGTCCTAACTACCCAAGCATCCATTTTCTCTGTACATTCAAGCTAATGAAGAGGCAAGAATCAGCGTTTCAAAACCTAGAGCGATGCTTAAGGCAGTAGATTTCTTGTAAGTGTGTTGCCTCTGTGGAACAAAATCTTTCTGTTTTTTTAAATTTTCCCCCAACGCCACTCTTGCTACATTAGAAAAGCTGTGCCAGTCTCTCACGGAGTCTGTTCCATGTTATCATTCTCCCCAATTCACACTTCCTCAAAAAAATCATACAGACTGGCAGACTTCCCAGTTATAAACACCAAGCTGAGAGTTACTTGGGGCTCAGGGTGCCTCCGTCCATCTTCCCCGAACGCCCGAAGCAGCCTGCTGCGATGCTCATACTCCTCTGCGCACGATCGGCCCGCTCGCGGTCAAACTCCGATTGGCTCTGAGCGCGTTCGGGACGGCCCCCGTGGCCGGAGGACGTGACCGAGGAGGTGGGGGTCGGCTGGGAGGAGATGGTGCGCAGCAGGTGGTTCCGTTTGCGCAGAAAGTCGCCGCTGGCACCAAGACCGAAGCTCCCTTTGCGCAGCGTCACACGTGTGCTGCCTGTCTTGGCTGGTCGAGAGCGCTGACTGTACTCCAGGTGTGACAAGTGAGACGCGTAACCATCCGAGATGAACTGCAGTGTGACAAAAAAAAAAAAAAAAGGACAAAAAGATTTTAAGAAGTTGATGGAGATCAGCACTAAGTTATCATTAACTTTTTTGTAAATTTTTTTCAGTGTTTCAGAATGCTGTGTGAAGTAACAAAAATATAAACAAAGAAAACCTGTTTAGTCAAACACATTGGTGGTCTACAGTGCTGAAACTGGGCGATCAGTAAAGGTTAACCCTTAGGACACCACTACCATAACCCCATATATATGGAGTGGAGAGATCTCTGTATAAGCATCTAACTGCCCCTGGACTGAATGCAGGCCGTGCTCCTCTCAGTGAAGATCTTCACATCTTCGACATCATTGAGCCTCTTTATGTTTCAGAGGACTGAGGTTACAGTAACAGTAACCCATCATTTCCTTTCATGATCTCATGTTTGAAGATCCCAGTGAGAGACTGATATACAGGTGGTCGTCTTGTAAATGTGGTTCCTGATGCATCTTGTGTGACGTGTGATACTTGTGAAACTACTGTACAGTATGCAATCCTAGAGCAGGAGTGTCTACTGGCATACTAGTAGCAGTACCTTACAAAAGTATAACAACAGACTAAATTAAAGAAAATATTTATGTATTATTATTTTATTTGTTTTCTTCTGACGCAAATCATGTGCTTGGGCAGGACATTGGAGCTGCGGAATTTATCATCCGTTTATTGCTAACAACGTCTTGTTGAAAGTACAGCATGACCGAGACAGAGCCCTGGTGAGAAACTAGCTGGCAGGTGACACAATTAAACACCTGCTACTTCTTCACATATAGAGTGGCGGAAACGTCTCAAAGTGACGCAATTTTTGTCCTACTTTTAGGAGTAGGAGTAAGAGCAATTTATTAACATTCCTAAAATAGGAAATCTCTCCCATCTCCACCAAAATGTATGAGATCTTTGGAGGTATCCTAACTAGTTAGGATTAGCGAGAAAATGGCGTTCAGGCAGAGATGTGTGCGGAGGAGAGACGTTTTGATAACACTGAGTGACATGGAGCTCATTAAAAGAAATGTTTGGACAGAAATTAGCTACTTTCTGTGATGGATCGCGTGCAACCGGCCAGTCAACTAACATTTTGTAAGCTGTGTCCCTATCAACGAAGGTAAAGGTTTTGTTTTCAACTTTGCAATGGAGGCAATAATAACTTGACACTGGTCATATCATGTATACTGTATATATCTTTTGAACAAACTGCCAAATCGTATTTCATGTTGTGTAAATGAAACTTGCCGAACAAGAAGAAATCTTGCCAATGAAGAAAACATGAAGAATGACAACAACACACACGTAAGGAGCTCTAAGGCGTACAGTACCTGACACTGGTGCTGCATCTTTTTCGTTGGTCTGCCAACAATGTAGATATTAGATGGCGGCAGGCCGAGTGAAGTGTAGACCGAGATGTCCTTTGTGGAGCCGTACGCAGCAAAGATCTTCATGTGTGCCTTTGGACAGATGTATTTCACCATTTCATTCACCATGTAATAGTCTCGCTCCTTAAATATCGTAAATATTGTTTCAGTTGATGTCGCATTTAATTTCCTACCTCAGTGATAAGGGACTTGAGAAAGTTTGCTTTGTGACGAAGGGGGTCGTGCACCAGACCGTCGCAAAACGACACTATGCCATGAGGGAAATTGTGCTGCGAGAGCCAGGCCACCACCCGCTGCTTCTGCATGTCTGGACGGCCTGTCACGTACACAATCAGGTAGCCCAGGTCCTGCCAGTGCCTGTGAAGACAGGACATTATATACGAATGTAAAGATGTCTTAAACAGCAAGGTTGCCAGATATAGCATTACTGCGGAAAAAACTTGGCAGGTAAGTAGAGAGGATGATGATGACATGCTCAAGTCTAACGCCATGCTCAAGTTCAAGTCAAACCGGGACTTTTGACTGATATGCAAGTTAAAAACTCATTTCTTTCTGTACTGTATATATTTATACATGTCTATATTATTTCTTATACTGTATATAATCCCCTGCTACACTAATGCACTTATTCCAGAGTTTCACTAGTGCTTGGATACCATTAAGGGAGAAAGTTTTTCCAGTACACCAGATCCATGATCGGACTGTATGCTTTGAGTCTGAAACACTGGTCTCCCAGGAACTTCTTAAATGGCCAAGCATGTGGAAATGGCTCGGTGTGAGATTAGGACTATACGAGGGATGTGGCAATAACTCCCAGCTAAGTTCTTGTGATGTGCAAGTGATGCTGGTGAACTATTGTGTGTACAGTTCCCACAGACAGATGCGTCTCCAACGCAAGTGATTTTCAAGGATTGGGTGTTTCACTTGCTGAACGTTCAAGGGAATGACTGCAGTGGGCTCATAGCCACCTCGGCTGGGATCGTCATTCATGGATATACATCCTTTTTTAAAAACGTTGGGCAATTCAAATGTTTTACTGCGGCTCACCACGGTGCTGTCAATTCAATTTAATTCAGTTCAAAACCCTTTCCACTGTGCTTTATGTCTTCTTTAAATGTCAATCAGTTTTGCATCCTCATAAACAAGAAATTTCATCATAAATCCTGATTTGACTTGAACACCCCTCCTATATACTGTCTGTGTATATATATATATATAAATACATATATAGTTCCCTTTGCTGTCTTCTCATGCAAAATGTCAAAATTTTTCATAGAGTCATAGAAAAGGTGGAATGAGAACAGAATACATGGCTGTAATTAAACAGGGATGTTGTGATGTACCTGACTACGTCCACTGCCCCAGCTCTCACTTTAGGGTCACTGCCCATAATAGACACACTGGCAGCAAACGAGCCATCGATGCTGAACACTACGAACTCCGTGGCGCGTGGCAGGACAGTCAGATAGCTGTCTGCAGATGTGTGATCACCTCTGGAAGTGAACAAAAGCATGGACAGTGAAACCTCGGATTGCGAGTAACGCGGTTTGCGAGTGTTCCGCAAGACGAGCAAAGATTTTTAATAAATTTTG
>JAQMYJ010000009.1:7727845-7761032 GCA_030014305.1 Clarias laeviceps | reverse complement strand
GTGCTCATCTCTTACTGGTATAATCAACATCCGTGCACACGTGTACTGTTTACTATAACACTGTGACCACGTGTGTGCGCGTAAAACATTTTATTTTGTGTCTGTAAGCGCGTGTGTACAGCGCATGTGTACTGTTTCTTATAACACACGTGTGTACAACGCACGTGTAAAGCAAAAGAAAGTCTCATTAGAGAGGTTAAAGATCTAGTTTCTCCCTCTCTGTCGTTATGTGTGTGCGCACGCGTAATTTAACACCATGCCCCTTCACACACACACACCCTCTCGGCTTCAGACACACACACTCTCTGCTCTACACAGAAACACTGCTCTGTCGCGATTCTTTTTAAAGGTAAAGTGCAGGTTCATTTGTTTGTTTTATTTTTACTTTACAGCAGTGATTCTGTGAGTATGTGCTCACGTGAGTGTCATTAGCGATGTTCCTTGCAAATTTTTTCCGACAAAACAGTCTTTCCGTTAATGTGTTTGTGTGTTTGTGTGAAATTCCAATAAGAGAGGAGAAATGTTTACTGTGTAAGATGAGAAGGGGGAGGCTGATTCCTCCTCTTACTTCACACACACACACACACACACACACACACAGCGCCTACGCGCATAAACGGAAACACTTACCTGTCGGGACTTTTAAAAAAAAATTTTTAAGGTAAAGTGCAGGTTGATTTGTTTTATTTTTACTTTATATTTTGTATTAATTATTTTTATGTATTATTTTTTTTTGGGCTGTGGAATGAATAATTTGAGTTTCCATTATTTCTTATGGGAAAATTCGCTTTGATTTATGAGTGTTTTGGAATATACGAGCCCGCTTCCGGAACGAATTATGATCATAATCCAAGGTTCCACTGTACTGTATATTACACACAAAAACCCATCACAACACGTTCATGAATAAAGTCTCACAAGTCAGTGGACAAAAATCTCAAGTCTCGCAAACCTCAAAGCCCTTAACTAATCCAGGGTACTGATGGGGAAGTCTACACTCTAACCCCATGTTAAAACATGAAGATATCAGCTGCCCCAGGATTTACATATATACATATATATACCTGACCACCATTTTGACTGGGTACACGCCGATCCCTAGCCGTTTGCTCTCGGGGATTATGTAGGAAACTCGGCCGCTGCTGTTGGTCAGCTCCGTGTCGAAGAACACCCACTCTCCGGATGGAGGTTGTGTCATTATGTGGATGTCAACCTTGAAATGCAAAGCAAGGCCAAAAGTGACATAACCAAGTAACAAAAAAATTAATTTAAAAAAATGGATAAAATAGTGCTAAATACTGAAAGTCACTCTAATGAAATTGTACCTTCTCTCCAGTGAGAGTGACCATATCCAACGGGCCGTACATGAAACGGCCAGTGACCACCTGCACGCCGTCCTCCATAAAAACTCCGTCATTTACACGATGGTTCGCCGTCACGTTCTGCAACGCATGCAATAGACAAAAAAAATTTCATGCTCTGCCTTATGTTATTTTTAACCTTGATATTTATGTCTCTGGGCAATAAATACACGTGCATATGGGATATTTCATTGTTAGTGACTCATTTTCAAGTATTTCGAAGCTACAGATTGAGGCCACCTTTATAAAAAAATTGAGTTCCGGATTCAAAATTCTGACTTTAGTTTAAAGTCAGAATTCCGACAAAAAAAAAAAAGTCTGATCTCAAATATTCTTTATGCTGCACGATCTGTTTTAAATTCAGCCAGATTAATGCAACACAATGTGAAATTATATGTATTTTAAAAAAAGTATTTTTTTTATTCCACTGAACTGGTTTAGTTGATTCATATCTTGAGGAAGTTGGGCTAAAATGTTGTGGTATGTAGAAACAGAAACAGTTGCCGGAGTGTTTAAAATTCAAACATCAAAGTCAAAACTGATCCGATTAGATTAACACTTCTGCTGGCTTATCAGCACTTTCCGTTCAAGGCTACTGTCTCCTCAGTCACTGCTGTGCAGGTGTGAATGTGTTACATCAGTTCATCTGTAACTGCGGTGCGAGCAAAAAATGGTTTCCGTACTTGCGATTGGTACGAAAGTAGAGCAGAGTGCAGTAATTTGTTTTTGTGGTTTGAGGGTGTGTCTGAAACAACTCACAGAACAGCATAAACAGAGGCGTTTGGATATGTGCAAACTAAATATAGACCGATACTCTAAGGAAGGTGAAAGTTTCTTAAAGAGATTCATTACAGGTGACGAGTCACGGATTCATCACTACGAGCCTGAGACTAAACGGCAGTGCATGGAACTGAAACAATCAAACTGAAACAATCAATCGCCGACTGAGGAAAAAGTTCAAAAGTCAACTACAACAAGCCTAAAAATTCATCAGTGGTTACAGTTTTCTGGGACTGTCAAGGGCCAGTATTGGAACATTATCAGGAAAAAGGTTCGACTATCAGCAGTGCTCATTACAGTGCGACGCTTATTGAAGAGTTGAAGCCTAAACTTCAGATTAAACGCAGAGGACTGATATCCGAGGGCATCGTGATCTCGCATGATGATGCATGTCCGAACACTTCCGGCCACACTGTCAACACTCTGCAAAAACTTTATTTTGAGGTGTTTAAGCATCTTCCCCCTATAGTCCATGGCTCATATTTACAAAACTTCTTAAGCCTAAAAGTTCTTCCTAGTGATGAAATTCTAAGAAAATTCTTAGGATTATGACATTTTCTTAGAATTTCACCATAAGTTTAGGACTAAATCTTAGTAAAGATAAAAATGGTTCACGAAACATATTAGACCTAAAAACAGCTCCTAAGGTAAAAATTGTTAAGAGCAGAGAGGAGGACTTTTAAAAGGCTTAAAAGTTTCTATAGCAGAGGACAAAATGGTGGAATGAAGAAATAATCTCCAAACACTAAACGTAAAAGTAAAAACTGTTCTTCTGTCCAGTCTGGTTTTCTTGTTGTTGTTTTACTTCCTTCCATCTCTCCTGGATTGTTGACTACATACCATCCAAAAGTGCAACTTAAATAAACTGTCCTGCAATCATGTAAATTGGTATAAGATGAGCAATTTTGCTCGCATCAATCTGAAATGGATTACAAGTAATAAAATCAGTACAGTAAATAAATGTAAGAACTTAAATATAGTAACAACTGTGTGGAAATTGGCTGCTTCAAAAGTAGACACATTTTCAACATTTGTCCATTTTTACTAACTTTAAAATATTTAGCCTATAACAGAAACTTTGCATAAAGTAGCCTGTATTCATAATTATACAATTTCTTTATATAGAATCATTATGATTTCACTGTCTATTCTATAATCATATATTCTATTTTCACACAGAGCGCATTTTAAGACCTTTACAGATTTTTTTTTTATCAACCAACAGTCCTTAAACTGCTGTGTTATCCCTGCGACTCCTCCTCACTAAGATAAATGTTTTTGTACTTTCCTTACTCTGAGAAGTTTCCTAATTCACTTTTAGTCTAGGACTCCCAGCTAGGACTTTTTAGGCTGAGATAGGAGCTCTCGGAGAGAATTCTAAGAAGCTTTGTGAATATGGGGCCAGATCTCTAAAGCTCCTGAGCTCTATCAAACTTTCACCTGTTTGGTCCCCCGAAAGTCCCCCTAAGAGGACGAAGATGAAGTGGAAGTGAAGACAACGGTGCATTTGAAGATTATTTCAAACAATGATGTATTTTTCTTTTCTAAAAATAATCTACAGCCAGAGTGCAGATCATTTTTGACTCACTCTCGTATATGCAAGACCAGGCAACCACACGCCTAAAAATAATTATCTTTAAATCTGGAGTCTCTTTCCACTGACATGAGGGAGACGAGGGGGCTGACCGGTTGCTCATAGCAACAGAGTGATTATATGCTCACAGTGTGGACTGCTATAGTAGTTTTACCTGATAAAACTGTCAATAAGTTTAGGTACACAGTGAGTGTACTGTGTGTAATATCTATTCGATGTGGAAAAGGAGGAACAAACAAACGCACCCTGATCTTGACATGTGTTCTCTTCCTCTGCCACTTCTCCCTTGGCTTGGAGGGTGTAAACTCTGAAACCTCCTTCCCATCCAGCTCCAGAATACTGGAGTTCTCATGCCTCATTACCTGAGAGCGAAAGAGAGATTCATACAAAAAAAGTAAGAATAAGAACAGATTTATGAAATTGTTCTGTAATAATTTTCAGAAGTGAAGAAAGTGCTTGTGGAAAGCAGATCTACCAGTACCTGTCTGAGCAGAAAGGACACAACGTCTGTAGACTCCCAGTAGGAAGCGTGGAACAGGTGAGGAAGTGCCACAGTGGGAAAGGCAGTCAGGGCATCAGGGCAGTACAGGGCAAAGTCAATGCGCTTTGTCCCCCACCAACGAGCAGCGACTACAAGACCAGTTAAAAAAATTAGAATTCAACAGCAACAGATCAAGGAGTTCCAACACGGCCTCTAACACACAAACACTGGCAGCTGATCTACAGATTTAGGATAGAACAAGTACTCTGGACAGTCTGACTTTCTTGGACTAAGCGACAAAAGGTCAGAAGATATGGCACAGGTAAATGTGAAGGGCAGTGGAAAAAGAAGTGAAGTGGAAACACTGGAGTGCACTGGTTCGTGCTATGGTGAAGATATCATCTTCTTCCTCCACACAGCCTCACAAGAGTGAGTCCAAGCCGCCAAATACACGAACCCAAACCCGAATCTCGTCCTGCTTCAGTACCGCGGAGAGCACCTGTTCACAACAAGATAGCAGCCTATTCACTGGAGAGCAGCCCAAGCAGGACAGGAAAGTGAAATGAGATACAGCTGGCAGCTTCCTGTTTCAGCAGAACCAGAAAAAAACCAAGAGTGCTCTAAACCTAGCTCTAATGGCACCAGGACAACATGGTGAGCGACGTATGAGGCCGCTCAGACTCCTTCCGCTCACAAACAAATTACCAGGAACCCACACATTTCTGATTTAACTGTTTCAATCGATTTTTGTGAATTTTGTGAAAAAGTCTTGAGCCACCCCTTATTTCTTCATATTTTGATTCCAAAAAGCCAGACTTTCTTGTATTTTTTTTTTAAAAATGTAGTCTTGAAGAATAGTTCTCCTGAAGGACTTTTCTTTGGCTCTCAAGTTTTTGAGAAACAGGTTCATATGATGAAATGTTCAGGCCAGTGATTAGTATACTGGTGATAAGATATGGCGTGGGTGGGTGGATGGGGGGGGGTATATATATTCAGGTATCAATCAAGATTCTTTTGCGTGTAGACCAGCATGCACATGTTAGAAGCCGTACATGCCCACGTGCTCGCAGCCACTCGACGCACACGCTAACTGTCTAGTTAAGTTTTGAGAGTTTGGAGGTGTTTGTGGCTGTAAAACGTTACAGTTTCTTTTTAATCACTCTAAGATGCAAGCTGCTCGGTAAAAATTTTGCTTTTTTTTTTTGTTGTTTAGCTTAATATTAAGTTAAATGTTAAACATCTTGTATTTGAAGTTTGTATTGTTTAAATGCTGCCCTTGACTTTTAAGGGAGAAAACTAATGTTCTAAGGAACGGGTTACATTTAATTCCATCATTAAACTTTTTTTACAGGTTTAAAATCATAATAAAATCAGAGAAAAATGTAATATTGAATCAGGATATTTAAAAAAATCGGCAAGGAGGTAACGTGATAACATCGTATCGGGTGGTGACTGCTGATTCCCATCCATACTGGTGATGCTGAATGTTGTGTGGTTGGAACGGACGAGAGGGGAAATGAGGTTGCTGTTAAATAAACAACCAATTTTTTTAATTGTATCTTTAGACACTTTGCAGCCCATCACAGTAAAACATTAGTTCCCATTTTTAAAAATACATTTAATATGAATAAATGCCGGGTGGCTGAAGACTTTTCCACAGTAATATAATACAGAAATAATCTTTTTTTAAGTTTTAAGTAAACAACCACCAGGGATGCAGCGCCGGCAATACTGGGTGCAAGGCAGACTGGGATGCCAGTCCATCTCACTATCCAGACAATCATTCACACACATTGGCAAATTTGTGTAGCTATGCATGCTATTGAACAGTGGAAGGAAACCGAAGAACCCAGAGGAATCTTACATGAACATAGTGAACACGTGAAGATGTGAACAACTCTGCACAGACATTAACACTTGATTGAAGTTGAAGATGGAAAATTTTTACAAAATGTACCTAAATATCAGAAACTGAAACACTATTTTCGGGAAAAAACTAAACAATAATAAAGTTTATGATAAAATCGTGATATTGCGATGACGACCTTTTCCACATGAGACAGGAACGCAGTGTAAAATATTCAAATATATGAGGATTTCCAGTATTTAAAAATCAAATGCCAGTTTTAAACAACTCCAGGGCAACTACAGAATATCATGCCAGAGACAACGTTCATTTAAAGCATCTTCACAGGCAAATTCATCCTCCAGAGAGATACAGAGAAAGCTCGGTTTTGCAGATGAGGACTCTATGGTCATGGTATGAGTGACAGAGCGGAGTGAGGACTGAGAAAAAGAGAAGCTAGAGCACAGTCTGAAGATGCAGAGAACTGCGGTAGTGTTTAGTGAGCGCTAACAGGGCAGGACTGGGTGGTTCAGACCAACAGGCACATGGGACAAAAACAGCAATGAAGAAGAGGAAGAGGAAGGCCCGTGTTCCTCCACGCTCCGGCAGCAGTACCTTGCTCGATATCCAGCTGCATGCTCGGCGATGGAGGGCTGGAGTCGGGGAGAGGGGAGGGCTCGAAGCAGCTCACCTCATCTGAGCCTGCCGCTCTGCTACTGAGCAACTTGTAGCGGGCTTTCGGGGATGGACTTCTCGAGGATATTTTGTTATAAGGGAGGGCCAGCTGGGACAAAAGGCTAAGCTTTTTGGACTGATTGAGATGGCATGCTTGTGCTAAGAGATAAACAAAACAACATCATAAAAGGAGGAAAGCTGTAAAGGTAATACTGGACATTTTATATTTCATACTGACCGTGTGACGAGGTGTGGGGGGAAAAAAACAAAAACAAAAAAAACACTCGCGCACACATACTGTACTGTACATGAGACTCCCAGATTTTCAGAAAACTTTTACTAAATTAAACAATATACCATCATTTCTAAAGTCACAGCCTGGAAGCCTGTTATGCATTACATTTGTCATTTTGACATTTGCGTGCACGAGATACAAGAGTGTGTATGTATATACAGTACATGTGCATGTTTACTTACTATTGGCAATATTGGAGGCAGTGTAACTATCAGCCAGGCCGGACACCTGGCTGGCGATGCTGACCTCGCTGGGTCTTCGAACGATGCGGGACGCTTGGGCTGAGGCAGGAGACGAGGGGTAGGAGTTCTCCAGGAACATACCCCCGTGAGAATGCATTACGTCCGCTAGGAGCACAAAGACAAACATTAACTTCAAAAACGAATGCAGAGATGTTTCCTTTCGTCCAATGTTAAGGTCAGAATACACCTGTTAAAGGTTCTTTTAGTTCAAGCTGAATCATTATACTGTACCTTTGCTTGATTAAATAAAGGTAAAATATATACACAGTACTGTGCAAAAGTCTTCGGCACCATATTTTGATATATGTTTATCATGTCTGCATAATTATGTAAAAAATCATTCAGTATTTCCATATATAACTTAAAAATTTTATAAATAAACACATTACAGAGGATATATGCATGGCTGTAAAGAAAAAATATATATAGTACAAGACAGACCAGTTTTCAGAAACAAAAAAATCTAATGTACGCTCCTGGGATTTGCATAAAAATGGAAAGGAGCGAGTGTGACAAAGTTACCAGAAGAACTCATATTCTCCAGCATGTTCAGTAAAACCAGTCAATATTTGGAGTGAAAACTCATTGCATAAAATCAGGAGTTTTAGACACAGATTTGTGCAGTTTTATAAGAAAACAGCTGTTAGGTTTTACTGAGCTTGCTGGAAAAACTTTTTTTGGTGCAAAAAAGTAAATAAGTAACTACTTGACAATGTTTTAAAATACTGGAAAACTGCACACCGCCCCCAAACATTTAAGGCTAAATCTTAGTCACTGTATGATAATTCTGGAGATGACTATTGGACTTTGCCATTATTTCTCTCTTCATATTGAACCGCCACTGATGCAAATTTCTCATTGCCGATTTTCCCAACCATTTTAGAAACTGCGTACAAAAATACACACATGACAAGTTATGACACAAATGTTCCTTGACTCATTTCTGCTCATTCTAAGCCGCCAGATTATCATCAGCGCACCATGGCACAGATTTTTACAAGCCTCTGGAACACACATACTGTACACACACACACATAAATAGCAGGTGAACAACAGAACAGGAATGGCTACACACACTCGGGCGTGGCTGGCGCAGCCTGCCAGTTGAGCACGGGAACGGGGATGGAGGTCTCGCCTAAGCCATCATGGCAGCGGCCTGCACTCTCCAGCAGGAGGTGAGGGTTGCTCTGGAGGGTCTCCACTGCATGCCAGCCGCAGCACGAGGGCACATGAGGACGGGATGGCACGAGGAGGAGGAGGAGGAGGAGGAGGGAGACAAAGGAAGACAAAACAAGGCAGAAGGACAGACAGAAAGACAGACAGAGAGAGAGAGAAATGGTATGAACAGATGACAGAAAAGCAGAAGTGAATCAAAGAGTTACAAGGGCTGGAATGGACACGGGTCGACTCGACAAAGATGTTCTAACTGAAACACTTGCGTCTTTAAAAGCTTAGAGAGATGCATTTTCTAACTTTATATACGTATTACATACAAGGCAGAGACAGGATGGAACAGAAATGCAACATGTGCAAGAGGCCTGTGTGGCTGAGTGTGGCCCGGACTTACCCAACAGGGCCGAGTGCCCATCGCCCAGAGGGAAACGCTGGTAACGTGGCACGCTGAAGGGCGCCAGCAAGTGGAACTTCTTCTCCAGGAGCGGCTCCAGACGTGAGGCTGACGGGTCTGCAGGGTGGAACAGGTTATACACCTGCTGGCAGGCTGGACGGAGATGAGCCACTGGACCAGAGGAGAAGATACGTAAAGCGCTTTAGTAACCTGCTGCTTACACCTGCCGTCAACATGGAAAATATGAAACTATAGTAGATACAAATACAGGAAATATTTTGAGCCTAGGTAGATATGGGATATAGTAGGTTGTTTATAAGTTTATTCTGGTCCTGATCCATTTTCTACTGTTTCTATCCATTTCCTCTGCCAGCTGGTGTTTGTGCGCCTTTCGGGTTATGCAACAAAACCCAACAGAGCATGAACAAATGCAATTTCTGCCCCAGTGTAAAATATGAAAAACTATAAATATTCTTGGCTCAGGACTGTATAAAATTTTTATTGGCAGATGGCAGATGTTAATCTCACATATGACTCTCCGCCCCCTTACAGCTCGCCATGTATTTAAAAAGGGGCTTTAAGCAGCTTTGCACAATGATCATTTAAGCCTTTTATAAGATTTAAATATGTAGCTAATCCCCAGCATAATGCTAATATACTGTACACTGCCTAAGTCGCAAATTATTGGGCTGCATCAAGCAAAGAAAACAACTAAGGAGATTCGAAATCACTGGAACTGGGTTAAGAACCCTTCTACACATTAGCAAAACCTGGAAGGATGGTGCTGAATGTGGAAGAAATATGGTCTGGAAAAAATCATGAATGGAGATCACTTAAACACTTTGCATGATAAAAAAAAAATCAACTGTAAACACCAGAGCTGTGTTTAATAGTGAAAGTAAGAGAAAAATCTCAGTTTACTTCAATTTGTTCCACGCTGATCATAAGTACAGTGTAATAGATCCATTGTACTGTCGTTAATTATAACCATGTAAGTTTAAGATTGAGACAAATTACTATTTGTGTTTGTTACACCCTACATCGATTTTAAATCTAAATCTGGCTCTTTTTTTTTTTCGAGGAAGCTTTCGCAACAGCAGCGGGCGGTCAGTTATGAAGCTTGTGCAAGAACACAATATTTACAGTATTTATGTTTGCAGGATTCTCCACACATAGCTGATACTTTGGTGTTGTGCCCAGGTATACTGACAACAGCCCAAGTATAATATAATAATATTTATTTCTTATTTATTATGTGTTTAATGGCTTATTTATTGAGCCATTCTGGGAAGTTACAACGAACCACTGTAACACAAGTACATGTACATCTTAGAATTATTAATGAGAGTATTTGCTTATTAGACACCACGATTGTTCTGATTGATGAATTCTGGATCAATCACGTACAGGAACAGAGCGCGTGAACGAAGCTGAACGAAATAGTGCATTATAAAGGCATTCATTTTAATTCCAACAACATTCCACATTGTCTTGTGAGTTTCTCAGAAACGCTTTAGAAACACTGAGCTGAATATAATCGAACACAGTGCATTCAAAATAAGATGTGAGGAGCAGGCCAGCGTCAACCTACCATCAAGAGAAGGAACCACGGTTTTCCTCAGAGCCAGGACTAAACCCAGAGGAGAGCCGAACAGGAAGAAATCAGACACCTCGAAATCAAACTTGCCCAGAGCTCCGCCTCCTTCCAGCATAGTGCTGTTACTGGACCGCCGAGAGCCTGGATCATTCCTCAAGACGCTGGAGTGCAGACTACATCAGCCAAACACACACACACACACACACACACACACACACACACACACACACACACAGAGAGAAAACTTTTACAAATATCACCAGATGTAGTTCCGTCACCAGAACTATTGTTTTATCAACAATTTTAAAACTTGCTCTCTGCTCCTACGACACACACATACACTAGTGTCCATCCATCTAGCAAATCTTTTTTTATTTATTTATTTTTTTTAATCGGACCTAGACAGGAAGGCTTGGTGCTGCTTGATGGTGTCCAGTTCGTAGGTGGAGGAGTCGCTACGCTTGCGGGGCAGCTGCTTTTTGGGGTCGTCGGCAGCGCTGCAGCGCGGGATGTCGATGTTACTGCGACTCAAGTGACGGCTGCCTTCCAGGGACAAACCAGAACCCGAACCTGGACCCGGGCCTGATCCTGAAACCGTGCCTGAAGGGCTACTATTGATGATGATACCCGGTGAGAGCAGATCGTTGTCCTGCAATTCAGAGATAAATAATTACTGCTAGAGAAAATGTGACACATGATACACTGTGGTTAAAGCTGCAGTATGTAATTTATACTGTACAGTACATACAGTACCGGAGCAGCATTACTAAGTGAGTAGAGAATAAAACAAACATTCTTTTGCTACTGGCCTGAAAAGCCTAAAATATTCATGGAAAGGCAAAGCTGTCAAGTTGGATTTGGAGCGAGATTCTGAGTCTAATACGCCATCGCAGATACAGTCGTTCCTCATCACACCACGACCTGAGGCTTTAAAGAATGTTAGGAAAGCGTCAGTGACAGTGTCCTGAAGTCAACACAATAACAGAATAATAACATGCAGGATACCACTAATGGTCAAGATCTTCAAATCAAACCCATCAATGCAACAAAGAATTTTTAAAAAAATTATCCACATTCGGGCTGTAAAATGAATTTTAATTAACTTTTAGAAAAGAAAAATACATCACTATTTGACATAATCTCTTTGCTTTTTAATACACTTTGTATTCCGTCATTAAGAAATGTTTTAGGCTGAGCTGTGAGCCACGAATGCACCGCTGTCTTCACTTCTTCATCAGAAGTGAATCTTCGTCCTCGTAGAGCTGCTTTCAGGAGGAAAGTCAGATCAGGACTATAGTGAGGAAGCTTTAACACCTCAAACTAAGTTTTTGCAGAGTATCGACAGTGTAGTCAGAAGTATACGGACATGCAAGATCACAACGCACTTGGATATCAGTCCTCTGTGTTTAATCCAAAGTTTAGGCTTCAGCTCTTCAATAAGACTCTCACTGTAACGAGCCTTTTTCCTGATAATGGTCTAATACTGGCCCATAAGGAATCACAGAAAACCGTAAGCACTGATTCATTTTCCAGCTGATGGTTGACTTTTATACTTTTCTCAGTCAGCCATTAAGATTGAGTGTGTGTGTGTGTATATTTTTGTTTTTACCTGCACGCTGACTATGCTCCCTCTCCGGCTACTGTTCTGGCTCTCTGACACGGTGATGTTGCTGCTGCAGAGGGCATCGAAGCCCAGGATCCCTCCAACACAGTCTCCTATAAGACACACCTTTCCAACCGACACGGATACACTGCGTAAGGTACAGACTCTCCTCAGTATCCCAATTAACTGATGTCAAATCACAAGACACTGACCTGGCCGGAGAATGCGATACCTTCCAACGATTTTATGAAGTCTCCGTACACCTGATTGGCGCGCACTATCACCGCAGCCACGGCGTCCTGGTACTGAGGAGCAGATGTGGCCAACAGAGGCAGGGCAGCGAGAGGGATGTGGTCCTGGCTGTTAGAGAGGCAGCCCTCGTCATAGCTGTATGGGCTTAAACTGGTGTGGGACAACAGACATTACAAATGTAGCAGCACACGCATTAGGACTGACCGCCTGATTCTAAACAAGACTAAAATGTAAGGAAAATCAATTGTATTTAATTTTCCCAAAAGTGACCTAAACGAGAACTTACTTTGAGACGAGGGAGAAAGCCTCCACGCACACGGCGGGACACGGCACCATGCGGATGGCGATGCGGCCCAGCGCCGCAGGGTAATGCACGCGCATGACCGTCTCGAACACCGAGCTGATGGTGTTGACATCAGCCTGCTTGCTGCTCTGATCTCCACCTCCCGTGTCCAGGATGTTGCCGCCGTGCAGGACCAGGAGCAACACGTGCACCTTCGACGACTGCAGGCCCTGCTGACCCGAGTCGTCCTGGATCAGAAAAAGATGTGGAGGTTACTCGCTGTAGCGTTGTCTTTTCAGCAACTCCAGTCCGGAGGGGTCGCACGTGTTGCCTAATTGTACATTTTCTAACATGTTTAAGCTTCCTGATTGAACTTGTCATCCAATTATCAATGCTGTCATGAGCTAATTGAAGGATGTTAGAGATACAAATACAAAACCGTGCCGTGCTTTCGTCCCCAAGGACGGACAGGGCCTCTGATTGATATTCAAACCTACACCCAACTAATGGAAGGAAGCAGACTGACGCACCATTCGAACCATTGAGCTAACCACATGCGAGCGGATTAAACTCAATTAAACTGTTTACTAAAAGGAAGCGTAATCTCTATGAGCTCCTACGAGAGTACTGGACGTCTGGACACTTTGCGCCTGCATCTTTCAGGTCTCTGAACGCGAGGATAAAAGAACACTGAGAACAATTTAACGCCCTCTCAGACCTTCTCTTGCTTTCTCTCTATGACTTTCAGCTGCATGAGAACTTGGCTCTTATACTAATCTAAGTGCATATCGGCTTCACCCCTCTTGCCTGAATACACACACTTCTGTTTAAGCGCGGTCTCGTTTGGATAAATCTTGGAAGGGAAGTAGCGGACTGTTTTGGGTCTGATGTAATTCTGTATGCTCTGAGACACGTAGTCGATTTCACTTTGGTGCTTGCGCTGAACCTTATAATAGCAGCGCAGGGAAAGGAAGAGCAGCTGGAGCCAAATGTTCTGATGATGATGATGGATGCTAATTCTGCTTAGCCATGAGGTTACCCCGCATTCGCGATCAGGTATCGAATCTGGGACGAGAAAGCGCTAGGGATTTCATGTTCTCGTTTTCAAGAATCATTTTAGCAGCATAATGAATGCTAGAAAGTGAGCTTCACTGTGACGCACTAAGCGAGTGGAACAAGCAGAATTCACACACACCTCAGTAAGTCTCTGGACATTCCCAGCTTCGGAATACTCGACCCCGGAGTCCTGATACAAGTCACCTGAAAATGAATAAAATTCATGTTTAGAAGATCTGACCTAAATCAGAGCTTTATATCTTCCCTCAGTATGGGATAAAGAGCGAATGATCCGAGGTAGTCCAGGACACAAACAAAAACAATATTCTGTAATTTTCTACTTTACTTTTTCCTGATTTATTTCATTTGTTTAAGTATTTTCACTTTTCACACCTGCACATTCAATGCACATTCAATCACACCTGCATAGGTTCAATGCTGAGTCCTGAGATGCTTTACAGTTTAACATGGTTGTAAAGAGTAATTATTTAAATTAGACAAAATTCACTTTTTCAGTCATTTTTAGATATTCAGACGAGCATGCATGTACAAAACAAAAAAAGTTTTCCCTTTTTTTTTTTTATTATCCCATTTTTCAATTTTTGTATAGGCCGGGGCTTCAAAGCGCCAATTCGATTTCCCCCCTAACATGGCGTTTTTTTGCTCAGCTGTGCTGTTCAATCCAATCATCCACTCATCACAAAGGACCTTTACAGAATAAAAAAATTTATAAAAATAAATTTGAACATGTTCGGAAGAAAATCTATACATATAATAAAACTGTAATGTTTGCATGTCTGTACATTGAAGATATTTGAAAAAAAAATTATTTCGGCAGGACTACATAAGATAAGTATTAGAACACGTCAAGATAGTTTTGGGAATTTTTGTCTATTTGTCTGCCTGTTTGACTGAACAATCTGAACAAATTTTAATGAGGTTTTCACAGGTGTATTTGGCCGAGCTTGAGTTAACATATAGGCTTTGTTTCATCGCAATCGGCCCAGGGGAAGAGATGATATGCTACTTTAAAATTTAAATGGAAAACACCCTCATATCATAATAGAAAAAAAAACAACCTTGAAAAAATCATTAGCTCATCTCAAAATTTAACAGATGGCGCTGTACAGTTTTTTAATACGGCTTATGAGTGTGCGATTGAAATCTACTTAATAAACGCGATCTCACACCTTCATTCCGCACACTTCACACTTTCACTCTTTTTACTTTTACATTCACATTCCATACAAACTTAAATAATTATTTTTGATTGTTCGCTTTGCGACAAAGTCAATTGTTAAAAGTGCTATACAAATAAAATTGAATTGAATTGAATTACATCATTCCAAAATTCAACAGATGGTCATTTTGTAATACGCGCTTATGAATGTGCAATTAAATTCCACTCAAACGAAGTCGCGGGCACATCTAGTCCAGACTATAATTATCGCTTTGTCCTTGATGACCAAGCCAAGGGCGACGGTGGCAAAGAAAAACTCCCTGAGATGACAATAGGAAGAAACCTTGAGGTAAACCAGACTCAACAGGGAGCCCATCATTATTGGGGTGATAGTTCAGGTTCATTTAGGCCCAGCAGTAGAGCATTTTTATAAACACTGAAATGGTGCATTTTGAAAAAGGAACAGGGACTTTGAAAAAATGCATTATTTGAGGGGGACTGTTTCAGATGGAGCATAGACAGACAAACTCAATGGGACCTAAAAGACCTACAGTATGTTAAAGAAATTGTAAATGACGGGGCATTTAAGTCATCACAGACTGTCTAATGTTCTGATGTTTTATGTAATAATTGCATGAATAAACAGTTACACAATGTCAGTGAGTGTATGTATCTTATTTTTGCACTGTATTTTAAATATTTTACTTCCTTTTTTTTTTTTTTTTTTGCTCGGATCTACTTCTCTAATATATTTCCATCTGCTTTCCTGTTGAATATTTACTGGCCACCTTGTTATTTTACAAGAAAAAAAACAAAAACATTGGTGCATCAAGTAAAAATGTAAAACATTCGATGCTTGCATAATGACAAGTGTATTCAACCAGAACGTGTTCAAGTGCCTCAGTTATTTGCAAAGCTTCAATCTTATCTCTGTAGTCCAAAAACTGTGAACACAAATGGGAAGAAATAACTAACAGAAACTGGAAGATTTTTGGTTATGAAAGAAGCATCTCAAAAAAAAAAAAAAAAAAAAACTTCATCCCACACTGAGGAGACATAAATAGCCTGTGTGCTCTGCAATGCATCAGGCAGGCTGTAATAATCTTGTGCCTACTCTGGGGCTCGTCCACCTCCGTCGTCTCGATTTTGTCCATCAGGTCGTTGGAGTTCCACTTGGTGATCTCTTTAACAAAGATCTCCTCGTTGTCCGAGAGATCCTCTGTTGAATTGGAAGAAAACTGTTAGTTTAGGGAACCTTTTGCGAAGCGATATATATAAAAAAAAAAGGGATACCCTGTAGATATGAACTTTTAATTACCGTGTGCATCGAAGAACTCGTCGTCTGTGCTGTCGTCCGAGTCGCGGGCGATGCTCTGCATGCGCCATTCGGAAATACTGTGTCGAGACGGGCTCGCTGCTCCAGTGCAAAAAGAGAAAGAAATGTTAATGGGTCACTTAATAGACGTGCATTATCTGTTACATCTCACTCCGCAAAGCCCGCTTGGAACATACTTCCTCTTTTTGAAGAGCGGGAGGATCTGGATGATGTAGACCACTGCTTGGTGAGCTCTCCCCGAGCCTGGAGCGTGTCCCCGAGACTCCGCGTTGCGCTTTCGTTCTCGATGGCGTTGATGGCCTCCTTGGTGTCCTGTTCTTTGGCAGGACTGGCGTTGCCCTCGCCTCCGTCCTCGTTGCAGCTAAACTGCGCCATCTTCTTGGCCAGGGCTAGCTGAGTCTCCAGCTCCAGCTGCCGGATGTCCTCCATGGTCAGGCCGTACCATTCGTCTTGCCAGCACCAGGCCTGCCGGTGTGCACGCACCATCACTTTCCTAAGACCTGAAAGAGGATGGTCCATAAACTTGGATTTGTCAGTACCTAAATACACCCAGGATTTGTTAATATATTTAATGGATTTGGGTTGAAAAGGTGAATTCAAGATGGTATGTGTATGAATAGAACATCCATAATTGGATAGATTATTTCTAATCCACTAATCAGGCCAGTAAATCTGTAAAGCAAACATGAACGCAAACAGGTTTCACCACTAGGACAAGGACTGGCTGGATACCAGGAGGTCAATGTACTGAATCATATGTGGGTGGAAAAATGAGGAATGTCAAAAGAGCTCCTGATAAATTAACAGTGATGGAAGTCAATAAACACAAAGATATCGGAGTAATGAAAATGATTAAAGCCCGGGCACCAGCACACGAGAAGGAAATTAATCCTGTCTCGATGTTGTCTGAGGAAGGTGGATGACTCTCGTTCCCTGTCTCACTCTCGGTTCCTCTTACATCTCTCTCTCTCTCTCATCCTTTATGTCCTCGTTTGCAGTGGAGCGGCACTGCATCAATCTACTTTTCATTAAGAGCAGGTTAATGATTAAGGCAGCAGAACCAGGACTGTCCCAATAACACTCTCTTCCTTTGCACAGCGCTTCACAGCTGCTGCCCACCCACTTGTCTAGATAACGTGACTTACCCAACACACACACACACACACACACACACACACACTTGTATCACAGCACATGCAATTGAAATCAGAGCAGCTGGGCTGCTGAGGAAATATTAGTTGAGCAAACGTCCTCACCCACAACTCACACAGAGTAAGTATTCTGAGGATTCCCTGTGGAAATTTCCAGAAGATTGTACGCACCCACGTCGTGAATGAAGCGCTCGATCTTGGACTGCATGCCCCAGTATCGGAACTCCACTTTGCACAGCTTGTAGGCGCACATGATGGGCATGGTGCCCGGGTTATGGCTAATCTCCTGGATCCAGTTGTCTGACAGGGGGCCTCGCTGAGTCTTCACCGACTTGTACAGCTTGGGATCTTCCTCGGCCAAATACTCGTGGGGTGCAATGAAATCTTTCACGATGTCTATGGGGTCTGGGAAAAAGAAAACTTTTGGTCATTGCACTGTCATGTCTCACACACACACACACGCACACAAAGTGGGGAACAAAAAGGGTATTATGGTGCACTGTTCCCCCCGCCGCCCCCCAAAGAAAACCCAACTTGATCACCAATACTTGCTTTTGTAATATCATATAACATTATTTATATTTCATTGGTCAGAAAAGTGTTGAATAATTTTCTCCAACACAGCTGCTCTGGCTGTAACTCAAATGCACTTGTTTTGATACGGTATCGTTTCCATAGTAACAGCGTATACACAGGGACTTGTAATATTAGCTTAACATTTTTGAAATGAGATTTTTTTTTTTTAAATAACAAAAAAAAAAAAAAACTTGTTGATATGGTAAAGTTTTAACGGTGTGATGAGGTCCAACATTAAATGGTCAAAAATCAGGACAAGCTCATATCTGAATTAAAACTTGTAATCATTTAGAGACTGTTAAAATTGGAATAAATCACTTTATACTGTTGTCGTAAAATAATCTTTTTTTTTTAGTAACAACATGCTGCTTTTTATTTTATGCCTTATCCTTATTACTGCAGTACAAACAATAATACATTTTTAAATAAATGAAAAAAGACATATGTCCGAGTTTGGACACTCTATCCTATTAAAGACGTATTCTTTTCATAAACTCATAAAACACACCCACCCCCCCCAAAAAAAACCTCTGTGCCAAGTCTTCCATTACTCAGTATTTAACTACTTTTTTCATCTATCCCCTATTTCTCACCCCTTGTTTTATTGCTCCTGCACGGCAGATTGATTAAAAGCCTCCTGCTGGAGAATTTGGCAGACGGCCACTAGGTGTCCCCTCTGCACGGTTTCGCTTTTGAACACAGTTATGCAACAAGCACAGGGCGCTTCCCCTGCAAAGGCTACGCCTGCAGTCTGCCTACGTCTCGGCCTGAGCCTCCAGCGCCTCTTCCCATAATGCATCAGAACACGGGCGTTGAGCAAGCACTGTGTGCGTGTGGAGGCACGGAGGATTCTTAACTAAAAAGCCTGGTCAGCATTGTAAAAACCAGCACGTGACAGAAGGGCAGTGTTTCAATCCGCTCGGGAGACGAACATGAACGCGTTACGTAACAAGGTTAAGAAGGACGACGCACTCTGGCCTGATTTTCTGCAAGCACACGACTTGAACTTTACATCTGAATCATAAGGATTCACCATCCCGGTGCAAACATTAGTGCACGTGTGAATTTATTTTGCATGACTAATACAGGGATAGGAGTACACTATCTGTACTTGTGTGGACAGACAGCATGCACACACTGTAGTGAACGTGCACAGAAAGGCAAATCAGTGTGTATAGATTCTTCATGGGAAATCTAAAAATAATCATGAGACTCCATCCTTACCGATATCTCGCTGCCTTTTCTCCGCTGAAGACAAATTGAAGACGTTGTTGTGGGTCCCTGTGTCAGGCTTGTAATACGTCTCGATGTCGATAGAGAACTTCTCCACGAAGGGACACGTGTAACTGGAAGAAGACACAGAGGAACACCTCATTTACATTTTACGCACGTAACTCACACAACAAGCCCTAAACATGGACACACAGTGAGCGACGACCGAAGATTCGGTTCTGTCTCCCATTAGATTCGTTCTTGCATTAAAAAATAATAATAATCTGCTGAATGAAACGCAGCACGGCTGCACGTCGTTCTGTGCTCTCGATACCTGCTGAATTCTCAGTTCTGCTCCGTCAGAAGGTGTCGATTGGTCTCATATGACACCTGCACTGACAGTAGTGATGGTTATAATTTAGATCACAGGTTTATATCCGGACTCTTGGTGTAACGTGTTTTGGTTTCTATAGTAACAACTTACCATAGATATGGATTTGTAAGGCTGATGCTCGACATAAAAAGATTTTTTTTTTTTTTAACTGTCATGTATTGCAATGCGCATTCAGGTTTGGTATCATACAGCAACACGAGCCTTACATTTTCCCACATTTATTTCTCAGCACTTCTATAAAGAACTAATTCCGGTGCTACAAGAGGAGATTATCTGCAGGCTTGAACATGTCATCTCAGACATGCAAATTGCTAGCAGAAGACGATGATACCTGGCAAGTTCCTGTTTGAGAACCTAAAGTGCATGCACACTATCTAACTTAACTACTGCTATAAACCAATAAAGTCATTCGCTTGATACAGGATATTATAATATCATAAATATCATGTGTGGGAAGCTGGTTAGCGGGAGGACGTTTACTAACTTTTAGCTTTGTGTGTGTAATAAATGCAGAAATTGGGCAATCAGTCGTACCGGGTGCGAGTGTAAGGGTAGGCGTTCCAGGACTCCTCCTCCACCCGTAGAGCAGCTTTGGGCAGGATGGAGCGGAACCAGCTGGGGATGTGCTGGCCGATGTGGTACACTTTGTGAGTGTACTGTCCAGTGCCGCCGGGCCCGTCCGTGTAGGGTCGGTTCTCCAGGATCTCCACGCCACTGCCCTCGCCTTCGCTCTCCTCGCGGCTCTTTTTCTGCAGGCGAACGACAGGGTTTTCATTATTATCATTCCATGCATACAGTATGTAAGTAGATATAATACCATAAGGATAGAGAAGTGTCCCAGTGTGAAATTCTCACTAGATGAAAAATATCATGCATACACAGTATTGAAGTATTTAATAATAAATAAATAAATGCACACAAAAATTAAAGCATAATTTATCACAAAACCATAACTGTACATCCTTTTATACAGTACATAACAAAAACATCATTCAAATTCCCCTAATAGTTTGTCTTTCTAAGGAAATCCAATTTCTGGAAACGTTTGTCTACAAGTTTGTCTCTGTAGCCATTATTATCCCAAACATAGGAGTGTCTTCATGGTTGTCACCCTAAACATGTGCGTGTGTTAGTGTTACTGATTGTTTGGTATGCGCTTGTTCATCAGGCATGGCTGCATCATTAGTAAGTCACGTGACCATACGTCTATGCCGAACCTCTGCCTATGCGGAACTCTTTTTAAAGTCTGTTTAATGCCTATGTTTAAGACTCGTCATGAAATCTCTCGTGAATGAAGGCTTGAAACTGATCGACATTTGCAGAAGACTTAAAGCTGTTCAGGCTTCAGTACGATGATGAGACTCTTAACTGCAGTAAAACATCTGACTGGTGCAGGTTTTGTAAAGAAGGCAGTACGTCTGTGAATGATGATCCCGGTCGAGGTGGCTCCTGGATCACAGCATCATTTCTGGGAACATTCAGTGAGTGGAACATCAACAGATAACTTCTCTTACTTGTGGAAGAGACGCGTCTGTCTGTGGGAACTGTGCACACAATCATTCACAAGCACCACTTGCACATTACAGGAATTCGGCTGGGAGTTAAGAGTTTTCCACAAGTTTGGGCCATTAAAGGAGTTCCTGGGGGAGGCACAGTGGTGTAGTGGTTAGTACTGTCGCCTTGCACCTCCAGGGTCTGGGTTCGATTCCCGGACAGGCTCGATTGTGTGCATGGAGTTCGCACCCGTGCTTGGTGGGTTTCCTCCGGGTACTCTGGTTTCCTCCTACAGTCCAAAGACCTGCATGCCCTAAGTCTCCTGGGATAGGCTCCAGGTCCCCGCGACCCTAAATACAGGATAAAGCGGTATAGACAGTGAGTGAGTGAGTGAGTGAGGAGTTCCTGGGAGGCCAGCGTTTCAGATGTGAAGCAGGTTGTCAGATCATGGCTCCGACGGACTGAGAAAACTATCTGGGATAAGTGCATTAGTATAGTTTCATAATTAAGCAGAGGATTATATAGAGAAATAAAGGAAGTTTTTACTCTTCTGTTCTATATTCTTAAGGGTTTGACTTGAACGCATCTCACATAAAATATTTGATTCCAAAAAAAAGCCTCTTATGCCCACAGGACATGTGTTCACATTACTCCATGTAAAACAACTCCAAACAGAATGGGACGTTAGAAACATTTTCAAGAATGACTTTTCCATAAAAGCATGTTTTTAGAAACTGAAGTATGGCTTTAAGGAAAGTCAGTGCACTGAGGCAGAAACTAAAAGAAAAACCAAAAACGAACAGATTTTTGAAAAACATCAGCAGTAATGCTCAAGCCCTGTTACTAATTAAGACCATTAATAAATCAATGTGTGGATAAACAAACTGAAACAACATAACATTATGGGAAGAAGCTCTTGCAGAATCTGGCAGTACCACCTCAAATACCCTGGTACCACCTCAAATACCCTGGTACCTCCTGCAAGATGGCAAGGATGAGCAAGGTTTCTCTGATTCCTTGTTTGTGATTCCAGCAGTCACTTCAGAACCGGGAGAGATGTTCAGCCCTGACGGACAGTTTCCGTGGTGACGATTCCTTCGGGTGCTGAATCGGAGTAACAGCTTTCACACACAACGGCATTTTTGTCCCAGTAATCCACGGCCAGGCGAAGGCCAGGTGATTATGGCTGTATCTGGAGAACGTGATGGTGCGTTTGCTCTGTACGTGATTCATAAGCGGCGGCTTTGTGGCGCTCATCTTGAGGACAGGTAAGAATGCCCCGAGAATCAGAAATTAAAACGTTCTCTCATCAGCCAAAGCAGCACTGTTTAGCTCAATAGTAGTAAAGAGAGATGATTTGGTGACGTGTTTAGTCATGAAGTATGATCAGTTGACTTTTTAAAACGCATTTTCATTTTTATTTTATTTTTTTTAAGAGTGAAGATTCTTCACTCTAATTCTTTAGCACAAAGACACTATCCTTAAACCTCAAACAGACCACGGCTTGTTACAATTCTATAAATTATAGATGAAGAACTTGTCACAGACGCAACATTTCAAAGGGTTGAGGTATTTAAAGGATCGGTATCTCCTGCACACAGTGAGGAGAAAAACATATGCAGAGACTTTAATACAGCTTTTGTTATTTAATGTAATTAATGAGGAGATAGAAATATAAAGTCTGTAGTCATATGCTTAGACAAAGATTTCTTTAAATAGCTGAAATGATAAGGAGAATTTGTTGGGGGGGGGGGGGGTATGTTGACATCACAAAATAAGACTAACAAGTCTTTCCAGTTTTTAGAAGTAAGTCTTGTGGAGCATTGTGGCGCAGGTTCGGCTCATTGTTTTCCTTAGCAAAAGATTCACATTAGCCAATGTTATAAGAGACTGATACGCAATATTAAAATCCTCCATAAATACAATAATCAGGCACAATATGGTCAGCACAAAACATGAGCACATTGGCATTAACTGTCAAATATACACCAGTTAATCATGGGCACACAGGAATCGTTTATGCTCACAGGGACCAAAAGTCAGACTGTCTTCCCCGGTCCCACAGAAAAGCCACAGCAGCACAAATCTCTAAAAATAGTCCATGCTGGTCATGACAGAAATGCACCACAGCCCGCTTTGGTTGGGGTCCAGCAGGCAAATAGCTCAAGGCTGCCTCCAAACTGTCTAGATCCCAAACTGAACGAGCACCATGGGATGCGCCAGATAAACGAGTGCGATCCACAGAGGCCACACCCGCAACCTGCAGCACCCGAAGGATCTTCTGCCAACGTCCTGGTGCCAGACATCACAGCACACCTGCAGAATCTTGTGGATTCAAGCACAAGGGGAACCTACACAATACTGGGCGTAATGTTTTATGTTGTGAAAAAATTAAACACTAAGGACACTAAATATTCAGGATCTTCAAAAAACATCAAACATGATGATAAATCTCTTAATATGATGATATATGATGATAAATCTCTTAATATGATGATATATGATGATAAATCTCTTAATATGATGATAAATCTCCCTTGTGAGAACCGTCGCAGGAAAGAAAGACCACAACCTCTCTCTGAGACAGGTTCATTTAGTTACCAACTTCAAAAAAAATCCCCAGTTCAGAGCACCTCAGATTATATCCTGTATGAAAGCTTCACAAAGCTGAAGCAGCAGACACACCTCATCATCAACTATGCGATGGAGTTTTTGGATGCCTGCAGCATTGTTCTACGGTGTAGAAAACACAATGAAATTCCACAGAATGAAACTATTTCAGCAGCAAGCAGCATCGCCTTCTATTTACAAAGCAGTCCATGGACGTCCTACAACAAACTTCTACAATCGAGGCCATGAAAATAAGTACAGAATCCAGAAACCTCCTGAAGAATTACCTTCATCTCCATGCTATAAATTGACATTTGCAAAGAACATCTTCACTCAAACCTTCCCGCAGGAAAACACAGGAGCCGTGATCAGACTCCCTGCTTCACGTCTGACACGTTGGCCTCCCAGGAATTCCATTAATGGCCCAAACATGTGGAAACATATGTTTCCCAGCCGAGTTCCAAGTGGGTAAGTGGTGTTGGTGAATGATTGTGTTTACAGTTCCCAAAGACAGATGCGTCTCTTGCACATGTTGGCAAAAAAGTTATTTTCAATTGATTTTCATCGACAATCAACTAACAAAGTTCACAGGAACGACTGCATTGGGCTGCGGGATCGTCATTCACGGACATACTGTACGGGTTTGTTTAAAATGTTTGTGTCTTCTATAAATGTCAAATGGTTCTACGCTTCCGTTCATGAGAAATTTCATCACAAGCTCCAGGTTTGACATGAACGCCCCTCCTAATTTTCCTGTCCTTATAAAGCCAACAGAGCACTTCCTGTCCTGGCTCAGAGCTCTTGTAGCGACTGTTCTTGCGCATCGATAGTCACGAATAGCGTTTGGTTTCACATCAAACCAAGCTATGTACATACATCAAAACCTTGTGGTAAGAGGCTTTGCACGGCAGTGCTTTACGATTCCCCTGAACGAAGCCCACTGTGCGGCAGAGAACCAGCACCTTCAGGTTTGAACAGGTTGTGTAGATTCTGCCACCCGCGGCGCCCTCACGATAACCACCAAAAAAATACATTCTGACACAAGATCATGAACGATTACGCGGACAGAAGCTGTTTTAATGTTATTTAGTAAAAAGAAAGAAAAAAAAAAAGCCCTCATTAGAACAGGAACCAAACAGTTTCACATCTTCACAAACCACTTTTGATCCTTGGCTGTTGGGTTTTTCCTTTTTCGTAGCTTAAACTTCTATTAAAGCAAAATTGTTTGGATAGATGAAGGACAGGTTCAAGGACTGACTCATGAACTCGTCTGAATTAGCAAAATGTCATCTGGCTGATTAAAAACAGATGAGTCGTAGTTTTAAAGTTTATGGCTGAGAGCATCAGCGGTTACTATGGCGAAAACGTTGTAGGTTTTTTTTTGCGGGGGGGGCAAACGTTTCAGTGTTAAATGTCGACACGGAAATCCGGCTGTACTCTGACATCTTTACTTATTATAGCGAGTTAATGCACGGCGAGTGAGGAGAAAGGTTTGTGGTATTAATTAAATGGAAGTGACCGGAGAGTGATTGGATTACTTAAGAGGAGGTACAAGTGTATAAGGATAAGACGGAGACCTGAACATGGTTATAAAAATTTGCATTAAAACATAAGGAAAAAAAATATTGAAGTAATATTAATGATGCACCTTATTGCATTCATTATTCCAGACGAGTGTATGGTTTTTGGAGGATACTCAGATTTTAAGCCCCATTGTACTAAAGGATAACAGTGGCACAGATTCCTCAAAGCAAAATAGCAAGTTGAATTACATGAACTAAACAAAAAAAAGTTGCAATAAAAATGTTTGATTTTTTTTTTTGCATTTCAATTTGCATTTATAACGCTTGAAATATTCGGCACTGTGATTTATTATGGTTGTATATTTCAAATGAAAATGTATTTCAACCATTAAAAATTCAGTGCCTAAATGATGACCTTCGAAAATGTATTCAAGGGATAAAAACACCCTCGTCATTATTTTTCAACCTCACAAATCCTCACGCAAGCGGAAGGAGCGGATAGCGCTGTTCCCCCGAGTGTGTTACTCCGCCCTCAACAGTGCATGAGCGAGCAGTTCGAAAAGATGCGGTCGGATGGCGTCACGTGGTTTGGAGGAAACATGCGATAGTCTTCGGCCCTCCCTGTCTGTAGTAGTAGCTTGTAATGTGAGAGTGCCCCTAGTGACGGGGAGGAATTGGACACGACTAAATTAGGGAGAAAATCGGGGAAAAATCCAAAAAAAAAATAAAAAAACACCAACAATGATTTGACAATCAAATATATTTTCAAACAGCAATTTAGCAAAGTGATGCTGTAAATTCCATAAAATTTTAAACACATGAATTCGATTTTCATTGAAAATATACAACAACAAATTGCCATAAATAGCTAAATTTCAAGCATTTTTAATGCTTTAAGCATTTTCCCCAATTTAGATCAAATTCCAATGCAGAAAAAAAAAAAATTTATCCCTTTTTATTGCAAAAAAACTTTTATTGCGAAGTTTTTGTTCGGTTCATGTAATTCAACATGTTATTTTGCTTTGAGGAATTTTTGCACTGTTACACTTCCATACCACTAGTGCATTATAAGTATTCAAACCTAGAGATTAAGATTCAATTATTTATCACATGTACTTTACAGCACAGCAAAATTATCTTTTTTTTTTTCACGTACCTGGAGCAGATTGGGTTAAGGGGGCCTTGTTTAAAGGCTCAACAGTGGCAGCTTGGCGGTGCTGGGTTTGCACGTGCAACCTTGCTTTCACTAACCCCGGAGTTTTAACCGTTTGATCCACCACTGCCCCATAATTCAGTGCTTTCTCAGGGTAAAAACAGGGAGGGTTGTATGAGGAAGGGCAAATCAAATACACAACCCACGATACAGTTGCACTGTAGGAATATCAGATGAGGAGTAGAAATATTAGCGGTTTCTCTTCTTAGAAAGAGAGAGCATGAGGAAAATAAACGTCGGACACGACAGCGATGTGGGCTTGTTGCAGGATCCTCTTCGCTGGGACCGACGTCTACACAACACACCTGCATTTTGACTCGGTGAAGAGGAATGAGCAGCCGGAGAGAGTGTGTGTGTGTGTGTGTGAGAGAGAAAGAAAGAGAGAGAGAGATGTCAGCAGCTAGACGTGGCAGGTGTGGTGGACGCACAGCAGGACAGAGTGGCAGAGATGGACGGAGAGAGAAAGGGAGAGACGGATAGATGGATGGATGGAGACGGTGGCTGTGGTGGTGGTGTGTACAGCTCTGCTACTGCTCTCCTTCAGCAGCACTTCATTAGGGTGCTGACAGCTGAGATCAGGCCCGACACCCGCCGCCCAGACCGCCATCAATCCCTCCTCCTCCCCATCCCCCTCCTCATCCTCCTCCTCCTCCAGCCGCCATGGAAGTGCTGCTTTTTGTATGCTGTAGCTGGTTGTATGCAGTTTTACCCGTGCGCGTGTGATTTCAATTGAAAGTATCAGAGACTTAAATCCGTTCAAAAAACGTCACATTCATTCCGGTCAAAGATAACCGGATGTTTATACACCACTGAATTGCCCAATACGATGCCATCGCTCGTGTAAGCTCTGTTAGTCGAGGAAATGATGCGTGACTTGCGAACGTGACGTAATTCCCAATTTCCTCAGGGATGTGAGACTGGATTTGAATAAGTTTTATGCTTTTTTTCCCCCCTAATTCGAAAAATACTGCATTCAAAGTTTAATCAGTTAAAACTGAAAAAATTCCTGCCTGTCTAGAAACGAACCAAAGTAAAAAAAACTTTTTTTTTTTTTTATTTATTTTTAAAAACGTGTTATCTACATCATCTGCAAAGGGAAATCATTAGTCTTCGCCAAAGAACACTCAAGTCCAATTTGAGGTTTCAACCCTCAGCTGGGACGAAATGACATCACTGCTAATGATGTGTTTACCAACAACAACAATAAAATCGATTATATTAAAGCTCCACCCTTGTGGACCAAATGATTCTTTGACTAAATTACAGCCAGAAAGTGTAATTATTGCGTGAGATCCTGATCTAATACGCTCGGTCCTGTGGTGAGACAGAGTGGAATTGGGAATATGTGCAAAAAGGGTCGTATATTCGGTGGTACGAGTGTCGCCGGTGGACAGATGTGTGTCCGCCCACGGCGCACGATCGCTCCTCGTCTCCTCGACGTGCGCCACCTTCGCTCAGTGCTTTCGAGGAGCACGGTGTGTGACACGACATCGGCACCCGACACCACGTGTAACGTTCGTGTCGGAATATGGCTGGCGGAATGATGTGAAAGGAAAAGATGAAAAAGCATCACTGGTACCACCAGTACCCGAGTAGCACCAGTGAACACCTTCACCACAGCAGGTCTTCGCGGGACACAAAGCAGCATATCAGGGACTCCTCCCAGCCGAGTCTCGCACTTTTTGTGGTATCGTCCATCTAGGAGGAGGTGCAGGAACATTCGCAGCAATGTCCGACTTTTTTCCTACAACCGTCACCCTGCTAAACTCTAACGTGGGTGGCACTGTGATTGGCTTGGTGCTGGTTAGCACCGTCGCCTTGCACCTTCAGGGTCCAGGTTCGATTCCCGCCTCTGTGTGCATGGAGTTTGCATGTTCTCTCCATGCTTGGTGGGTTTCCTGGACACGTCGCCGCAATAAACTACTATTTTATTTTTTAAATAATAATTCTGGATCAGTGGTGATGCGCAAATCAGCACACAAATCTCTAGTACAATGACAAAGTTCTATCTATCTATCTATTTTTTACATATCTATCTATGCAGAGCAATACGGAATGAGGGAGATTCATAGAATCATAGTCACACAGAGACACAGACACTGAGAAAAAAACAAAACCACAGAAAGAGAGAGAAAAGTGCCCCTTTGACACCCTGTCACAACCAGTATTATCATATCAAGTGTTCCTCATCGTGTCGTTTATTAATATTATGTAGACAATTCGAACAGAAAGTGTTGCTTTCATGCTACTTTTTAGAAAAGCAAAAAATGTCCTACTGCAAGCGTGACCAATCACCCAAAGTCCCCCCCACCCAATCACACCCCCTCCCCCCTCCCCCCTCCCATGTGGTCGAGTTCCAAATGGTGGTTCTTGTGGTCACTCTGCAGGGTGCACAGCTCCATGATGACACACCCTGTGTGGAAAGCATTCGCCATCAACACCGAGCATTTCAGGATTCTGTGTGCTGGCGCGACTGACGAACGGATCGTTGTGGTAAATGTCGAGCCGCTGAAGAAAAGAGGATGACGTGAAACGTATGAACGGAAAAGCGGGTGACGTCGGCGACGCCGTGTTCGGTTCGCTCATTTCAGAGCACTTAGCCAGACTGTGTCGAGAGTGGCGACACCACTCAGCCTTAATTAACTTACAGCTAGCGCACACATTATCTCTGCCAATTCCCCCCATCCCAATAATGACTTTTACCCATTAAATATTAATATAAGGAAAGTGCAAGGAGAAGTGGTGCACACAGGCAACACACACACACGAAAGCCCCATGTTGAGTTTACAACAGTAATACACTGTCATTTCTTTTTAAAGTAATTTACAACCTTTATAAAGGGGGAAGAAAAAACAAACAAAAAACAAACAAACTCAGAGCTCCTGGGCTGATTCGATTCGTTTATTCTAGTGATGGATTGTGTTCATGTGACTCAGGCTAAAATGAAAAATGTCCAAGTCAATACAGGAACTTTCAGCCACTCATCTAAACTCCGTACAACTTTGTTCGAGGGAGGATACGTCTCTCACAACGAGAGCAAAGCAAATCAGCAGGAACCATATTGCATTCCAGACAATGCAAATCATCTTCATTTCCCTATCCAATCCTGGTGGTCTATAGGTTTTTTTTTTCTTTTCTTTCACCCCTCCTCCTTCCTAAATCCAGCTGACCTCTTTGCAACGCGCCTCTGGAGTCCGTCTCGGGCGGCGGGAAACAAAATCAGCGGAGTTAAAAAAAAAAAAAAAAAAAAAGTTGCCATGGCAACGTGCCTGCATCATCACCATCTTCATCACCACCACCATCGTCATCATCATCACCACGACCTCTCCCTCGCTCCCCTCCCCGACACAACCACACACACACAGCAAACAAATGATTGCAGCGAGCGCCACGCTCTCCTTGCTGATGTCACCGGTAACCATGGCAGCCGGAGCTCAGCTGTGACGCTGTGCGTGCGTGGTGGGGAGGTGGACGCGAGAGGAGAGAGTGATACAGAGACAGCAAAAGACGCCGGATGAGACGGACTCTGACACCCAAGCTTCCTCGTTTTTTTTTTTTCCCTTTCCTTCCCTTTCCACTACCTGTAGTTTGATCAAATAAACATGCTGCAGAATAAGAAATAATAAATCGGAAAAGTAAAGAATGGAAAACAAAAACGTGTCAATCAAATTAGGTTCAACACCTTTCTCGATCGCATCGGTCTGTCTGACTGACTGACTGACTGACCGACTGAAAGCGCGCACAGTAGCGCCGGCTGGATTGTTCTAGATCGCCTTGGCGGCTCGGAAGAAAAAAAAATAAATCTGCCTGCGCCTCCTGACAACTGTTCTGACTCATGGTGCAGAGCTCATAAGACATATTCATGCCGCAACACCATCAGGAGAGGAATGAAAAGCCCACACAAGCCAGAGAGGGCATTTAATATTACACCGGCGGGGTCAATCTGCCAGTGTGTCGGTGTGCCACGCCGGGTGCCCGGCCTACCCTCGGCCATTAGACGGGCTCTGCCCTGCCATGTCACACAGGCCACAGCAGATGGCTGGTACACGTTTAGAACATCGGTGTGTGTGTGTGTGTGTGTGTGTGTGTGTGTGTGTGTAGTGGTGAAGGTGGAGCTAAAATTAACTTCAGCAAGGACAATATGCATTCTAATCAGCTTTCCGTGTGTTTACTACTATGTAATAGGAGACGATGAATCAATTATTTACACTAAATCTTTTTTTACTGTATGTAGCCCTGCTTTAGTGCTAAAAATAGCACCTCTTCACAACAGGACGAAAATTCACAAAAGGTAGGTACTGTCAGGGATATGCAGGGGTGTTTCTTTCCCTACAAATAAATACTTGGCTTGGTCACATCGAAAAGGAGTAGTCTTCAAATAAAGTCAATAAAGTCTTACATCAGTGGAAAAAAACTCTTATAGCACTAAATATATATATATATATGAACATAATCGTTAAAAAAATAAATAAATTAATTAAAAAAAAAATTATATATATATATATTTTTTTTAACGATTATGTTCATGAAGTAAATCTGTCCTGAGGCGTCTGTGGAATTTTCACACAAAGTTTTTAAACTCCCGATGCACAGTAGGTGACTCAATGGTAGCTCAATAAATAAATAATAATAACAAAAAATTATGTATTATCAGAGGCAAGTTGCACCAAATCAACTATAACTCTGACTCACTGACTGAAAAAATCCTATATAGTCTAATTTTGGAAATTAAGCCTTCGCCCAGGGGTTAAAAAGTGTCAGGCGTGTGATCGTTGCTGGAGTTGCCTGACTGTGCAGCGCTGTCTCGCCTGCCTGACAGCTGGTCTGACAGGATGCTAATTAACCTCTTAAAACCGCTGCGCGAGAGCCGAGCATGTGGGAGGACCGGTAGGGACCTTCGGCCCCTTACAGAGCAGCCCAACCCACGTCCGTCTCTGCAGTCACGACCCACTCTCCACCAGAAAACAGAGACGCCTTCAGCGCCGACCGGCAGGAGATAAAGGCTGACCTGCTGACTTATGGAACGCCGCCAGCTCTACATATCAAGATCTGCTTCTTATTTAATTATTTATTTTTTATAAATATTCCTGTGTGCGTGGGGAGTGTCGATTGATGTTGAATAGGGAGGGGAATGGTGAAAAGACAGGAAGTGCTTTCACAAAGCCCTTGCTTTCTATTTTAACACCTCAACAGTTTCAAGAACAAAACAAAATGCCAAATGCGTAAGGTTTCCCACAGGAGCAAAGCCATGAGAATTCTTTACGTAACGAGGCTGAAGTCGAAACTGCCAGAAGGTGTGTGCTGCTTATAGTTTATTTTCTTTCCCCAGCATTAAATCACAGCCTCGGTGTCTAGGTCTTGTCGTACAGGCAGAGAAAAGAACATACAAGATATTTCAAGTCTGTCAGGTTATGCTAGCTCAATGGCATGGCTGCCGGGGCAAGACCCAGTACAGTGCGGGAAGCATTGGGGCGTTGTGCTTTATTCAAAAACATTCCTGTTCTCGGAGATGCCCAAAACCAGAATTTCTCTCAGTCGAGATTTGCTTTGCTCCCTGAAACAAGTGCGAGTTATGATTAATGATGTTATACTAATAACCGATAATGTTTGTTTTGGCCAATAATGCTCCATAGCTCACATTTCCATTCACCTGCCTAATGTGAATGTGCCCTAAGCTAAACAAGCAGGGTTGCCAGATTGGATAGGATTCAGGTTACTTTTTTTATTTATTTTTATTTTTTTTATCATTGGCTGTAAAAATATGTCTTGGGCCGGTGATAAATAAGCTGATCACCTCATAAAAGCAACAGTATGAAATCCAGTACTGATATTTGGCCGGTTGTATTTTCTGCCTAGGCCTTTGCCTCAGTGTAAGAGACTTTAAGCATGCGACAATATTATTTGTGTATGTGTGTGTGCATTAAAAAAAAAAAAAAAAAGAAAGAAAGAAATTCAGTCATGCACTCCCAGATTCAACACTACGTGCAGAGCTCCGGTGCTGCCGTTACACCACTGGTCATTATTGCTCTTTTATTAGTAGTATTACGTTTGTTTAAACTGTTTGAGTTTCATTAATTTCCCCTCACAAAACCACACAGTTATAGATATTATTAGGGAATTATTAGTTATTAGGGCTGATATAATAGCTGATTGTTGAAATGGTTAATAATCATGTTTAAAAATAAGTGCAAAATTTTTTTACATTTACCATTTTGTCTAGAAACTACAAAGTGCCTTTTTACCAGGATAGCCATCACGCATCACACCCCTTACTATTGGGTGTAATAGCATTGCATTATACACCTGTTTTACTGGGGCATAGCTACCTTCTAACGTTATTTTCAACAACCAGAACATCCTCGCTCTTGAATTTTGGAAAAAATTATGAGCAACTTTACTGCTCATGCAAACTCTTCTCATCACCTTTGGATGACTAAAATAATTCATAATGTGTTAACTACTTATAGACCTTTTGCATCCGATGTCATCGCGTCTGTCTGTCTTGGCCACGCCCACTTCTGGGACGTTACTTACAGGATGCCAGTGCTAAAACCCCCACATTCACAACCCGTCATGGGAGCAGTTTCAGCAAAAAAAAAAAAAAAACACATCTGATAACGTTATGCCACCTTACACACCACTTTTGTCTCCTTAGTTCTTCGGCTAACTATTCAATTCAATTCAATTTTATTTGTATATCACTTTTAACAATTGTCATTGTCGCAAAGCAGCTTTACACAATCAAAAGAATTGTTTAAGTTTGTATGGAATGTGAATGTGTATGAATTAAAATGGTCAGATTGTCCCTGATGAACAAGCCGAGGGCGACAGTGGCAAGAAAAAACTCCCTGAGATGGTAATAGGA
>JAQMYJ010000009.1:7705813-7722917 GCA_030014305.1 Clarias laeviceps | reverse complement strand
AAAGAATCGAATCGTTAAGCAGAATCGAAAATGGAATTGGAATCGTAAAAATCTTATCAATTCCCATCCCTAGTCAGCACTGTCGCCTCGCACCTCCAGGTTCAGGGGTCGATTCCCGCCTCGGGTTTTGTGTGCATGGAGTTTAAATGTTCTTCCTGTGCTTGCTGGGTTTTCCCTGGGTACTCCGGTTTCCTCCCACAGTCCAATAACAGTCAGATTAAGCTGATTGGCGTTCCTAAATTTCCCGTAGTGTGTGTGTGTGTGTGTGTGTGCGTGTGTGCGTGTGTGCATGTGTTCCCTGAGATGGATTGGCACCCTGTTCAGGGCGTACCCTGTCTCATGCCACAAGTCTCCTTGGAATGATGTCACGGAAATGTAGAACACAAATTATTATTCATTTATTTATTCATTTATTTTATTCACAGAAACACCCGAAAAATACCATAAAAACACATGATGTTATGAATCTGCTGTATTTTGTTCAAGATGCAATAAAATTCAGCTCATCAAATTGCCGGATGCTTCTCAAGTTCCTGTATACAGTATATACATGACAAACAGAGCCATTTTTGTACACCAGAAAGTGAGTATTCTTTTCTTCTTCCTTCATCTTACTCTTCACATACGGGTAGATGAAGGGGTGGGGGTTTGTAGGTTGCATTTCTGAAATGTGAAATTAATAAAAATATCAAATAAATCAAAATGTTGGGGTTAAAGGTCACATGTATTTGTGGTACTGCAGGTAACGCCGGGCCGTTCCGCTTTCCAAAACCGCATCTACAGTGAGGTCAATAAGTATTTGACTTGACTCAAGTGATCAAATACTTATTTGACAGTAATTCACAAATAAATTGTTAAAAAATCATACAATGTGATTTCAGGATTTTTCTTTTTAGATTCTCTCACTGTGGAAATGCACCTATGCTGAAAATTGTAGACCCTCCATGATTTCTAAGTAAGAGACCTTGCAAAATCACAGGGTGATCAAATACTTATTGACCTCACTGTATATTCCAGACCTGAAGGAAACACTGTTGGTATTGCACTTTTCTTCTTCTGCCCCCTGTATCCCACCCGGAACTCAGATTATTGACAGTAAATTCCACCCGACCCTGACACACCCTACTGTAGTATTCAGATGCTCCTTGATCAGCTGCATCAGACATGATTAAGTCCGGGGATTAAACAATACACAGTGCAATCCTAACCCACACATGGCCGATTCAGTATAAGAACTTTCTATGTTTTCGTATGATTCGTCGCGCTTCATTGTCCACCAGACGACTACGAATATAAAAAAAAATCTTATCCTGGCCACCAGGACACGCCACCCCTGAGTAAGTATTCCTACTAAGAAAAATTATGTGTTTGGTTTTTTTTTTTTTTTTCCAACACTGAAATATGCAAGCGAAAGGTCAGCGACTGGAGAAATTAAGAGAACCATTAGTATCTGTACACAGGACACTTGTGCTAGCGGAGCTCCGTTCCTGAATTAGCATAGCCTCTACAAAACAAACGACCGTGCTGGGTGTCAGATCTGACAAACAATCGTTGTTTACTGTACTGAACAGGAATTAGTCGCAATTTCCACTAAAGTTTGAGCACTGAGCGCTGTTAAAAAAAATAAATCTCAAGAGGATCTCCACAGCAACAGGGATCGTCATCCATCAGCCGCCTTCTGTTTTAGTTTATCTTAACAATATGAATCATAACCAAATATGTCTATGCACAACACCAGCAACAAAGGGTATTGACCTTTTAGCTGCTGGCGCCCGACGTCAGTTCACAAACAAGAACGCGCTCACCGAGGAGTTCAGTATCGTATACGGTATCATCCGATACGACGAGTCCTTCAACGTGTTCTGGCGTGCAGCCACCATCTGTGGTCCAAAACGAATGAATGTGCACTCCAGCTGTAGAAATGTGTATATATATATATATATTTATTTTTTTTTTTTTTTATTAATAAATACATCATTTCAATCTGTCAAACTCCCTCCATGAATGCACCACTGTAGGGCTGAAACGCTTCCTCAAGTAATTCGATTACAAAAAATTATCAAGGCAAAATCTTCTGCTTCGAAGCTTCTTTTAATTAATTTTAAAAGCTTACGTTATGATTTTGCGCAATTATTTGTTTGGCGTGACACAGCGCGCTTCCGGATGCGAGCCGCCAGTAAACACCGACGAAGAAGAAGCGCTTACGTCACCCAAAAAAGCGAAAGGAGACGCAAACAGTTACTGCGTATTGATTTGTGGGAGCGTTCTGTTTCTGCAAAATGGAAGGGAGCGATGAAATTATATTAAAATTTATTTTAATGTGTGCCTTAGTTTTTTTGATACTTAAAAAGGTATTTCAAATGACTTTATTAGTTTTTGCATCTGAGAAAAGACTTTAAAATCTGAATGCACTTAAATCATCTCAGTCAACTATAATCTCTTCCTTGTATTGTGAATAATGACAATGTTTATTTTTGATAAAATGCTGCATGCATTTAAAAAATAAAAGTAGATTTTTCTAAAAAGAAAATCAATTAATCTTTGTTTCTCTTATATATTTTACATTGCTGTTTAATTATGCAAAAGTACATTTTATCCGATTAATCGATAAACTTTTTGGTAGAATACTCGATTACTAAAATATTCGATAGCTACAGTCCTACATCACAGTCTTCATTTCTTCATCACAAGTGAATCTTCAGCAGGTTAAAGTCTGACGGAGCGAGATCAAGACTATATAGACTATAATAATGCTGTAACACCTCAAAATGATTTTTTTGCAGTGTCGACAGTGTGGCCAAAAGTTTGCGGACGTACATCATCATGCGATATTATAACGCCCTTACATAGCAGTCCTCCGAAGTTTTAGCTTCAGCTCTTCAATAAGCGTCTCGCTTTTGAGCTTTTTGGCCCTTGAGAATCCCAGAAAACTTTAAGCATCAGTTTTAAAGCTGATGGTTGACTTTTAAACTTTTTTCTCTACGGTGGCAAAGGAGGATGTTTCCGTTCCATACTCTGCCATTTACTCTCAGGCTCGTCATGATGAATCCGTGCCTCGTCTCCAGTAATGATTCTCTTCAAGAAACTTTCACCTCCTTAGTGTATTGGTTAATCAGCTTTATTATAACTGGAGCGCAGATCATTTTTCTCTCACTCTCGTACATTCTGAGCAAGATATCAAGCCAGACTTTGTTTATGAGGATCAGAAGGTCGGAGGTTCAAGCCCCAGCACAGCCACGCTACCAATGTTGGGACCTTGAGCAAGGCCGTAACCTTGTAAGCACAAGGGATGGTGTATTACAGCAGACCCTGCGCTCTGACTCAGTGTGTTTCAGTGTGCTGTAATGTATACGTGACACATAAAAGCTTCTTATTCTCCTCCTATAAAGCAGAATCGGTGATGTCACATCAGGACAAATGATGAAATTAGATCACTGTGTGCTGATCTCCAGAGTTTGTTTAGCTAAGCTTCCTATGGAAGAACCATAAGCAAATGTGTCTGCGTGCAGCAGCAACCGCAAAGGGGTTTAACCTTTCCATGTCTGGGGTGAGACCATGAGCATCACCTACTCGAGCGTCTGTATGTACCGCGGTCACGTGACGATAAGGAGAAGCAAAATTGATATCGGCCCAGTAAGATTCTCTAGAACATGGTGGCGCTCAAGTTCCTGATGCAACACGTTACACAAAGCACAATCTGTCCCAAGTAATCGAAATTTCTAATCGAAAATGTCCACAGAGATCCTGGAGAGCTCTTACGATGGTGTTTCGGCACAGAACAGCCCCAACAGGTTTCCTAAGAGATAAACGGCGCATTCATCAGCCTAAAGCGCTCAATTAAGGGCAAAACTGGTAATTGCCTGTTTGTGTTTGTGCTGAGGACGCGTGTGGGCCAAAAATAATAAACAGCAGATGATCACACTAAATAAGTCATTGTAATGCTTTCTCAAAACCAAAAAAGGGATTAATTCACTAAAAAATGGCAACCCAATAGTCCTTTATGACAACATGTGTGTGTATATATATCTATATATATATATATATATATATATATATATATATTTTTTCCCCTTCCGTTAAATCCATGCACTATGGTCATCCTGATCTCCATCCTAACATTATAAAGGTTACAAGGTCCAGATGGAACGCTGGAAACATCCGAAAGCTTTAGGAGATTACGAATTACATAATCAATGAGTAAATCAATGTCCAATGCCTTTCTTTAGCACAGAAGAAGGAGCGCAAAACATTCAGGACGTACAAAAGACCTTTACATCACCATCTATAAAACGGAATCCAAAGTAATAACGATAATAATGACAATAATAATAATAATAATAATAACAATAACAACTACAATAACGATACCTATAATCATCATAATCGTAAAAACGACAAGATGGAGTTTAATTAGACGAGGCAGATCCAAGCCTCATAAATGCAAAATGCAGATTCCGGCAAAAAAATAAAGAAAATTTAAAATAAGACATGATTTACCTGGTCGATGGAGCATAGCAGAAGGTCTAGTCAATCAATAGAAAATGAGCGCGCCCTGATCCACGTCTCATTCCCAAACACGAACGCGCTACACCCATCCCTCCACAGCCTGGGATCTGCGGCTGCTCCCAAAGCTCACAAGACATCCGAGACGGTCAACGGAATCATCGGATAGATTGGAAATGAATAAGAGAGGGAAGAAAAAAAAATAAAAAGCTTCTTTTCTGCAACATTATTCACCCCCCTGCTCTTGCTGCTGTTGCTCCAGTATCCACTGCTTGTGGTGGGCTATAAAGCGCTGTTACCATGGAAATGCAAGAGGCCGTGTCAGCATTGGCTGGGCCGAGCGTGATGAAAAAGGCTCGGGGACGGCCCCTCGGCTCATCTCCCCACCCTCTGTTTGCATTTCTCCCCTGGCTCGGTTTCACAAGTCAGAACATCGAGGAGTGGAGTAACACCCGCTGCCTATTCTTAAACCGTCGCGGACGGCTGTCGCTCATCACGCGGGAGACGGTGAGGCGATGAGAAAGACAGCCAGAGCGTGTGGCTGATAGATGAACGTGTGCGGTCACACACTTGCCCCAGTAAAGCCCAGAGATCCCGAGAAACGTCCTCTACACTGTAAAACCACATCATGTTTATGTTCACAGGATACCGAGATGTGGCATGAACACAAACCGGCCATTTTAATAGGTATACTAATTGATTTAATGCCTCAGTCAATCCTGTCGCAACAGTGCAATATATAATTACGTGATTAACGTTCACAGCAAACATCAGAACTGAACTCCTGGGCTTTTCACACACCACCGTCTCCAAGGTGCGCTATACCCATTTTTATGGATACAGTTGCAACTACGCGAGACCTACAGCCAAGATCTCCAGGGAACCAGTCATTTTTAGTTCCATGTTTAATGAGGTCTTATAAAAGGACGAAAACTGAAAAGAAGAAAAATAAATAAATCAGGACGTATGGCAAAACAGGTTTCATTCTGCATTCATCTGAGTCGTCGTATCAGACGCTGATAAGCAACATGCAGGTCACGAACCCGAGTTGATCTGCACAAAGCAGGAACTTGAAAGCGCTACATGCACATTCCTCCGTGACAGTCATGGTACAAGGTGAGAGACACTAAGACTAGGGTAATGCATGGTTACCTGTGAACAATTCGTCTACTTCACAGAGGACACTGAAGTTAATTATTAATGGATATTGATATTACAAGGTGCAGTGTGAAAATCCACAGACATCATGATTAATTAAAATCAATCACGTCTACTTCCCTGGGAACCTACAGGACACTGAGAGTTGTCCAAGACACAAGACTGTGAGGAAAGTCTCATCACAAGCACCGACAATTACATACGTCTTTTTAACCTCTTTAGCAATTTTATCTTATGAAAGAGACGAACAATAAATCTGGTGACTGTTCAAGCTGATGTAACAACTACTGATGACCAGTTTACCAGGACTAGTTTAGCAGGACTAATCCCTGCGTTCAGCGTTGTTTCCCAGACGACCAATCGCTCTTCAGCATGGTTTCCCCGACGACCAATCGATCTTTAGTGTTGGTTCCGCGACGAGCAATCAGTGTTCTGATTGTTTTGATTGTTTCCCCAACAACCAATCACACTTCAGATTCTTTCTCCAGCAACCAACTGAACTTCAGTGTTGTTTTTGCAACAAGCAATCACTGTTCAGGTTTGTTCCCCAATGACCAATCGCTCTTCAGGTCGTTTCCCCAACCACCAATCACGCTTCAGCATTATTTCTCAATTACCAAACGCTCTTCAGGCATTATTTGTCAAGCATCAGTCACTAATCACTGATCACCATGGTTTATTCCACATTTTAAACTCTTTTCCTTTTAACATTTGCAAGTAATTTAAGTCTGTTAATCCTTTAAACACAGACTTTGTGTCCATCTCCTGATTTCTTACCACCACTATGTCAATCATGTCTCATTTGTCCGTTTTCTTGATAAAAAATAAATGAATCGAAAAATACTTTTATAAAAGAGATACATATTACATAACCTTTTTATGGTTCCTTAGTTAAAAACCAATCCATTCTATTACAAATCCTATAAACTCACTGATCATTTTATACCCTCATGATACTATTCTATTCATTTAACATCCAACCTATGCCATGACATCATCCGACGACTTGCGGTGACCTTTTCAGCATGCGTTAGCTACAGTACCTTCCCTTAAAAAAAGTGCTGGCGATCTGGCGCTCATCACCTACAGTACCAACTCTAATGGTTTATGTAAGCGAAACAGAACGTCCCTCATCCAACTCTGCACTTCTGAATCACACCATAATGGGGGGAAAAAACCAAACCAGCATACTACGGTGTTGTCTAGGACACATCAGAATGTGCGCAGTCTCCTCGGTTTTAGCAGCGCTGGAGCTCAACGATAAACCCGAAATATCACAAGCGCGAAGAAACGGGCAAAACGGGGAGCACAAACAAATGGCTGACACGAGGGGCGGATGATGAGCAAAGGCAGTTTATTTATAGAGCGGCCCCAGCTGATAGTGGCACGCCTCGGCGCTCGTTCGTTTCCTTAAATTACTGTAATAAATCACTCACCTCGAGGGCATTTCGAACTCGGATAATCGTCAGCCGCTCACCTCGCCACTCACAGCTATTAAAAAGCCTCTTTCGGGGCCGTGGAAGTACGGGATAATGCCGAAGCACCTATTCCTGCGAAGTCTGATTCAAAAGGAAATGCAAGAATGGATCGCTTATGATCAAATGAGTGAGTGTGAAAAGGTATCGAACTTATACTGAGGTAAAACCAGCCTTAAAAAAAAAGAGAGAAAAAAAAAAAAAACAGTCACACTGACCATCCTGTCTGTGATGCTGTGCTATCCAACAATGAAAGCATTCAGGATTTCCTGACTCGGAGTCAGTCTGTTAACCAGATCACCTATTAAAAAGTGTAATCTGAAGCTGTGCAGGAAATGCAGAAAAAAAAAAAAAAACTTTAGACTCTGCAGCACAATCCAGAATTTCAAAGAATAATTCAGAAGTCCTCACACTTTACTGTATAAGGAACTCTAAGAAGCATCATGAGCTTGAGGATGAAAGACTGCAGTTACTATGTGTATATATTCGCTCTTAAAAGTGTGAACAAACCTTTAGACATATGAGGGAAGAAAACAGAACTAACAAAACTTTGTTCTGAAAACTAAAAAAAAAAAAAAAAACAATAATTTCCTGTTGCAATGCCAAAGTTAAATGCTTCTGAAGCTTATCTCTCGCTCTCGTTTTTAAGTGACATGTGCTTTAAAAAAAAAAAACACAACACGCATAAAAAAATACTGTAAGTCTTAGCAAAATCAACATCGTTTTTCTTATGCAAATATCAACCACAAACAAAATGCATACCCAAATGACTTACGATAAAGACATGAGCGGAAAAAGCTGACGGGTCCCGCGTGCAGTGAGAGGAAGCTCTGAACAGCATGAGATGTTGTAAAAGAGCACGTTTGCAGAGGAAACGCGACTCGGCAGGCCACAATTCCGTCACAGTTCGGATGGCAGTTCTTTCCTCGCTGTAAGACGGTGAAGTGTAAATAGTTTTGGGCTGCTGCTGCTGCTACTGCTGCTACTACGAGCCACATGATAATAGTGCAGCTCGTGATGTGGCTGTTAATAGCGCGAAACGCTGTGCATTTCAGGGACCTCACAACAACGGAGCAATTATGTTATCTCTTTATTAATAACTTCATTAAATACAGCGTGTTTTTTTGCCCAATCCCTGAGGGTTTGCTTAAAAAATTTGGAATAAATAATAATCTGGGTCTCAGGCGAGGGGCCAGACTAAGTATGGTTTAAAAAAATCATGAAAAAAAAAAAAAAAGAGGGAGTAAAGTGACCCTGCCAGGACCCAGGCGGCAGAAGCTGGCTCTGGGGACATGGAACGTCATTTCTATGTGGGGGAAAAAGTTAGATCTGGTGAGGCTTACCTCGACGCATAGCCTCGGCTCGGGATCCATACTCCTGGATAGGGGTTGGACTTTGTTCTTCTCCGGAGTTGCCCAGAGTGTGAGGCGCCAGGCGGGTGTGGGAATACTCAAGTCCCCGGCTGTGTGCCACGACGTTGGAGTTTACGCCAGTGGACGAGAGGGTTGCCTCTCTGCGCCTGAGGACCATGGGGGGAAAACTTTCACTGTGGTCTATGCTTATGCTCCAAACAGCAGTTCAGAGTATTCTTTTTTTTTGGAGACTCTGAATGGCATACTGCATCGGGCTCCAGTAGGGGATTCCATAGTCTTGTTGGAGGACTTCAACGCACATGTGGGCAATGACGGAGATACCTGGAGGGGCATGATTGGGAGGAACAGCTTCCCTGGTCTAAACCCGAGCGGTGTTTTGTTATTGGATTTCTGTGCTAGTCATGGATTGTCCATAACAAATATCATGTTCAAACATAGAGATGCTCATAAGTGTACTTGGTACCAGAGCACCTTAGGCTGAAGGTCATTGATCGATTTCGTGAACGTATCATCTGACCTGAGGCCATATGTCTAGGACATTCGAAAAGAGGGGCGGAGCTGTCAACTGATCACCATCTGGTGGTAAGTTGAGTCAGGTGGCAGGGGAGGCCACTGGACAGACCAGGTAAGCCCAAACGGGTAATGCGAGTGAATTAGGAACGTCTAGGAGAGGCCTTCAACTCCCACCTCCAGCGGAGCTTTTCCAGCATCCCTGTAGGAGCTGGGGACATTGAATCAGAGTTATCAATGTTCAAAGTTTCTATTACTGAAGCTGCAGCTGTGAGCTGTGGTCTTAAGGTTCTGGGTGCCTCAAGGGGCGGTAACCCTCGAACAAGCGTGGTGGACACCTGTGGTTAGGGAAGCTGTCAGACTGAAAAAGGAGTCCTTCAGGGATATGTTATCCCGGGGGACTCTAGAAGCAGCCACAGTGGTAGCAGAGGCAAAGCAGTGGGTGTGGGAGGAGCTCGAAGAATCCATGGAGAAGGACTTTCGGGCGGCACCAAGGAGCTTCTGGAAAACCATCCGGCACCAATCCTGTTTGTGATTTTCATGGACAGGATATCAAGGCGCAGACGTGGAGGAGAGGGTATCCAGTTTGGTGGGCATAAGGATTGCATCGCTGCTTTTTGCAGATGATGTGGTCCTGATGTCATCATCAGTCTGTGACTTGCAGCGCATGCTGGATCGGTTTGCAGCTGAGTGTGAAACAGCAGGGATGAGGATCAGCACCTTGAAATCTGTGGCCATGGTTCTCAGCAGGAAACAGGATGGATTGTCTACTCCAGGTAGGGAGCAAGTTGTTACCCCAAGTGAATTACGAGTGGTGTAACATTGGAACATGAGGTTGGCGGAGAATCGGAGCAGCAGGGGCGGTATTGCAGTTGCTTCACCGCACTGTTGTGATGAAAAGAGAGTTGAGCCAAAAGGCAAAGCTCTCAATCTACCGGTCGATCTTCGTTCCAACCCTCACCTATGGTCATGAGCGTTGGGTCATGGGGCCCGATGCAGTACTCCATTCAGAGTCTCCAAGAAAGAAGAATACTCTGAACTGCTGTTTGCGTCAAGATTCCCCAGTCAGAGTTAGCTGAAGTGACTGAGGAAAGGGAAGTTCATGGTTTCCTGCTGGGACTGCTACCCCCGCGACCCAACTGTGGATAACCGGTTGAAGATGGATGGATAATAATCTGATTACGGTTTTATACGATGGCTCTTACACTTACACTATTAATTTGTATGAGGGCGGGTCAAAAATGATCCACACCCAGGTTATATTAAAACTTGTGTCTCATCAGCGCTTTCCGCTCAAGCCTACCGTCTCCCCAGGTGTGAACGTGTTACATCAGGTAATTTGTTTTTTTGTGGTCTGAGGGTGTACCTGGTGCCGAAACAACTCACGGAAGAGTGTGAACAGGAGCGGTTGGATATCTGCAAATAAAATGTGGACTGACATTCTAAGGAAGTGAAAGTTTCTCAAAGAGAAATCATTACTGTTGACGAGACACGGATCCATCACTACGAGTCTGAGAGTAAACGGCAAAGTACGGAACGGAAACATCCTCAATCGCCGACCGAGAAAAATTTCAAAAGTCAACTACAACAAGCTTTAAAATGAATCAGTGCTTACAGTTTTTTGGGATTCTCAAGGGCCCGTATTGGAACATTATCACGATGCATGTCTGCATACTTCTGCCTACACTGTAGACACTCTGCAAAAACTTCGTTTTGAGTTGTTAAAGCCTCCTCCCTCTAGTCCTGATCTCGCTCCATCTCCTGAAAGCAGTCCTACGAGGACGAAGATTCACTCCTGACGAAGAAGTGAAGACAGCGGTGCATTCGTTGCTCGCACCTCAGCTTAAAACATTTTTTCACGAGGGAATACGAAAGCATGTTGACAGATGGACACAGTGTTTTGAAAAACAGGAGATTATGTATTTGTCTCTTCTAGAAGTTAATTCAAATAAATTCCACAGCCAGAGTGCGGATAACTTTTGACCCACCTTCAAAAATAATTGATTCTTTTAATGTTAAATTATAAATCAGTCGAAGCACCACCTTGGTTTGTTTTTTTCCCACGTTCAAGGCATATGCTGAGAACAACACAAAACCCTGCCTTCTGGGTAACATAAAGAACCTGATCACAGAGTCGCCCTCATACTGTGTACCAAGTGACCCGGCTTTTTCCTGCTCTGAGCATGTGAACACATCTGCTCCTTAACCCGGAACTGTCATTACTGAAAACAATTCCGAGCGCGCACGACTGAACGTCGGCACTCCTCCTAATCGGTTTTAGGGATTCTGGCGCTTTTCCCAGTCGGTGCTTGTTTTTTTCCAAGAAGTTCAAAAGCTTCTAAGAACAAATCCTTCTGCATTTTCATCTTTGCATTTTGGTTGTGCGACGCGCTCACCTGCGCTGTGAGGTGTTTACAGTGTAAGCATGTTCGTGTTTGGAATTTCAGCATTACGTCAAGAGATTGTAAACTACTCGTGTAAAATTTTAATTTTAAATCAGACTCTGAAGTGTGAGCAGTGTTACGATCGCACCGTGGAGTCTACAGTTGGTTATTTAGTATGGAAAACAGATGGCAGTAGAAACTTTTGAGTCATCATGGTGGTTTTTTTACTCAGTAACCACGCTGTAGACTACACAAGGGACCGGGCTCACCGATGTATTTGGATATCAAGACTTTTTGGACAAGATTGGCCCCAACGACTCTATTTTTCCCCTCGTTTTTTTCCCTAATGTGGTCTGAAGCCAGTCACCTGCTGCATTCAAACTCCTGTTCATGCTGCATCACAGTAAAGAAAATGCTATTTTGTCATCTGGCACAAATATATGATGTTACACGTGACAGAGAGTACATCACCTCTCTCACCATGGGGGTACGACATTTACGTTTTACTCCCTTGGACTCTCATTGGAATTTTAACTTGTAATGTCTGACATTGATGATGTTTCTTCTTTTTTTTTTCTAGTATTTTCATTTCATTATTCAGAGTGACTTACATTTTATCTCATTATACATCTGAGCAGTTATGGTTAAGGGCCTTGTTCAAGGCCCCTACAGGATCAACCTAAACTGCTTGTCCACCATGAACCAGGTGCTTGTTCAACAACAACAATGGCGGACTTCAACAAAGCTTTTCAAACAGTTCTCCTGGCTTCATCATTATTAAAAAGCATTTGAGCTGCCCATTGCATACAAAGTCCATTTTTTAAAAAGTCACAAACATTTAGTTGGTCTTGATAATCCCACCCCCACCTCCTGATGTAAGCGGTCCTTGTTCTACCTCAGCAAAGTGTTAGTCCTGCCATGGGACCGTTTTTTCTGTCGGAGGGCCAGTGCTTTGGCTGTCTAAAAAACAAAGAACTGGTACTAGTGATTTGGGTAACGACTCCACGACTAGTGCCTTGGTGGAAAAGGGGTATCGGTAGAACCTGGGACCTACCGAACAGACACATGCTCTAGTGACTATGGTTCATGACTACTGACGTCGGTACATGATGTTAAAAATCATCTGTGCGGTTTGATGGGGTCTGAGACACAGTAGAAAACGTTGGAGATATGAATGTTACATGAATATTTGGTAAAACAGAGTCTTATATTATTTCAACACTTATACCTTTGGTAACATCAATTAACATCAACTGTTATGCTGAACCGCCTGCAACCTAACACACAGTATGAATGCAGATCAATTCCTGCTCTCTGTTCCACCCAGATGAGGTTGGGTTCCCTGTAGAGTCCGGTTCCTCTCAAGGTTTCTTCCTATTGCCATCTCAGGGAGTTTTTCCTTGCCACTGTCGCCCTTGGCTTGCTCATCAGGGACTATCTGACCATTTTAATTCATACTCATTCACATTCCATACAAACTTAAATAATTCTTTTGATTGTGTAAAGCTGCTTTGCGACAATGACAATTGTTAAAATCAATATACAAATAAAATTTAATTAAACATGCTTTAATGCTATTTATTATCAGCTTTAAATTATACTGTATGCTATACAAATAAAGCGTTAGAACAAGCATGCCAATATATAAATTATTTACACCAAATTAGCCATAACAGTAATACCACAAAACATTATCACATTATTAACTCTGATTATCAATTATATACCAGTAGACTGGTGACAGGATCATGGGCACCCAAGGCTCATTTACACCAGTGGGGAGCAAAGGCTAACCTGTCTGGTCCAATCCCATTCAAAAGTCAATGCAGGACAAAATCACAGAGAAAGTCCAATACTAGACACAACAGAAAGGCACCAGAACACTCAGTGCACCACAGCCTGCTGCACACAGCAAGGAGCCCATTGCCCCCAACCAGGGCTCCAAACACAAATTCAATTGAACACCCACGAGATAAACTGGACGCACCCTGTAACCCAGAGCACCCAACGGATCCGCTGCCAGTGTCCTGGTGCCAGACACCAGCACTGTAATGTTATAGTTGATGATGTAATGTTATAGCTTGTTACAGCTAGAACTACTTTTTTTAAACGGTGGTGTTAAAGAAAATTAATGGACACTTTCAGATTTGAGAATTCAAATCAACATCACAAGATACATAAATAATGTATGTACAGCTTTCTGATGTTTTGTTTCCATTTACGTTAATGGTATTCGGCAGGCGCCTCCATCCAGAGTGACTTCCATTTGAACTTCGATGACAAATACGCAGTTGAGGTTTAAATGCCTTGCTAATAGTGGGCGTGTGCTGCTATCCACTGCCCTGTTTAAACACAACTCAAGAAAATATCAACTTTAATTATGTTGAAGGAAATTCTAAAAAGGCAGCACTTGGGCTCAAAAGTGACATAGTAGTAGTTGCCTACTAAGGATTTTGCCAATTTGTCCAGACTCCCAAACCTCCACCATGCCACAGCACCTCATCCACATCAAAGGAGTTTGACTAGAATCAGTGAGATGCCAGAATCAATCATTGGCACTGAAGGGAGGTTGGGTGGCTCCAGAGTGCCACACACAGCCCAATACCATTAGTGTCTGGATTGGCTCCAAGTGCAAAGGCTGGAAAATATACAGTTCCTTCTCACAGCATTGATGACACGGTGCTCGAAGCCAGCTATGACATAGGACCCTCTCAGTGGGTCTCCAGCCATTTGTTACCAAGATTAAGCGTCTATTAAGACCAAATGCCCATTTCCTGATTGCGTCCATTAATAATGGCTCTCTGCATTGTGGACAATGACTTCAACCCACGCACAGCTGCAAAGCGAAGTCGCAAAGTGCCGCGGTTACAAAAGCAAGGCTTTCGAGGTTGTGAAAGTAGGACTACAGGGCTTTCAAAGAGAAGTGGGACATGTTAGATAATATTAATGCTCGAGCTATTTCGTCACAAGGATTTCATCATAACTATGATCGGGTTAAATCACAATTGTGCAATTCAGGATCCAGAACACGACGGGAAAGAGGGGGCTGTTTAGTTTAAAAAATAAATAAATGAAAAGTTTGGCCGAAAAGGCAATGCATAAGAACCAGGAGAGGTGGTAGACTTCCGCGTTTTATTCTATTCCAGAGAAATATGAAATAAGTCCAGTTAAAAGCATCTGACATTGATGGTGTTGTGTGTTATTATTGGTATCTGTTTAAAATGTTCACATGATAAGATAAGCCTTAAAAATACATAAAAGTCGGTGGAGAAAATCTGAGATAACTTATTTAATATTACTTTTGTACATCTGAAACAAAAAGAAACCAAAACTTCCCAACTGGTACTATTTGTGTCTATTAGGGATTAGAATCAAGTCAAGTCAAGTCAAGTCAAGTCGGCTTTTATCGTCATTCCAACCATATACAGTTCAGTACACAGTGAAACGAAACAAGGTTCCTCCAGGACCAGGTGCTACATACATGCAACAACATAAATTAACAACACACTTTTTTGAAGTAGCAGCAATGATTTAAAAAAATAATAAATAAATTTAAAAAATCACCGATACGATCCCATGATACCTAGGTGTGTGATTCTGATTCTCAATTGCGTTTATTTTTCAAATTTCGTTACAATTCTAAACAAAGTTTTAAGCTAACAATATGAAGACAATTTAGAGCAACATTTTACCCATTCAAATACAAAGATAGAAGTTAAAAATGTATTAAAAAAAAAAAACGTTGAAAGATTTTGGAGTCGTATTTGGGTCATGGTTGTATGTGGGAGTCACTGGGGTTGTATTTGGGTGTCTGTGGTAATTATCATAAATTTGCAATGGAAAAGCCATCGATATAGAGATCACAGATATGGTAGTATCTTCACTATGTCAAAGTATAAAGCCCAAGAATGATATGTAGTGTTCATTTTAATGAAATGCTTGCGCTTTATTACACAGTAAGATTTTTTTTGTTGTTGTTGTTGTAGTAGTAAAAACGTGGGCAAAAATTGGAGAAAATTGAATATTTCTAAAAACTGAGTTTTAAAAGTTAGTAGAGATGGGGGGGGCGGGGGTGAGTGCTTCAGTTTCGTGCTGTAATTATTCTGTGTGGCGATACAAGGAAAAAAATAATTTTTTTTTTAGTTTATATGATAAAAAAATTTTTTATACAATACGATTTTTTTAGTTTTACTATATGTCTTATGTGATAGGAGCAATTTATTTGCTGGTATTGTAATAAAATCTGGGAAAAAAATAACATTGAATCAGGATATTAAAGAAGAGTGATACTTACAGAATTGCAATTGTACGAAATGACAGACACAAACTCCACTCCAGAGTGTGTTATGATGATGCTTATCCTCCAAACGGCTTAATTCGGTAAGATGTGAACCGTACTAGCGGTGCAATAGTAAAGTGTCATCTACAGTTGGGTAAGACAGTGGACCGTCGAGACCCTTCCTACATTCTGTTTAAAGGATGACCTGAATGGTCACATGGTCTCAGTAATATGTAAATCCTATCACTCAAATGGTGCGATACCACCGACAGGATGCTAGTGAGTCATCAAAAACCATCAAAAGAAGACGTGATGATCAAAAGATGTTTATTACAAATGGTTTCAGTATATTGTATTTAAAACAAGCCTATTTACATGAGCAGTGGGAGGGTTTGTTTTTAGGAATCCAAAGTCCTTCACGTATTTTGTTACTGTTATTGTGAATTAAAACTTATACTAGGAATCTTCAACGCCCTCATTTTTTTCTTACACAATACAAATCGAATTGGCATTTACAGCACTAATCAAGATAATATCAGCATCAGCCAGAACCTGGTGATTCCCATCCCTACTAGTTATTACCAATACTTTGATGAACACATATATGAGAACAATTATATACTGTACAGAGTCAGCCAAAAAAATGTATACACACTTCAACATGAAAAACACACGCCTCTCTTCTGACGATCACACAATAGCATCAACGACGGTGCGACTATACGATTCAATTCACTCACTCATCTTCTATACCGCTTTATCCTGTATATCCTGTATATCCCAGGAGGCTTAGGGCAGGAGGCAGGGTAGACCCTGGACAGGGTGCCAATCCATCGCAGGGCACACACACATACACACACTCACACTCTAGGGGCAATTTGGGAACGCCAATTAGCCTAACCTGCATATCCTGGGACTGTGAGAGGAAACCGGATTACCCGGAGAAAACCCACCAAGCACTTGAGGAAACTTTGAACTTTGAACCCAGACCCTGGTGGTGCAAGGCGACAGTGCTAACCACTACCGTGCTGCCTCGATTCAATTCAATTCAATTTTATTTGTATAGCGAATTGCCATTGTCGCAAAGTAGCTTTACACAATCAAATGAAAATTATGGAATTATCAAATGGAAAGGTGTATGAAATGTGTAAAATGTGTATGAATCAGAGTGATCAGAAAATGGTCAAACTGTCCCTGGTGAACAAGCCGAGGGCGACGGTGGCATGCTGTGTGTTAGGAGGCTGAAAGTTCAGTATAACAGTTGATGTCTTTAAGTCCAGTTTGTTATCGGAGGCTCAATTACTGACACCTTTAGAGAAAAACGTAATATTAACAACTAGAATAACAACTGCTGAAGTGTGTATAAATTTGGCTGACTTTGTGTGTGGGTATATATATATCTATCTATATATATATATATAT
>JAQMYJ010000009.1:7687124-7698183 GCA_030014305.1 Clarias laeviceps | reverse complement strand
TCTCAGGACTGAGCGTCTCGCACGTGTGTGTGTGTGTGTATATATATATATATATATATATATATATATATATGTATGTATACACATACAGTATACATAAACACACACATACAAGCCCCGCCCCTTATTAAGGTTAACTACGACTTTTTAAATTATATAAATTTACGCTGTTTTAATCGCTCGTGCGCGCTCGATAACACCTTTATCTCATTTTTAATCCCATTTTCATTAAACGTACAACGAGACACCGAGGCGTGTGGTGGCTTTAATCTCCTCGGGGACATTAGTAGGTACAGACGCGTTAGCTACGCGGCTAAAGCTAGTCTATTTTCTTCCCCTTGTATGAGCGCGCGCGGGCTCGCGCACACACACACACACACATACAAAACACCCCTCTGCTGGAGAAAGCGCGAGCGCTGAGAAACACACACACACTTACCTGTAATGTTATGTGGATTTGGAGCTTTGAAGATCTGGTCTAGTCGTCTATTTATGAAGCATGGCCATTTGTTTGGCAAATTCCCGAGCTAGCTAACGCATGCACATCCTGTCTGTGTGTGTATCTTTCGCAGGTCGACGCTGTCAGTGTGTGTTTGTAATGCTATGTCCTGCTGTTAGCTAGCAGTGCACGCTAGCTGACCCCAATACGCGACGAAAGGTGAAGCAGACCTTCTTGCACACGGAGCGTGTGTTCATGCACGCGCAGTCGCGAGCTTCTGGCTGTTTCTCGTCCGCGCGCGTCGTCGCTGCTGTCAAGACACTCCAGATGTGCAGCAATGTGTGTGTGTGTCTCTCTCTCTCTCTAAGCCTGGGTCTTCCGGCTCAGTCACAAACACAATCCGACTCACACTCCGCGTTGTGCCACAGCTTCCCACCTCCTTTGCTCCTCTTATTCATCATCCGCAAAGAAACAGAAAGCATCACCATCTCACACACACACACACACACTTCCTCACGCCATTGCTATTTACCAGGGTTCTGTATTAAAGCTGGCACGCCACCTAGTGGTGTCATGGCACAGAAGAACATTGTTCAGCCTTGACACCTCACATGTACATTACTGCACAGTGAAATCCTTTATTCTGCGCATACAGTATCCCAGCTTTGGTAGTAGGCTAGGGTCAGCCATTTTATGGCACCCCTGGAGCAGACAGGGTTAAGGGCCTTGCTCAAGGGCCCAACAGCGGCAACCTGGCGGAGCAGGGGCTCAAACCGAAGACTTTCCAATCAGAACCTTAAAAAACGCAAAACAGAAGAAATTTCTACTCAATTAAAACATGTGATCAGTTGGTACACAGTGGCTTAGTGGTTCGCACTGTCACCTCACACCTCCAGAGTGATGGTTTGAGTCCTGCCTCCGGTCTGTGTGCGTGAAGTTTTCATGTTCCCCCTGTGCTTGGTGGGTTACCTCCCACAGGCCAAAAACATGCAGATCTGAATAATATCCATGGTGTGTGAATGAATGAGTGTGTGCCCAGCCAATGAAGTAACAGCCCATCAAGGGTATACCTCAAGTTGTGCCCTAATTCTCCTGTGATAGACTCCAGAATCCCCCCACAAATGTGTAAACAGAATAAGCAGTATACATTTAAGCATGTGGCAGACACTTTTATCATTTTTATCTCATTGTACATCTGAGCAGTTAAGGGCTAAGGGCCTTGCTCAAGGGCCCAACAGGGACAACTTGGTGGTAGTGGGATTTGAACCTGGGACCTTCCCAAACAAACATAGTCCAATGCCTTAACCACTTAGCTACCACTGACCCCAGTATAGGTGATGAGTGAGTGAGTAAAACACACCAGTGACTGGTATGATAAAAATAATTTTTAAAAATCTGTGTAAATTTTAACACATACAAGTCCATGTATCCATGCTGTTGGCACCAAATTCTGATCAAAAATTATTTAACCCAGACATCAGTGCTAAACCTGAACCATCATCACATTGTCTTACTCCCAACCTGTTCAGTTATGGTGAACCTGTTCCCATTGTAGCCCCGCATTCCTGTTCTGGGACCTGGTGTCATCTTCCACTGTTGTAACTGTAGTTCACAATGTGTTGTGCTTTTCTGCTCACCACTGTTGTAGAGAGTGTTTGTTGGAGTTACCTCAGGTTTTAATTCCATCTCCTTTGATGTCCTGCATCAACAATGCATTTCTGCCTTTTTCTTTGTACCATTGTGTGTAAACTCATGCAACGGTTAAAATCAAAGATCACTTTTTTTTTGTCATTCTAATGTTTCACCTTCTGTAAAACTTTCCTGTTAAAAAAGATTCTGTCTTCTGACTGGGCTACACAGGATGAGCTTTAATAGTATCCTTGATTTAAGCCAGAGACCATTTTAATACTTTATTTGTAGGTCAATAAAAGTATTTTTAAATCCTATTACTAAGAGCTTCACAAATCACCTTGGCAGTGTAACGACCAGCACAAAGCATTTACATTTATTAATTTGGGGAAAGCTGTGCATCTTAGAACTCAATACAATCCATTAACAGAACGGAGTAGAGGAGCATTAAGGATAACGCTCAAGGACGGAAACAACGGCTCAATCGGCATCATTCTAACACAGAAGTGTAACAACTGGATTTCTGAAACAGTTAGTTTTGCATTTTAAAGTATATTTATTGAGGTGCTTGGTGCAAGAGTAAATAGCGATCTAGCGATCTACAGGGAACGAAACAGCCTAATTCATGAGAACTAAACTGAATTATTGTAAATCTTAATAATATTTTCCATGCATTATGAAGGCATTCTGTTTAAATTGGCACAAAGACCTTAAAGTGTCAAAGCTCTGCCTTGTATAAGAGTGCATAAACTATCGATGTTGTTTAGAAAAAGGTAATAAAAGTAATATGTGGAATGTCTAAAAGAGATGTATCGATATAAAAACCACAGATATGTGTGTAAAAATGTTGGTCGATCCATCTTGAAATGACATGTCAAGGTAACTAAAAGCTATCTGACGCATTATAAAATATTCACATGTGACACAAGAATAAAAAAATGGGAATAAAAAATGGCTCGTGTGAAAAAAATAACAAAAATATAAAACCTGTTGGATAAAAAGAAAAAATAAATATAATTCAAGTACAACTGGAATTTAAAAAAACAATTAAAAAAAAAAGACAAATGATGGAACTGATGGAATAAAAAAATAAAAAAGGAACACTGTAAATGTCCTGTTCTTCTAAACATTTTTTGCCATTCATTGTTTCAGCAGCAAAAATGAAGAAAGAAATTACATATAACCCTGAATGAGTCAAGCATACAACACACTTCCATGATATAAAAAAGTAATTCTTTTTTTTTTTTTTTTACAAATTCATGTATTAAAATATACTTTAAAAATCAGTTTCTGTACTGCATATTAAAACTAATCATATAAACATAAAAATATCCAGCTATGACAAAAGTAGAAACGGGGAACATTGAACTTTGTACATTGGAAGTGTCCTGTGTCCCAGTCAAAAACCTTTTACAATCCTTAGAAGAGGGAAGCCACTCCTTCTTTACATGTTGGCAGAGGAACGGAGGACGTGGAATCGTTTCAGAGTCATGCGGATGGATCCCAGATCACGGTTCACTTTTTCCAAACGGTTCTCTAACGACGCCTAAAGAAAAAAAAAAAAAAAAAAACTTATACATGTACATGGTAAATATAATAAATGTAAATGTTTGCACTCATCCGTTTACTTTGCCATCATCTGACGGGAAAGTAATAATTCTGTGGCCCTATAAAATTCTCAACACTGATTGGTCCGAAGATATTGGTTAATTTCCATAGAAAAACTTAGTAATAACTCATTAACAAAGGAGATATTAATGGTTGATATGAAGTAGCATTCCATAAGATGATTATGTTTAGGCAACATTACCGGAAGAAGTCTCCAGTGTCAGTGCTTTGTAATTGTCAGTAAGCTTTTGTGAGACTTTGTGCTTTCCTGTTTCTCTATAACATGACAAGCTGCATTTTTTTTTTCGTCTTATTTACCTCAAAAAAGACTTCTTTAGCTATTTTTGTAAAACTTTGTAGCATTCTTTAATTAATAAAAATATTGTAAATTATTATATAAGAGGAACAAAGCATGGTGTTGTAAAAAAATAACCAACACTAACTTGGTACATGACTGCATCAAACCACCACGTATATGATTATTTTCCTTACATATTTATATCCTTACATATTTTACTCGTAGCATATTCTTGGACCACCTCATTCAGTTTTATTCCGTTTTCAGCGCTCGACTGCAAGCATACCTGATCCAGCTTGGTCTGCAAGGTGACCCTGGCTCCAGCCCCGGGAATGCGATTGAGCGCTGCCTCGATCTGTGGGAAAGAAATATAATAAATATTTTGACGTTGGCGCATCATACCGTTGAGAAAATGAATGAAGTGGCTGGTGATGAGGGACAGCTGGAACAACATATCTTTGAATTAGCACCTCTTGGGTTTCAGTAGGCAGGAGGGAACGACTCGGGGCTAAAATTAGAGACGATATACTAGAACAGAACTGGCATGTCATGCAGGAGATGTGTACACGGATGATGTGCTGAGACGGACTGAAGCCATGGAGCTCAAGGCGGAGAGCCAGCGGGTGAGACGTGCTGATGTCCTTTCGTGGGCCATGTGGTGTAGCTCAGTCTGAGTCTATGCAGTCGCAGGGAGCTGGAACACTGTGCCACTTACTGTACCAGACGGTTATGGGAAGTTTAACGGAACAAAAACAATGGCTTTACTGACTGAATCTCTGACAACTCTGAAGGACTTGTGTTAAATATCATCATATGAACATGAAACTTTTTTTTTTAATGCGTCATATAATTTTTCCGGGCACACAGTGACCTCAAATTACATTACCTTCGCCAAGTATAATCACTTGACATGGCTGTCACTGATAGGTTGTTTAAATATACAGTCTGGGCTTTAAAAAAAATATAAAAATTAGTCTTAGCTGCTCCTTCACACCAGTCAGTGTGTACAGTATGTTTCACCTACAACTATTAGTGGTGTTCTCTTTTCCCCCCTAAAAATATAAAGCACTTTAGGATACTTCTTTACATCAGATAAAATGATGTGGATGCAAAAGACTCGCCCTGGTTTTGCTGCCATTTTTTTTTTTTTTACTTAAATGAGAGGCCGTGTTTATAACCAGCTGGCTGTGTTGGTGTATTGTCTTGATTAAAACCTGACTGATCCAATCAAGAGCTAATAAACGGCAAAGGCCACGGTGTTGTTTTGAATTAGTTGCCATTTGCTGTGTTGGTTGCTATGTCCTAAGTCATAAATCCGCAGACAGCTTTGAAAACATTATTACCCACTCGTATACACGGAGAGAGAGAGGAGATAGAGAAGTGCTTTTCTAAGCGCACGGCGCACTTGAAGCCTAAAATAGCGAAGTATGAATTCCAGACTCACCTGCTGTTTCTCCTGCGTGAGCTCGTCGAACAGCTTCTCGGCGTCGACTAGAGACTGAACCCGGGGGAGGATGGGTTCGTCCTCGTGGTCATGGACCAGCAGGTCTAAGTCTGTAACCTCTTGCTCCTCAGATTCGCTGCTCCCTATACGCTGTGCTGACGCTGAACTGGTCTGAGGTATAACTGTGAGAGAGTGGTTAGATCCCTGTTAATAATGAACTAAAACCCCATCACATCTAATATCACAGGTCTCACACGGAATGAATATGAATTGGGTTGCTTAAAAAGAAAAGGGGTGCATTCATTTTCACTAATCTTTACATACAATAAAACTATAAAGTTGGCGTGTTTGTGTGTGAAATGTCGCGTATGAGTGTGAAATTGAAATCTACTTAATAAACGCGATCTTACAACTTCATTCCGCACACTTCATGGTAACACGTAAAAAAAATTATTCATTCCAACGCATTTATAAGTGTGTGTAAATAAATTCCACGTGAACGATGTCGCGGGCACAGCTAATAAAGAATAAAAAAAAGATCACACTTTTACCAGGTTATATTATAGCAGCGATACATTTCATTTGTTCTCTTTCTCCTAATTTTCATCCATCCGTGTTAGCGTGATGATAAAGTTTTTTTTGTTTGTTTTTTTGCTAAATAAAAGCAAGTTTTTTTTAATTTTTATTCTGGTCGTTTAACAGCCTTAAGATTATGCAGGATGTAATAGTGTAATAACAGTGCAATAAATTAATACTCCCTAAATTGTTTATATATATATATTATTAGAGAGAGTGCATTAATATACACAGTTTTAACAGCATTGTTGTACTATTGTAAAACCCTCAACAATAATATTAAGCACAAAATGGCAAAAGCAATTTCTGCTCCACCTTCCTCTTTTTAAAAGAACTGAAAAAACTTTTCAGGAAGACAACAGTTTCGACAATTCCATCAGCGTCAAGAGGAACTCTTTTGTTCCTAATCTCTATTGATATTACTGTTATAATGTTCTTAGTGTTGCTCTACATCAGCGTGCATGTTGCTTTATAAATCTTTTATATTTACATGTAATGTTTAGAAGTGCCTGATAAAACAGCGCTACCTTCTGACATGAACTGTAGTCTCGTTCTGGAGTTGCGCCGTGACGGCAGCGATGAGTTGGAACCCGTTTGATCAAAGTGAAAATCAAACCTGAAACCATAGAAAGACCAACTTCTGTTAAAACAAAAAAGGAAATCTGGAAATATAATTCGTCACCAGTTTAACAGGATGTGAAGGGAAAAAAATATAGAAAATTCGTACCGGTTATGCAGGTGCTGTTGGCAATGGACTGGACGACCAAACACAGTGGATACATTCTCTGTCGGGCATCTCTTGGGACTGGACTTTGCCGAGAGCGGATAAAGTAGAGTTTCTCTCTTCGCTAAATTGATTTAAAGGAAATCACCGAAAGAGGAAATACAATTAACATCATCCCATGACATCCTCAAGCCAACATTTGATTGTGTATTTTAAAGGGAATCTATCAGACAAAATAAACTTTTTATATATTTTAGATATATAAAAGTATGGGCACGACAACAAAAAGTAAATCTCTGGTTTAATCCTTTTTCCATTTTTGTATATGCCAGGGTTTTAAACAAAGCCAAATAGATTTATCCCCTACTGTGACCTCATGTAAGACAATCCCCTCCCGAAACTTGTTGCTCAGCTCTGCTGTTCTATGGACGGGCGTGGCACAGCAGTAGCTCTTTTACAGAGACTTTGGACCAGCGCATTTGAAGGATAGATTTTTTTATTTTATTTATTTAGGATTATGTTAGCAGGAACATTAACAGACACACAGGAACATTAACAGACACACAGGAACATTAACAGACAAAAGAAGTTCCCTTCTCAAGAGAAATGTATTTATTTTTATTTTTTTAGTAATTGTCATATATTATTCCACCTTGTGAGGTACTGTTATTGTACATTTAATTATTTTTATCACTAGGTGGAAAAGGCTGCTAGATTTGAACATACTGAACATTTTATTTTAATATATTTAACTATGTAATGTACCATTTTTTTATTTAAAAGTATTTAATCTAACACCACATAATGGAACAAATGGTCTCATTAAGAGGTTCTATGCCAATATTTATCTATCGCCTCAAAAGTATGTAAAGAAATAAACAAATACACAAATATCGTTGTCCTTATCTTGATTAATATATTTATCCGATTAATTGTGTAGCACTGAGGTAAACAAATAAAATTGTATTTATTCATTCATTGAATGTATGTGCTGAAAAAAAAAAATCTTTTCAATCCTGTGACTGAATCTGTATCAAGTCTAACCGTTACACACACTTTCTCCACAGTCCTGGACTTTTGCTAGAGTGCACCAAACTGTTCTGAATTTTAGAAGCGGTTCTTGGTTGCTTGACTCTACAATAGCACGTGCCATATTTCTCCTTCAAACTGAGCTACGAAACAGTGCTTAATTCATGCTGAACCGTTTACGAACTTAAATGAGCTGACGAGGTTTAATATATAAACTGGTCTTTAATCAGATTTTGTTTGATTAATGACCATTAACTACTAAACATAACATTCTCTTTATAGATTCTTCAGCAGTGTGACATGGATAAACTCACTGGGTGTGGAAGGAGGACCTGCTCTTTGTGCTCTGGGGGGAAGAGAAGAAGAGCGATGGCCTTCTGGAGAAAGACTTCTCTGAGGATGAAGCACAGCTTCACCCCTTTCCTGGAAAGGTTCTCTTACACTGTCCACAAATGCAACCGAGGGTCTCTTGCTTCCTAACCGTTCGCGACACAAACACACACAACAACACACATGAGAGGATAATAAAAGCTTTTCACCATCCATTAATATGATAGATGGATGAATGGATGGATAGATAAAAAGAAATTGTCACAGCAGCCACTTCACTGATTGTACAGCATCCAAGCCACAAGGTGCAGAAGAAAATTAAGGCTAGGTTAAAATTTGTAATCTCAGTGAAAAAAAAGTATTTTTTTTAAATAATAAGTAAAAAATAATAATAATAATAAATAAATAAATAAATAATAATAATATCTTATTATATATATACAGTTTATCAGACATTTATATAAACGTCTGATAAACTGTTTACAATAGTGCATTTAGGTGGAAATCTGAAAACAGATAATTAAGATGCATTAATGAGGTAAAACATTGCAAATTAATAATATAATATATTGTCTCTACGAACAAGATGACTTTATATATACAGGTGGGGACTTAAGAAACTGTACATAAGGTGCACCAGCAAGTTGTAATATTAATAAAAAAGAAAGAATGAAAGTAGATGATCATATCAGTGCAACCAGGTGGACAACAGAAAATAATTATTATTAGAGCAGAGCAGAATTATTATACATGAGTGCATCATCCAGTTATATAAAAGTTTGCGTTCTCCCTGGTTTAAGATATAAATGAGGTTGGAGACGATTATAACGACAGGAACGATAAGATTTCATTTTAACAAAACAACTTCAAAGTTAATTTCAAATGAACACCTAAATCCTAATGTATGCTACTTGACCATTTTTGCTACCCAACACATTAAAACTCTTGCTGCTATCAATTACTTTTCATTCTGTTCCACACATACGCTCACAACGGTTGATACTGTTGACCTTTTGTGACAGTCGTGCCTGGGTGTGAAGACGGGATCACAGCAAGATTAACTGTAATCACCTTGTCTGAGAAACATGACACCAGGGTCAGCTGGCAAGACCGCCACAGACCTCTTTTAGTGTGGACATCACATGTTACAACATATTACCTCAAGCAGAAGATGAACAGCACTCCAAAAAAATAAAAAAGAAGTCACAAACAGCTTTTGCCCCAGTGGGCCTCATTAACTACAGCACACACTTGGCACTTTAGCCTGAAACTCTTTATCACGTTCTGTATTTGCACAATATTGCACAAATTACTGGATCATTGCACAATTTTGGCATCACACCATAGTTTAGATGATAAATTCAGCAAAAATATTTAATTAATTAGTTAGCCCATCAGACATATAAAAAGCTCCAACGTGATTGCTCAGGCTGAAAAGGAGTCACTGTAATAAATAACTAACTAATGTACAACTAACCTGTTTGGTTAAGTGCACAGGAATGAACAAGTTGCCATCTTGTAAACATGCTCATGTAGTTAAAAGCACATATAATGGAGGCTTAGCAGCCTGGAAGAACTGCTGATTAGAAAAAACCTGATTAGCCAGAACAGAAAGGTTGTAAAGCATGTACGTGTGTGTGTGTGTGTGTGTGTGTGTGTGTGTGTGTGTGTGTGTCTTACTCGGAGAGCTGCAGAGGGTTTTCGACAGGGCTCGTCCCTCTGTGGCTTTGGTGTCCTCCATCTGAATCAGAGCTTTCATCATGGGGGTCAGTGGTACGTCTTTTCTTATCAGCTCCTCATGTGTCTGCTCTCTCTCCAGAGGTGAAGGACGGCTACGGGTGAAAAGGGCAGTCAAGTGTCATGTCAGCAGAGTGTTGCCACATGCGAGGCTTGGAAAATTGTCACAGAATGCGATTTGGGTGCTTCTAACGTTTGTTAGCCATGTCAACGTTAGCACTGAGCACTTAAAAGACTTTTAATGTGTGGAACAGCGTAGCAGCACATCATGTTTAGCTCCATCAGTACATTGGATTAAAAAAATAATAATAATAATTTAAAAAAATTATCCAGTTTGGGTGAACTGGAAAACATGCAATTTTCATCATATACTGTACAATATGAACAGGTTATGTTTTTACTTGTGTTTTATTCTTAACATATTAATGTTTTTACTAGCAAACCAATGATATGGCTAATTAAAGTCAAATTAAAGAGAACCCTATTATGCAAAATTTACTGTTTAGTCATTTTTAGACAATCAGATGAACATGGGTCTACAGTATATGGTGTGTGTACAAACAAAAAAAAAATTCCGTTTTTGTATGGGCTTTGGAAAGGTTGAGTGCACTGTGTAAAGTTTTTTATAAAATAAAGAAAGAGGAGAAAGGAAGGAAGTATTTGATGGGTTTCTTAAGGGCGATGGGACTAGAAAAGAGGATTTAAACTGAAAGGAAGTTGAGTGAAATCAAGATCTCATCAGAAAGCCATACCCTCTTCCTATTCCTCCTTTCTCTGAAACGCCAGCAGTCTTTGTGCAGCATTCCACATCTCGCTGCCTTTTGCTTGGTGAAAGCAGAAGATCAGGGTGGAGGAATAAGCTGAAGAGGAATACACATGACACTAGTAAATATAAATGAACTTATCTTCGTTCCAATTAGTATTTAACAGGGAAAGAGGGGTAAGAACATGCATGCTAATTTTAACTACTTTTAATGCAGTGAAAGACTCTGTACCAAGCATCCCTATGCACAAGTCAAAAATTAACCGCACTCTGGCTGTAGAATTTATTTTAATAAATTTTTTAAAAGAAAAAAAAAATTTTTTTCGACATAATCTCCTTGATTTTCAATATACTTCATCCATCTGTCAGCAAGCTTTAGTATTCCGTCATTAAAAATGTTCTAGGTTGAGCCTCCGAGTGGCGCAGTGGTAAAGCGCTCGCCCTATCATCCGGAGATCGCTGGTTCGAACCCCGGGTGATGC
>JAQMYJ010000009.1:7658135-7687024 GCA_030014305.1 Clarias laeviceps | reverse complement strand
GTGTAAAATTTTTTTTTTAAAAGTTCTAGGTTGAGCTGCAGGCCATGAATGCACCGCTGTCTTCACTTCTTCATCAGAAGTGAGTCTCCATCCTCATAGGGTTGCTTTCAGGGGACCAATCAGGTGAAAGTCCGATGGAGCGAGATCAGGACTACAGGGGGGATTCTTTAACACCTGAAAAATGCGGTTCTTGCAGAGTCTCGACAGTGTGGGCAGAAGTGTGCAGACGTGCATCGTCATGCGAGATCACAGCACCCTTGGATAACTTCTCCTGTGCGTTTAATCCGAAGTCATTCAGGCTTCAGCTCTTCAATAAGCATCTCACTGTAACGACCACTGTTAACTGTTAAACATTTTTACTGATAAAGTTTCAATACTGGCCCTTGAGAATCCCAGGAAACTGTAAGCGTTGATTAATTTTCCTGAAAATTTCACCTTCCGTGAGTTGTTCCGGCACAAAAAAATAAATAAATGTAAAAAAAAAATTTAGATCACTGCACACTGCTCTGCTTTCGTGCGAATCACAAGTGGGGTGTGCACCGCAGTTACTAATGAACTGATGTAACACATTCACACCTGCACAGGAGTGCGGATAATTTTTTACTCACCCTCGTATTATGTCGAAACTTGCAACGATTACAAGTGTACAAGAATCTTAAAGATGACCAACAATTTTTTTTTTAATTTCCAAAACTTTTTGTAAATTTTTTTGTTTTTGATTTTTTTGCCTTCATTATTGCTTATTACAAATTAAAGAGGAGAAAAAGCTATAAGAAAAAAAAAAGAAATGAAAAGCTTTGGCTTACTTCCGGCTTATTACTTAATTTAATAAACTGAATATCAGACATGGATATACAATCTCTAACCCAGCTCCTGAAGGCTGCAAGTGGCTGTGCAAAGCTTGACGAGTTTTAGCCATGTTCTCATGTTCCAGCTGCTTCACTTGTGCTTCCAGTTTGGAAATGACCCTAAACAAAACAAATAAATAATTTTAAAAAGTGAATTTTTACAAAGAAGTCCACTTTATTCCTTTTTCAAGCCTTTTCTTTTTAAAATTGTTAAATTTCATATGAAAGCTATAATGAAATCGTATACATATATGTACCGCTTCAGTTCAGCTATTTGTTCATTAGCATCAAAGAGCTTATTTTCCGTTGCCACCAAATTGTCCTTGAAAAAAAACAACAAAAAAATTTAATCACACACAACAGATTTATCTTCGCAAAACAAGCTCATATTTGTTGCTGTTGTAAGAATATTGATATATATATATAAAATACCTTCACTCCTTCATGATCTTTTCTTAATGAGTCATACTCCTGAAGCAGCTGAAAAAGAGAAAAACAAAATGCCCACACAATTCTCAAACTGCCTCAAACCAAATTATACAGGCTGGGTGAAAGGTAACTAGGCACTAAAATCTCTACATATAATAAAACTGTAAAGTTGGCGTGTCTGTACATTGAAGATATTTGAGAAAAAAAAGTATTTGTAAGATTAATGATAAGTAAGATGAGTAACAGAACACAATAGGATGTTTTTTGAATTTTTTTGTCTGTTTGTCTATGAACGCAATCACGTAAATACCACTGAACGAATTTTAATGAGGTTTTCACAGGTGTACTTGGCCCGAGCTTGAGGTAAAATCGGCGCACAGGAAGAAAAGATATGCTAATTTGAAAATTAAATGGAAAACGCCCTTATATCTACTTAATAAACGTCACGGGCACATCTTGCTGCTAATAAAGTCCATACTTCTAATACAAATTTACTGAAACAAATTGTACATGTACTTCATTACATAGGAAAATGAAAGCACATCTTTAAATTTTAACGTGTGGCATCAACCACTTTCCTCAAACGGCCAGGGATGGAATGCACAGTCTTCTGAAGGAAGTCGTTTGGGATTTTGCTGAGAACCTCCTGACTCCATACCTCCAAGTCCTCCTTATAGCCTAGTTAATTTTCACCCACCCTATATATAAATGTATAGTACATGTTTTATTGGAAAAGATGTACACTGATATTAAATCTTAGGTGAGCCAAATTCAGTGCAACTGAAACGAACAATACGCTCTCACATCCTGCAGCATCTTGTGCTCTTTCTTCAAGCACGCCTCCTTTTCGTCCACCTCTTTGCAGGCGTTCTGGACGGCCTCCTCGAGTTGGCGGAGGCGGCTCCTCAGTTTGTTTACGGTGTTGTCTTTTTCCCTGCTGCTCTGCTTGCTCTCCTCCAGACGCTGCTGCAGGGCCTTCACCGTGGAACTGGCTGCATCGTAGCGCTCGGGCCACTCCGCCTGAATAGGGTAAAACATTTTCGGGCATTTTACACACTGATGTCACTAATGTTTTTTTTTTTTTTTTTTTTACACTTTCAAAATCTAATGTGCATTTTAGCACTGTGACCTGACAGGCATCCCATTTTATCCCATGACATAAGCATTAGAGATGGGGGAGAAAATTTTTCATATTACGATTCTTTTGTTCGTCAATTCGTATATCATCACTCAGAAATCAATATTTTTATATTTATTTTTATATGCTTACCTTTGAGGTTGTAGAATGTTGCAATTATTTTCTTATTAAGAAATAATTTATCACTATTTAATTATCAATTCTACAGGGGGTGTGCTCTAAACTATTCACACACTGGCAGGCAGCATAAAAATCCTGTGTGGTAAGAGCAAATTATTCACTCATTAGTTATCCCTTGTTGTTCCAGGTCCCGCCCACTTCAGTCTGTCCTTTACTGCAATCTATTGGTTGCTGTCCTGCCTCTCCGTTGTTGATCCCGTCACCTGCCTGATGATTGGGTAACCAGGAGACCCAGAGGTCTACATAAGCCCTTCAGACCACAGTGCTGCAGACCCTGCTTTGCTTACTGTTTATTGAGGATTGTTGTGGAAATTATAGTGTATGACCTCGTGCTACGTTTTCTGGACGCCGATCTGCTTTTCCCCGCTTTGATATCTGATTGGCATTTGACAGACTCTTGTGTATGACCAGTTTTGTATATATATATATATATATATATATATATATATATATAGATAGATATATATGTTTGTACATAATTCTGTATTTAGTGGCTTAGTAGGGAGTCAAAGTCATTTTGTTTGTACTTTGTTTTCTCCTGGTTTGTGTTTAGTAAGGGAGTAAGGGTAGCATTTTGTATTTTTGTTTCTTTACGTTTGGTGCAGGTTAGTTGTTTCACTTCGGGAAGAGGGAATTTTGTTAATTGTTTTGGTCTTGTCGGTTTCTGAAGCTCACAGCCACCTTTTGGGGTTTTGCTTATTCACCTTTGTAAATAAACACTAAGCGAACGCACTATTGGTCTCACCCACCCTTTTTTTTTTCTTTCTTTTCATTCCTGTTACGGCCCGACCTAGACCGGGGCATAACACTCGGTATCGTGATAATATCGTACTGGGTGGTTCCTGATGATTCCCATCTCTAATAGGCATATATGGATAAAGGTCTACTAACTTCCTTAAATTACAGTTTATAAAGAACTCGTGCCATGTCTTTCACAATGTTCTAATAACAGACACATGCTGGGTTAAAATGTGGCCGCAATTTTACCCTCATTCCCATAAAAGAAAGAGGTCAAGGAGACTTATTTACAAAGTCTTCACAGACTAATCTAAAATATAGGCTTTATGAACATAGCAGAGTAATGATTAGTATTAGGGCTATGTAGTATTTGGGATTAAGGCAATGCAATATTCAGAATTAAGGGAAGTTGGGATTCAGGTTTAAAGAAATTGGTAAAATTGGTATTTGTGATTAGAGTAATACAGCTGCTAGAATTAAGGCAATGTGGTGTTCAAAATTAAGGCAAAGTTGCATTTAGGTTTAGGAAAAAGGTAAAAAGCAGTAGGGCAAGGCTTTATGTGAGATCAGGACAATAAGGTGCTTAGGATTTGGACAATGCTGCATTAGAAATTAAAACAATGCTGTGTTAAGGATTAGGAAATTAAGGTATTCAGGGTTTAGTATGTTCGACGTTTGATTATACAAAGTTTTATAAAGGAGATTCCATTTACACTTTAATACCCAATCATTCTTTGGGTGAAAAGCAAGACACACTGCTTTCTGGACACATTCACCAGATAATTGTATAGGGGGCGTGTCTCATCAGTCTCATCTTCTTAAATCTGTAAATTATAAAGGAAAGTTACAACTACTTACCAGATGTCTCTCCAGGTGGTGGTTCTTGTTCTCCAGTTCTCTGATGCGCATACTCGCCTCTGTAAGCGCCCGCTCCAAGTGTTCGCACCTGTTAGTCACCAGCAAAGACAGAATTATTGTGACTGACAGAACTAGGCAATGTAATAACACCAAAAACAACAAATGGATACATGTTTACGCTCTGCAAATTAAAAAATTAAAAATCATGAAAAAAAAAAAGTTAGAGAAAATGCATCAGACATGGAAAAAAGTCTGGTCTCTGACCGATCTAGCAGGATCTGGTTGCTTTTCTCCATGTCCAAGGGTAAATTGACCAGATCTAACTTTTCTTTCAGGGAGCTGATCTCTGATTCGTAGTATGCTCGAAGGTCCGCTATGTGCCGTGCGTGTTTCTCTCTCAGGTTCTGTCTCAGCCTGGAACGAAGCCAAAAAAATAGTTAATGAATGAGGTAACAATCCTATACAACTTTAATATCATTAAGTTTTTGGTCTGTTGCTGACTGATCACAGATTACAAACATAGAGAAATAAAAATAGGTTTGATCTGCGTAAGCTTTTTTTCCTCTTTGAGATTAGAATGATCTATCTGCAGTGTGTTATATTAATATATGCAACAGAGGACATTTTATGGAAATTAGGCCAAATGCAGATTTTATATAGATTATATGATGCACCTAGGAGTCAAGATAAAGTAGATGCTAAATTTATTAAAAACAACCACATGAAAAAAAACTAAAAAACATTTATTCAGTATTTATTCAGTTCCCTCCAAAAGTGTTGGAACAGCTAGACATATTATTTAGTTTTTGCTAAACGTTGTGAATACTTTGGTTTGAGGTTAAAATATGAATGTGAGATGACTGGTCATAATTTCAGCTTTTGTTTCCTGAAAAACTCAGAATATTGCATAATATATTTAAACCAGCCCATTAAAAAATATTGGAACATATGACTGACATACACCAGCTGCTTATGCATGTCCTGTTACATTGATTATTTAAACAATTACTAGCATGGATGTTTACTCTGGGGTTAAACCCTGTGTTTCACCTGTAAAGCAAGTAAATTGCATTTGTTGTTAAACAGGACAAACCAACATGCAGACCAGAGTCTATGGGAGAAAAGATGTCATTTTGAAGCTGTAAAAGAAGATCAAATCGACTGGCGTCGCTGCACACAAGCTTTGCTGTTTTAGCCATGTCTAACAACCAGATACTGAACCCACAGGCCACAACTAAGAACTTCATCAGGGTGAATAAAATGTGGAAGATTTTAGACATGTCAAGCCAATCAACAGACCTTAACTCAAGTGTGCATAGATTTCACCTCTGGAAGAGCAGACAAAGGGAGGAAGCACCCAAAATAAACAACTGAAGGAAGCTGCAGAAAAACTTAGAAAAACTTAGAAAAACAGATCATTAAAAATATTTTTAGTATTATTAAAGTTACTTAATATTTTAGTATAATTAAGATATGTTTCAATACTTATGCTAACCAAAATATTTTGCAACAAAATATTTTTTTGGATCTTTTTTTTTTTTTTTTATCATGTAAGCTGAAATTCTGGACCATGTTCTCATTTTCATCTTATCACGATCACAATACCAAATGCCTTGGCCGTGCTGTTCTAATACTTTTGTCAGGGTAGTTATAATATACAAAATTTATATTTTAAGCTTCAGTTTCAAAAGCGTAGAATCTAGATCGCTATTTCTGATTTTTCTTTTGTAACAGAGTTACTAGTAAATGCACAGATAGGAAAATAATTCAGTATGCAAATGAAACCGAACTGGTTGACGAAAGCAAGAAAAATGACTCTTACAATGAGAGTACTACAGGGTCGTCCAGTGAACCCGGAGCCTCCGGCTTCCTGCTGTTTGGATGTGGCCCGTGAGGAGACGAGCCCGTGGCCTGCAGCGTCATGGTGGCCGTGCGGCTGCCTTCGTCGTCACTATAACCTCGAGGAGGAACCGTGTGTGAGGTGTGCGACATGGGCGAAGTGGGGCTGCTGAAGCGTGAGGGAGACGTGAAGCCCGACGTGCGCTCTGACTGCCTCGTGTGAACTCCGGGGTCCAGAGTCAGCATCTGCACCACAGGAAGGTTAGAAATTCTGAGTATAATGACTTGAGGAAGTGAGTCTTCTAGTTAAACTGTCCTGAAGGACGACACTGAAAAGCTTAAACACATTTCTGAAAAAAATGCACTGATCAACTGAGGAGCATCACAAGTAGAATATCATAGAGAGAAGGACGGCGGTGGACTGCAGTGACAGCGTACTCTCTGTCTCATAATGACACTAGCCAATCGTGGGCTTTTGTGAGGTCATGTATGCAGAAGAAGGCAAATAGTGCTTTCTTCCAAGTATGCACAGATATTTACTACCGCTCAAAAGTTTGGGATCACTAGCAAATTTAACTAGCCGATTTATTTTCTACATTCTACAACAATACTGGGGATTTCAAAACTATGAAATAACACATATGGATTTCGGTAATTATGTACCAACAACAACAAAAGTCAGTTGTTATTTTAAGACACAGAGATCAGAATTCCAGGAATAGTTCTTGCAAGAACAGAATGATGTCAAGTGCATTTTCAAAACCCATCAAGCTCCATGATGAAACTGTCTCTCATGAAGACCATCCCAGGAAAGCAAGACCAAAACTTACCTCTGCTGCAGAGTTCATTTAGAGTTACCAGCCTCGGAAATCACCAATTAACAAACAGCACCTCGGATTAGAGCCGTAATGAAGGCTTTACAGATCATGAGCAGCAGATACATCTCAACATTAACTGTTCAAAGAAGATTATTGTGTATTTTGGACGCCTTCAGCACTGTTTGTCACTACCATGGAGTTCCAAAGTGATCCCAAACTTTTGAGCTGTAGTGTAGCTACTTGTTGTCTCAGAGAAAGCATGTGTTACCCTTTAGATTAATAAATCACATTAGTATAAAATACACAAGTGAATATTTACGCTGTATGGATTTGTAAACACACTAGCTTTGTTTCTGTTACTTCTATTACTAGAGGAGTGTATTGACTGATGGCTACTATTTAGAGTGAGTGGAAAATAGAAATAGAAATGCCTATTTTTAAGTCTAATAACAGACTTGTAACCAGGCATGTAACCCATCTCAGCGCTCACCTGAGGTGAAGAAGCATCAGAGTTGATTAACGAGTCCCACTCCTGGCCTTTGGGATCCACCTTCTGCTGCTTGTTCTGGTAGATTTCTCTGAGAGACAGAGACATGCGTGCCTCATCTTCTAGAGGCTGCGTACACACAACACACAACACAGGATATACAACTGAAAACGCTTAAACAAAGACAGGCCTTTTTCCCATGTCACATCTTTCTGTCTGCTGGAATTTGTTCACAAGTGTTTCATGAAAATTTTAAATATAACACTAATAACAAACATATAGAAAACATTTTATTTTTTTTAAATGTAATGGACTAATGGAGATTTCTGTAAGAAGATGGTTAGTTGACATTTATGAAAGGAGTCTCCAGTGAAAGTACTCTTTAAATTGTCTGACAAACCACTGCTGAGTGACATGAGGATTAAAATGCTTCAGTGTATGATATAGAAAACAGCATGCTGTCTTTTATTCTATCCCTGAACCTGATCGAAAAAAAAATTTTGACAAGAAAAGTTGGAGCTTATTTACCTGGCTCAGATTAACATCCTGCATTAGGTAGAAAGAGTTGTTTTCAAAGCTGTCCGGTAGAGGGCGGTAGAGCTCGCCTTCTTCCAGCTTCCAGTAGGTCAGACCTTAAAAACACACAGGAATGCAAACTGCATTTAAACAAGTAATGCAAAAAATTGTGCAGCACTGTGGAATCGAGATCTTTTTTTTTTTTTTTTATAGAAACACGGTTAACATTATAAAAATAATTCCATCCACATGATCAGTCATGATGTTATTAAAACTGCTTTTGTACAGAATTTGATAAATCAGATAAATTCACAGATTAAAGTCTGTTCCTAAAATGATCACACGCTGCCAGAAAACAGAGCTTAATTCACTACACGGTAATTACCAGAGGCTTCCGACACAAGGCTGTCGCTTCTCTTCAGGGCGACTCTACGTCCAAACTGGAGAGGGAGAAAAAAAAAACAGGAATCAGATGTGAGAGCTTTGTACACACCGACCCAGATTTTATAATGACACACTATTAATGTATACTTCATCTGACTACAAAATGTGACTCAGCCACATGATGCAACTGAGTTCAAATTTCTTCAGATATACCAGTGTTTTTTTTAATGGACATAATTCATAATAATCCAACTTCTATTAAATTTAACACCGAGCAAGCCACATTGATAAATAAGTATAAAGATCAGCAAATTCATTAAATTAGAACTTAAACCAATGACAAACACTGGACCAGCATACAAGGGTGAATTGAAAAATTTTCCCACTCTGGCTGTAGAATTTAATTAACTTTTAGAAAAGACAAGTAAATAATTTTTCGCCATAATCTCATTGCTTTTTAATACACTTTGTCCATCTGTCAATAAACTTTTGTATTCCCTCGTTAAAAATGTGTCAGGCTAAGCTGCGAGCCACGAATGCACCGCCGTCTTCATTTCTTCATCTGCCTTCAAGGGACCAAACAGGTGAAAGAACAATGCAGTGAGATCATGACTATAGGGAGGATGCTTGAACACCTCAAAACTAAGTTTTTGCAGTTTCCCTACAGTGTGAGCAGAAGTGTGTGGACGTTCATTGTCATGCGAGATCACAACGCCCTTATATAGCAGTCTTCCGTGTTTAATCTAAAGTTTAGGCTTCAGCTCTTCGATAAGCATCTCACTATAACGAGCACTGTTGATTGGTGAAACATCTACCTGATAATGTTCCAATATTGGTCCTTGAGAATCCCAGAAAACTGTAAGCATTGATTAATTTTTTTCCAGCTGATGGATGACTTTTGAACTTTTTCTAGGTTGGTCATTAAGAATGTTTCCGTTCCGTTTACTTTCAGACATAGTGATGAATCCGTGTCTCGTCACCTGTAAGGATTCTTTCCAAGAAACATTCCGTAAAAGTATCGGTCCAAATTTTGTTTGCAGATATCCAAACACTTCTGTTTATGCTCTTCCATGAGTTGTTTCAGCACAAGGTAGACCCTCAGAACACAAAAAAACAAATCACTGCATGCATGTACCGCAGTTACAAATGAACCAATGTAACACGTTCACACCTGCACGGCAGTGACCCGGGAGACAGTAGCCTTGAACGGAAAGCGCTGATAAGACCAACAGAAGTTTTAATATAACCAATGTATATTGCCCTATATTTGGATGTAGACACAAGTGATGCAGTGTTTGAAAACATAGTAAGGAAAAAATTTACTTGTAGGAAACATAAGCAAGCATTATGTAAAAAAAAAAAAGGGGTTAAAGAAAAAGTCGAGTAAAATACTCTTTCTATATAAAATTCTGAGGGGGAAAAAAAAGAAACAAACTAAATTGAATTCAATGGTTTTTTTTTTCCGCTTACTTCATCCATTTGTTCCATATGTTCTTTAGTAGAGCCGCCTGACCCACCCTCTCCTCTCCCCTCCATCTGTGGTGAGCGGGTTTGCGCCGTTTTGTTTTTTCTTTGCCTCTGTTTATGTCTCTGGGTCCAGGAGGTCAGTGGTTGGCTACAAAAAAAAAAAAAAAAACTTCTGAACCTTCTGTTAAAAACAATGGAAAGCCATCTTTATTTCTTTCTGTTATAATTGTGTTATAACTATGTTTTGATAAGGATGCTCTGGTTTACGCAACGTTTCACAAATCTAAAAGGAATGTTTCACACTGAAAAGCTTCCTACCTGTTCGGTCTCTGCTTGTCAGAAGGAAGGACTGGCACAGTTGAGGAAGGCAAATTATTTGAAACCATGATCCTGCTTGCTTCACTGTCCTGTCCAAGCTTTTTCGACACGAGTGAGTGTGAAGTGCCTCTGTCCTGTTTTTTTCGCGAGGGCCACATCTCATCCTTCCCTTCCAGGCTCCCCGTTGTTGTTCCAGGTTCCCAGGCGGACAGGGTGCCATAGCCGCTGCTCTGGACAGTCAGCTGACCCTCGTCTGAGCTCTCATGAGGGTTAGAGGTGACCTTTGATGGGCTGGAAGCCTCAGTTTCATTCTCCAGGACGGCTAGAGTCTTGGCGATGCCAGATGGGCTCGGCTGTGCACTGCTTTGTCGATTCTGTAGCTGCACTAATGCTTTAATCTCGTCCTGAATGAGCTGCGAGGTAAGAATAGTCAGCATGTTTTTCTTATACCTTACTTGTAGTTTCCAGCATTGCTGATTAAATAAAGCTTGCTTACTTTGTTATATTTTATGCTTGTATCAAGCACCTAACTGTTCTGTACAGGTAGTCCCCGACTTACGAACGAGTTCCGTTCCGAGAGCACGTTCGTAAGTCTGATTTGTTCTTAAGTCTTACAAAGTGAGTCTTGCACACCTTTGACACGAATATACAAATGTAAAGCATACCAATCCACTTGACTAAATCTGTCCCCTTTCCACACTCTGCCATCATGTGGCCAAAGACCGTAATCGCGGCTAAGGAAATAAATCTCACAGTGAAATGTCTCTTCGCCTTTAAACGGCAAGGGGAATCCCGGACGCCCTTTTGTCTTCGTTTTCCACTCAGTTTTCTTTCCATTTTGAGTTGTTTTCCACTGTATTGAAATTTGAACTCTGTTGTGTTGAGGATTTTCCAAAATTAGGATTATTCACCATCAGGACAGCTTCATAAAAACCGACTCATTTCTCCTGCACCCCCACACATACAATATACCGGCCTTTAGACATTTAATAAATTTACTTACACACTGAAAATATTGCATATAATTGTAAATATTGGTACCCGGTGCACTGCAGTATCTATTTTTTGTACCACACACGTGAGCTACTTCCATGCTTGAACCGGAAGTAGAACCGCGGACCGCTTGTACCTGCAGAAATTCGTAACTCGAATGTTCGTAAGTCGGGGACTACCTGTATATGTTCTATATGCACATTTTCTGTGCATGGTTCGTTTCTGAGTTTTGAAAAAGATTTCTATTTTTCTTCCCGGTTCTTGGGCTCCCTTTAACCTTACAGAAAAATGCCAATAGATGGCCTGGTTACACTATTAGGTCATTAGATGTGAACATGGAGTGGAAATAGGTGTGTGTGTGTGTGTGTGTGTGTGTGTGTGTGTGTGTGTGTGCGCGCACGTGTATGAGTGAGTGAGTGTGAGACACCCTGCCTTATACATAGTGTTCCTGGGACTGGCTCCAGATCCACTGTGATCAGGAGCAGGATAAAAGCGCTGAATAATTCCAAACACGACAAAGGGTTCATTCAAGAAAAAAATTGACTTGTAAACAAATATATAATAAAGAAATTTTTTTTTAAAAGCATCTGCTTCAAACTGTTAGTAATGATTCGAGGTCCTACAACTGACCTGTATTTGGCACTGATACTGGTCTTGCTGAGCTAGAATTTGTTCTTGGTATTGCTTCTCCACCAGCTGAAAGAGGTGTAGCCATCTGCCCTGTTTGAAGAGAAACAACCTAGTGATAATGTGTCATTATATACACTTTGACGTTTTCACATGTACAAAATATATTTATTTACACGCCTAACTCTCACCTTATGTTTTCATCATTGTTGTTAAGTTACTGAAATAATAATACGTCATGTGTGCCTTTTTTTAACACCATTTTTTAAGCAGTATTTTAATATGTCTCAGCCTCCTGTGGGAGAAGATCAGCTGTGTGTGTGCGCTCATCAGGAGTCATTGGGGAAGCTCTAAATGTTGACCCAGAAACCTGAGCAACTCACGCCGACTCCAAAACGACACGACCGTTACCAAACAAGAAAAAACAGCAAAGCTAATGCTAATGTCTTTAGTCACCTCACAGTTCTTCCAGATCTCAGGGTCCGTCTCGCTGGTCTGGATCTCGTGCAACAACGCTCGGAGTGTTTCTAAAGAACTTGGGTTGATGAAGGGCAGGTTTCTCCCTGAGCTGAACTCCTCCTCAGCGCCACTGAGACACAAACTCCTGTCGCGTCAGAAAGGGAAGAGAGGTAGCAGTACAAAAATTCACACAGAGAATTACCATACAAAAACAATTATGTACTATAAAATATAAAATCCAAACAAAACCTGAAGTTCAATAACACAAAACCAAATATGAAAACATAAACTAAATTATCTAACAAAGAAAACTGGCCTCAACACAAAATTTAATCTGATAATGCAAAATAAAATAACCACAACAAAATACAAAACAAAATATGAAACCACAAAACAAAAAGTAAAGAAACAAGTAAAAAAATGCTGAACAAGAAACAAAAGGCCAAACACAAAACAAAATCATAAACCCTCCCAAAAAAAAACAAACACAAAACTATATCTGAAAAAGCAAAACAAAATCTAAAAGCATTAAAAACAAAATCTGAAACCCACCAAAAAACACCATGAAATATCTAGTGCACATCTGTGATTCCCAATAAAGGTTTTGTGAAGGTTTGGCCAAATTCCCATGAACGATTTAGGAGGAGCTACGGATTTAGTAAAACCGACGATGACAGATGACAAAGATGTGAGACTCTAAAACGCTACATAAATTCCTACAAATGAAATAAATCCTAAATTTAAAACAGTACCAAAGCAAAACAAAATATAAAAGCACCAAACAAAGCCCTACAAATCCCAAAAACTTACACAATAAGGATCAAACGCAAAACAAACTCCCAAACTAAAAAAATCCCAAACAAAACTGTTCCAAAGCCTAAAAATCCCAAACACTAAACAAAATTCCAAATCAAGATCCAAAACGAAAATAAATACCAAACAGTAATTTGTTAACTAAAAAAAAAAATGTAAATAAAACGCTAAACAAACAAACAAACAAACAACAACAAAAAAATACACACGTACCTTATTTTGCTGGAAATGGTGCATGCTGGTGTGCTGGAGGGTCGAGTTATCACAGCTGTCTCCTCGGGAAGAGCCAGACCCGACACTGTGTCTGCGGACGAGACCACGGAGGCCTCGCTCTCCTTCCCTCCATTGGGGCTCGTGTGGTCGTGGCTCAGTGCCACGGAGCTAGACACGTCCTCTGAGATGCTGTCATCTGTGGACATGCTTAAGCAGCCTGGCTAGACGAGTGCACACAAGACCTGTTAGACAAAACGCACAAAAAAGCAACTTTAGCATGCTTTAAAATAACATTAGTCCATATTATTTTCAATTATTAGTTTGTCCAATTTCGTCTAATAATACAATACACAAAATGGTGCTTGATGAAATTATACCTTCAAATAATTTGCCAATATTTCCTTACAGAGAGCAGGCTTGGTTGTTGTCTATAACACTCACACACACATCATGCGTACACCACATTTTATAAATTGCTTACACGACTGGTCACTTCTCTGCCACACTTCTAACTTAGCCTAATGTCTGCACCAGCATCTTCACTACTTTTATGTTTTGTTTCACATTATACAACATTTAGTTCTGATCAAGTAATTTGATTGGATTCTGATAATCCACAAATGGTGATACAGAGCATAACAGCCCTGGGATGTTTAACTATATGAGTCACTCTGTGTCAAAAGTGTTCTAACCATTAGGGATGGAAATGACCATCCCTATGTATATAAATTCAAAATGAATAAAAAAATAATAATAATATTTTGGAGTCAGTGTAACTGTTGTTCGCAGCATGGGTGAAAGTACCGGAAAGAGGAGAGAGCACCTGCCTGCCAAAACCAGGTAGCACGTTCAGCAGAAAAGCACAACTGATAACATCATGACATCTTAAAGAACACATTGTCTCCTCAGTAAGGCTTCTAAATCAGTCTGAAATGCCTCTGAACCGTCCGTGTTGTTCTGCTAACACGAGCTACAAAGCTTCTAACACAAGGTTGAATCCGAAGTTCCTCCGTAACCCATGAACAAGGGCACTACTTTGTGTATGGAACAAGGGATTTGTTTTGGGTATTCTAAAGCAAAATGAGTGGAAATATAATGTGACGCTTGTAAGTTTCTCAGGACTGTCCAACACTTTGATCGTTTATTCTCCTTACCTTTTGGCCCGCATGGTACGGATAAGAACTTTCATCACTGTTAAGTACCCTAACTATCGGTCGCCAGCTTGACTGGCAAAACTAACTCACTAACTAACTGTGACTGACAGAGCTGGCGACTGTTAGTTAATATTAAATGACCTTTGTAGAAATGGTGTCACATACAGGTAACAGCAATATCACACTCGAGATCGTACTGTCGTACTGAATATCAGCACGGCTGTACGTCATCCTTGCGCCATCAAGCCTACATGGGCATCACAGCCATGCTGATATTCAGTACAACAGCACTCCCTCTCGTGTAATATTGCCCAATGGGGTTGACCACAGATGGACCTTTATATTGTACGCCCTGACACCAAACCCTATATAGTTATATATCTGTTATGTTGGAGATATTAATGCCGCCGTGTGACGTCACTGCGGCACACAGACACGCTGACTTGTCAGGGATTATTAAAAACAAAACACACCATCCTACAAACTAGCAGCACAATCCATTAATCTACATAACTTCTCTGATTGATGCCTCGCCTGATTGATTTCATCTGAACAGGTGAATTAGAGCAAAGCGCAGAAGACTGAGTCCGTCCTAATGCCCCTGTATGGGGTAGATAGGCACCCTACACAGGGTCCTTCACTCTCATTTCATCCCAATGTTAAAACAAATCATGGAAAATTGGGATTCGGCCCAAAGCTAGCTGGCTAACTAGCGAACACACTTCCTCCAGGCTAACGCTAGCTAGCAGCTGCCACACACACACGACTACGCGACACACACATCAGCACTGCGGCTACAGACACGTCTTCAGCAGCAGCTCGGAGGACAAACAGACCAGACACGTGCTGTCATGTCGGAAATACGACTTTAATTACACTCACTTGTGAACTTGTCTCATCATTTCTCCCATTTTGACGTATCGCTTTTGCGCCTCTTTCCCCGCAGCACAGCGTTCAGGCTCCGCCCACTAACGGCACAATGCGCCGAGACACGCCATTGGATGAAAGGGTTCCGGTAAAGGCGATTTGATTGGCCGAGGGAAAAATTCGAGTTTTCTTCTCGCTCTGTGATTGGTGGAAAAGCGCGCATTCAGCACGTTCTCAGAACAAAACAGTAGGGCTGATTGGAGGTCTTTGTGTCAACTCTGGACTGGGGGAAAAAAAAGGATGGATATAAAATAAAACATTATTATTATTATTATTATTATTGTGCTTGACAATACTGTTTTTTATAAGAACTGTTCCAGAACAGCTGACCTTCATGTCTGACCTTCATGTCTTAAAATAACAACTGACTTTTGTTGATCATGTTTCTGTTTTTTTTTGTACTTAATTATCTTATGCCATATGTCTTATTTCATAGTTTTGAAAAATTCCATTATTGTTCTAGAATGTAGAAAATAAATCCAAACATGAGTTCAAACTTTTGACTGGTACTCTATGTATGTATGTATAAATTTGAAACAAATTGTGATATTACACAAAGATAACTCGAGTAAACACAAAACACAGTTTTTTAATGATTTAATTCATTTTCATAGTCTTTTTTAAGATCATGCCACAAGTCCAAAATTTGATTAGGCCACTACAAAACCTCATTCATTCATTTATTTATTTATTTTAAGTCATTCATAGGTGGACTTGCTGGTGTGATCATTGTCCTGCTGCATAACCCAAGTGCGCTTGAGCTTGAGGTCACAAACTGATGGCCAGACATTCTCCTTCAGGATTACTGGTAGAGCACAGAATTCATGGTTCCATCAATTATGGCAAGTCATCCAGGTCCTGAAGCTGCAAAGCCCCAGACCATTACATTACCACCACCATGTTTGACTGTTGGTATGATGTTCTTTTTGTGTCCACAGAATATTTGCCCAAACCTCTTGGGGATAATCAAGATATTTTTTAGCAAATGTGAGACGAGCCTTTGCATTCTTTTTGGTCAGGAGTGGCTTTCGCCTTGGAACTCTCCCATGGATGGCACTTTTGCTCAGCCTCTTTCTTGTCGTTGAATCATGAAGACTGACCTTAACTGAGGCAACCGAGGCCTGCAGTTCTTTAGATGAAGTTCTGGGTTCTTTTATGACCTTCTGGATGAGGCGTTGTTGTGCACTTGGAGTAATTTTGGTAGGCCGGCCACTCCTTGGAAGGTTCATCACTGTTCCAAGTTTTCTCCGAATGTGGCTAATGACTCTCACCGTGATTCGCTGGAGTCCCAAAGTCTTAGAAATGGCTTGATAACCCTTTCCAGACTGATACATGTCAATTACATTGTTTCTCATCTGTTCGTGAATTTCTTTAGATTGTGTTGCTTCTTGAGATCTTTTATAGCATGCGTCACCTTGTCAGACAGGTTTTATTTAAGTGATTTCTTGATTCAACATGTCTGACAGTAATCAGGTCTGAGTGTGGCAAGTTTCCAAAAATCACACTTCATTTATGATTTAGCACTGTGGCAATTAAATTGTCACATATGGCCAGGTGGGTTTGTACAGTGTTTTTCCCTTAATAATGAAACCATTATTTGAAAACGGAATTTTGTATTTTCTCTGGTTATATTTGTGTAATATTATAGAAATAAAAGTTTGTTTGATGATCTCAGACACTTAGGTGTGACAAATATTAAAAAATGTACAAAATTAGGAATTGACAAATACTTTTTCACACACACACATATTAAAAAAATATTCTGATCTACTGTTAAATCATTTGTATACCAGTACAGAAAGCAACATATTACCTAAATGATCACTTTTCAGAAAAAAACAAAAAACAAGGATGTTGGAATGAAGAATCCCTGTTTTAATTTCATTTAATACACTTAATTTTATCATTTTGTATTTGTTTTTCAGAATTTCTGCATGTGCCTAATGCTTTTGCCCATTGCTGTAATATAATTTTATATATGACATTTCATAACAATGTCTACAAAGTATTTCCGTAATTAGAAATATGTATATTATATTTATTATTATAATTATATCCACATCATTCCACTCACAGTGCACCAAAAACCACAAGAACACCTTATAGACAACAATGTCATGTTTATTGACCTTTATACAAAATTTCAAAAAGTGACCTTTTTGTACATGAAAATACATTTTATTACACAAGGTAATAAATAAAAAAGAACTAAAACGATGTCATTACTATAACTGTCCTCGCTGTCTCCCAATTTAAAGAAAACCTAAAACCTTACACTTGATCAAATTTTAAGAGGACTTCCCTCCTGTAAACCTGTAAAAGCCATGCACATTCACACTCTGATCCATCTCCCTCCTTTCATGCAGATAAGCTTGCTTGTTCTTTATGCTGGAAAAAATATATATAATAGGAGTTATAAGAGAAATAAAATCCCAAATGGCAACACTCAAATCCCACCTCTTGTTGCATTCATCACAAGTAACATTGCGACACCTCCATCCCATGCTTTAACTACACTACTTAATGAATAAATTTTTGATTGTTTTATCCCTCTGTTATGGGAAAAAGCCATGCAGCACCCTTCTGTAAAAGTAGTAGAAGAAATCTTCTGCCCTTTCTGATCAGAGGCAGGCTTCAGAGGCTAAGATCGCGCATTTCTTTCCGTCTCTGCCAGACACTCCCGTACAAGACCTCTTGCGTGGATTATACCTTTGATGCAAAAGGAAAAAAACCAAAAAACAAATATGGTGTTAACACCAAGAAATTAAATATAAGGTAATCCCCATTAAATCTTTTGAAACACGTGATAAGAATACCTCTTTTGAGTCGCTCCATGGCACTTTTACTTCCAGCATACGTCGGCCTTATTTCTTTCCCGAGCTCTTCGATGATTGCGAGAAGTTCGGCGTATTTGCTCTGTGGGGCCTGAGTTCCATTCGGACCCTGTACATGAGGGAAACCATTCGAATACGGTTAGCTGTAAATAACACACAAGACCCGTCTTCTCATCAGGGTTCTAACTGACCTGTGAAAATCCAAATGACGGCAGCCCAAAGTCATTTATAATTGGCTTGTATGACTGAACTGTGGAGATGGAGCTGGAAGAGGGAGAGGGGATGTTTCCTGCTGAAATGGACAAAACATATTTATTATTACTATCATCAGTAAAAGTAGTAGTATTCAGAGTGGGCACTGATGCTGCCTCACAGCTCCAGGAATCCTGAGTTTAGGTTTCTGCCCGAGTCGAGTTTTTTCATGTTCTCCATGTGGGTTTCCTCCGTGTTCTCTGGTTCATCTGACTTTCCAGAAACATGAATGAGTGTACAAATGTGCATGCACGGTTCCCTAGAACAGACTGGTATCCTATAAAGGGTGTTTTCCCAGCTTGCACGCACTGTTTCTGGTAGAGACTGCAGATCCACCATGACTTTGACCAGTTTAAAGTGCTTACTGAAGATTAATGAATTATTATTAGTACTATTATTATTAGTCATAGTAGTAGTAGGAAGAGGAGGAGGAGTATTTTTTTGGTATTCATTGACCCCAGAATAAAGTGACCTCTTTATTCTGCTCAGAGTCACAGAGCTTATCCCCTGGGATAATTGGGCACATTAATGGCTGACCCTGTGCGCTAACACCTGCCTTCTAACAAAGCTTGGATATAGGAAGAATAAAGGATTTCACTGTGCAGTATAATGTATATGTGACGAATAAAAGCTTGAGTTAATTTTCCGTTCAATTTACCAACCTATAAACGTATAACGCACATCTTTGGACTATGGACAGAGTAAAGGATGAGCGCATGAACACAGAGGGGGGATTTGAACCCTTAAATCCTGGAGGTGCAGGGTTTTTTTCCCTTTGAACCATAATTAAATTCTAAATTTCGATAATAGTCTAATAATAGTAGCAGTATTCTATTTTGAGGGCTCACAAAGTGAGAAATATCTGTCCTGCAGTACCGCAGATGACCTCTAGATGTCCCCAAAAACGTTTTTTTTTCTTTTCTTTTTTTTTTAAGCGCGTCTGAATGCGATCAATCAAGCGCCCTGGAGAGACTATCATGGAGGAAACGGAACGGCGCTGATCTTAGCAGCTAAAAGGATACCTTTTTATTACAACGTAGCGGCCTTCACCGAAACCCGATCGGCCATCTAATGACACGGACACGCCAAGAAGGACCGACAGAACCGCCACAAGCTAGCATTTTCCACCAAACTAAGCGGGGAGGGCTGTTTTTTCAGTGGTAATAATGGCGGATGTGAATTAGCCTAGCTCTCAGGATCTGACCCTTTAGCTATCTGACTGGACAAAAACTACAGACACGCTTTTTCCCCAGGTATCCTTTGTAACGCCAAATTTTTACACTCGACGTAACGAAGCGAAGACGCGACAATTTCGCGCATTTTTTCGCTCACCTTGGTTCCCAGAAGTTCCCGGAATGTGCTGGTGGGGGTTAGGTTTGTAAGACATTCCTAAAGACATCATAAATTACAGAAATAAAAATGTCCCTAAATTCAGCGAAGCGTCCGTCTCACAGTCACTTTTTGTTTACAGCAGAGAGAGCAGCACCGGCAAATATGGCCGTCACTTATATTGACACCCACAATGCAATCCATCATTATAATCATAGAGAAGTATTAAGTTAGAGTAAAAAAGCCATTAAAAAGGGTCTGGATTTCGCGGGGAAGCAGGAACATCTTCAAAGAAAATCTGAAAAGTTTTATATCAGAAGCAGAAAAGATCAAAAGATGATAATCTGGGGACAACCTTTAACTTTAATGTTACATATGTATATTTTTTTTGTCTTTGATGAACATGATTAATAAATATATATATACGTAGTGCTTAATACAACTAAATAGACAAACCGCGAAGCGATATGTACGAAACACATTTTGTACGAAAAACACAGCACTCGGTGTATTTTAATGCTTATTATTATTTTTTAAAAAGTGTTTTACTTCGAGAACTGACTTTTAAAGTTTTATTAATCAGAAATTATCCGGTCTAAAGAAAAACATCCTCAGCTTCTCAAGCAAGGCTCGACTTTTACATTTCAATTATTTTACCTTAAAGTTTATTAATTTTATATTTATTATATTGCTCTTACAAGAAAAAAAAAATTATCCACTTTCCTGAGCTTTATCAGCTTCCCATATCAGATTGTACTTGTTCTTATGGTATCTTAATCTACACATTGTTTACTCAGTGTATTTTATGAGAAATTGCTTTGATAAAATAATTGATTTTGTTGACCACAAATCAATGCAAAACCACACCACAGCCAGGTATTGTGTAAAAAAAAAATAAAAAAAAATTATGTATTACACTTGTAAATATGTATTATATTGATGTATTACATTTGTACATTTCACATTCACACATTTTACTTTTACTTAAATATTTTTTGTGTAATAAACATAAATAAAACAAATAACCTCACTTCAAGGTTAACCACAAGATTTATTGGTCATATGCAAGAGGTAGAGATCTTGCACTCAGCTCAATGTTCATAGGGTTCTTCATTTTGTCTTTTTTTCCTTTGTATTTACAAGTGATCCATCAGTAGTGCAACTCGTGCAAGGCTGAAATGATATTGTCCCTAAAGTGTGCCAACAACTATACCATAAGCAGAACGTAATTTCAGATATGCAACTATACACAAATATTGGAGAAACCTATCATTTTGCACTTATTGAACGTTTACACTGAATTATGGGGTGGTAGGGGGGGAAAAGGGGCATCCACCCTACCACATTAAATGTTGACAGCAAATACTAAAAGCAAGAAGCAAATGTGCTAATTAAAAGCTGGTCACTGGTGACATGGCCTTCCGATGAGAAGATTCCAGTTTATAACAATGTTCAGTCAACAAACCTTGTTCTTAAATATACAAAAACAGAGCAAAGCAGAAAAATAAACTGACCCTCTTAAACTTACTTGATAAATAGACCAAAAAAAAGAGGAAAAAAGCTACCATTTTCCATTTAACCACGTAGCGTCAGTTCCTGATGAGCCCAAACAAGTCTTTAAGGGTAATAATTTATTAAATGTATTAACACCCACTAAAGCGCTTTCCCTAGGAGAGCATTACTTGATCAAGATCTTGCTTGATCTTTACACAGGTATTCCACCATTTTTGCACTATGACATTCACCAAATCTCAAATGTTTGCAGTGGGTAGCTTTAAGCATGCTACAGAATGTCACAGGGGGTTTTTAACAGTGCAGAAAGGCAGATCCCATAGGATCCAACCTTGCAGTCAATCATTGTGCAATTCAGTTCTTGTAAAAATGCACCTCCTCCAAAATAATAAAAAACAAATAAATCATAAAATGAAATCTGATATACCAGCAAGTTCACCATGTAATCGCTGAATTTGTACAACTACATCCTGAACTAAAATATCTGCGGAAATTAGTATCTTTAGGAGTAGTTATGCGAGAGCTTCAAAATAATTTTCTGGACACAATTAGGATAAACTGGGATTTTCTTTCAAGTATTAAATTAATAATTCGGCCAAAAACACACATCTGATTTCTTTCTTTTTACCCAAATGCAAGTTATCAGCCAAGATAGTTAGCTTATTTTGATAAGGAGGATAACGTACATTATTCTTTGGCCAAAGTGTTTAATTCAGTGCAAAAATGATGGAATAGATAAGAGTCGGTCAATGGCCAAGTAGTATGGGGTCCAAACCCAGGGCAAAGCATGCTTTTTGTTTTGAGGCCCGTAAGAGAACTGATGTGACGTCGAACCCCTGAGCGCTGACCTGTTTAAAACAAATATGCTCGACTTTGCAGCTTTAAAGAGAATAAGGGGTTGAACACAGGGAAAGGAGGAAAAAAACTAAACAAGCAGCCTGAAAATTCTCTCATTCTCCCAACCCATCCCTCACACTACTTCCTCTTGAACATGGGAGGCTTTACAGCTTTTTAGTCAGTAGTCCAGCAAGCCTCTATCCACATAAAGGCAGGCCTTCCTCGTAGCATGGTGGCGGGGAGGAAGGCTCGTGATGCAGTGCTGGGGTCCCGTGTCTGCTGTTGGCCCACTGGGTTTTGCTATGTGTTGAACGAGTGGCTGAGGCTCTGTGGGTGCAGCTGCTGCCACATCTGCTGCTGCTGCACAGCCAGCTGCTGCGATTGGTCTGATGAAGACAAGATGTTGGTGAGCGGACCCACGCAGTTTGCTGGAATGATCAGACCTGGGTGGCACAGAGTGTGGAGAAGAAGAGGGAAAAAAATAATAAAAAAAGGGAAATAAAATAAATCAGCATCTACTCATGAGATACACAAGGAAGTCATGATTAAAAATTCCATCTTACTCACCTACTATTCTTTGTCCGTCCTCGGTTCTCAAACGAACAATCTGCATCTTCATGTTGCTTCCACTTACAGAGGCTAAAACACCTTCTACTTTGGTCCACACGCTGAGGACGGAGCCACACAGGACATAATACGTCCGGCAACGCAGCCCTATTTCACACTGCAGTCCCACTGATGCCTTCTTACAGTTCCCACGCCTGTGTAGGAATCAGATTTTGGTAATACACTGTAACTGCAAATATCTCCAATGAGTAAAACTGTAAAAATAAATGAATAAATCTCACCAATAAGCATGAGAGCAAACATCCGCTGAAGAATCGTACTGATCAATCCAACACCGTTTTGCCTCATCTGAAAGAACCTATTTAAAGGTAGAAAACATTTGTAAAAATCATGCCAATCAGTCTTGTGTTTTAGCCAAAGACTGTTTACAAATATTTTGAGACACAAACTGGCAGGAGAAATTACCTTTTTGCATCGCTTCCGTATATCTGCATACGTCTCCAGTTTGAGCTGTTTTCCAGTATTTGGTCGGTACACCATGAACAGTCTCTTTTTAGTGTTGACTTCCTTGACCATGATGGCTATTTTCTTGTTATTCCGTACCTAATTGCGTCAAAACAGTCAGTCAATTTCTTGTTTAAGCACCAGGAAATGTGAACATAACCTACAAAGAGAGATGCAGTTGCTCTCACCTGCACGTAGAAGCCGTCGTCTGGTCCGTTCTGTTCTGCCCAAATATGGGTAGCGTCTTCCCATGACATGCCCCTCTCCACACTGACCTGATAAGCAACAAAACCTTTACTTACACTCTCGTATTATGCAACAGGTAATAAGCCAACCAAATCATATACATCAGCTTTTAACTGAAGGCAAGATGAAAGTGTATATGTGAGGCTACTAAAAGATTCTCTATGTACTGTACTTACAGTGTAAAGTTCAACATGGCCTGAGGTGGAGTAACCTGGCGTCAAGAACTTTTTCGCATCGATCTTTTTAACCTTCTCATCCCCAGAGCCCAAATCTGGAAAAAAAAAATAAAAAATTAATAAATAAGCCTTAGAATATTGACTTTTGAAGAATTATACACCTTAAGTATTACAAATATAAATAAAAACAGTAGACAGCAACACAGACTATGGTACAAGAAAGATATTGGACATGTTCACACTGTTTGGCTTGTGCAGTAATGTCAGTCTTGCTATTTCATTTAATTACTGTACACAAGTAGCGTATTTGAGGTATGTAGAGTACCAGTATGCATGGGTAATACTCACTGTACAATTACTGCACTTTATCAATTTTATTACACTGTGAACTTATACTTAGCCTTATTTCTCACACTCAACAACCCTTGGCTGCCATCATATGCAATATTTTTGTCATTCCATGTTCACAGCTATAACTGATCCTATACACTTTTTTTTCTCCTCAGATTTTTCCTGTATTTATAATTGTGTTGGTGTGGTTCCTTTCTCTCTCTTTTTTTTTTCTTTTTAAACAATGAGCTACTGTAACAAGGCAAAGCAATTCCGTTCGGGGATTAATGAAAGTTATTTGAATATTTTCTCTTACCCAGAATTCCCATGTCATATCTGCCATTCTTTTTAGCGTTCTGAATGACGGCATTTAAAGTGTCAGAGAAATACTGGAAGAGGGCATTCTGCTGCTGGACCTCCATGCCAAGGATCCGGTTTAAGAATTTTCCAATGTTGTTATAGTCTTAAATATAAAAACAATCAATGCAATTTTACTTACACTACAGTACATAAACATATTTAAAGGAATGATATAAAAAAATAAAAATAATAAAACTTACCCTTATCCAGTGAGAGAACACCGGACCTATCCTCCACATTAATCAACCCCACACCAATTAACCCATTGCGGATTTCTGCAGACATACAAAATCAGTCAAATTCGACTATGTAGCAGTTCAGGTTTTTTTTTTCCTTTTATAATTAAAATAGTCAACTAGCATATAAAATGCTTCTTACCTTTAAAAAAATCCCCTTCAAAATGAGAAGGTGGAGAGACCAAGGGAGAATCCAAATTGACAATGGACTTCATAACAATCTCAAGAGCATTTCTGCCATACTATGAAACAAAAACCAGGTTAGTGTCTAAGGCAGAACTTGAGCAAATGTTTTTGAATGTTAATCTCTTCTTACCTTGTTGTCAAAATTGAATCGACTGAGGTCCCTCGTCTCTGTGGCTCTTCGGTCTCCGTGCGTAAGTGCGCCCTGTGAAAGAGTTATTTATTTTTCAATGGATTATTAGCTAAACAAATGAAAAATAAAAACAAAGACGGCACCTACCAAGCTCTCTAGTCTTTTGGCAACAATGGAGGCAAATCTTTGTTCTCCGGCAAGTTCAGATATCAGGAACACGTACTCAGGAGCAGTTACCTGGTTAGATCTGTGTGTTCTACCTGTAAGGTACATTGTAATAAATAACACTTTAATCTCCTCCATAGCAATAAAAAAAATTGTCATACATTATAAAAAACAAAGCAGATAGAAAAAGTACTGACCGAACTGCTGAATAGCTCGATCTGCACTCCACGGTAACTCTAAAGTCATATGAACTCTTCTTCTCTGGTTTTTCACTCTACGGTCAGCTTGAAGTGAAATACCAGAGCTGGCTGCCTCAGATATTATAGCAATGTTCTACAAAGAAAGGCAAGTTTACAGCCAATTCACAATACAAGGAAGAGTTTGAAAGGGAAAAACTTTTCAACTTACCTTCTCTCCATCCATGAATCGCTGCTTCTCCGTGAGGTTCAGAATTTCTACAGGAACGTCCAGTTCTGATCTTGATTCATACGAGATGCTGCCGTCGTCATTGCTGACTACTCTGCCTTTGCGTCCCGTCATCTAAACACACATGGGTTGTGCAGATTACATAAAAGGACTAAGAGGACGTTGATGCTGCTTCAACACTGACTGTTTAGAAAATTAAAGCAAAAACAAAGCATTTTTTTATTATTATTCTTTAGCATAGTAATTCCACATTGTGTCATATGGTACCTCTGCCACATTTTCAGGGCCTCCCAACTCATCAATAAGCTCATCCAGTGTGTTTGGTGGCAGATCCTCAGCCAGTTTCTCTAGCTGTTCTAACAGCTCCCTTTTCATTTGCTGGGCATCCTCCACTGCATCATTACTGGTCACACAGCTGTTTTCTTCTGGTTCACTTTTAGCTGTAATAAGATTACCAACTCAAATTTAAGCCTTAAGAAAAAACAAACAAACAAAAAAAAGTGCATGCAACACTCTTGTACATATTTCACCTACAAGTGGCATCATAAATGACATCACCCAGGAATGTTTTTTGTTTTTATTCTTCAGTCAAGTTAAGCATTCCTACATCTCTTTACTATCCAAGCTGCCTCTCCACCTAGAGTATTAAATAAAGTGTCTTGTACACTCTATAGTGTATTTGAAGATTGAGCCAAATGAAACATGGTAAAAGTTTGCCTGACATTCGCAAGAGTAAGATTAATTACAATCTATTCTTACTCAAAAGCTCTACTGCTTTTCCCAACGTCTTAACATGCAGCACATTCAGTCCAAAAAGCAACACAGTTCACACTACCGCTCAAGTTTGGGATCACTTACAAATGTTATTGTCTTCCAAGAAGACATGAAATTAGTCTGAATACAAAATACAGTACAGCAAAAGAACAGGACATGCTAGTTAGAAATAATGATTTTGATGGAAATGATGAATGTATTCTTCAAAATTTGCCTTCATCATCAAAAACACCTTTTGCAGGACATTCTAGCTGTCAATTTTTCAAGATAATCTGATTTCACCCCATGCTTCCTGGAGCATCTTCCACAAGATGTTTGCACATGGTTAATGGAAATCAAGCCATGTACCACTACATCATGTAATGCTTATTTTCTTAATTGGACTAAATCGTTCCAGAATGACAAAGATTTGAAATGTGAAGTAATTTTTTTTGGTTCAAGTAAACATCAAAATGTGAACAGTAATAATTCGAGGGATAAGGGTGAGGCAAATAATTTTGCACTTGTATTCCTTGCACATGAATAAATAAATAAAGTACAAAACAAAGACAAAAAAAATGCATTTTGAAAACATGCATACAACCACCCACCGGGAACAACAGAGTTGTTGGACGTAGATTTTACAACAGGTGTTGTGAAAGCAGGCCTGGTTGAACCAAGCCCGGAGGCTAACAAGGCACTTTGAATGGAATCTGGGTCTATGCTCTTCTTCTTCTTCTTGTTCTTCTTTTCCTTGCTCTTTTTGGAGTCTTTACGGATTAGCCAAGGATCTACAAGAAATAAAATTACAATATAAAATCAGTATAAATGTACAATATACATCAAAGGGTCTTGTTAAAACCGTTAAAAGGAGGATCTACACCCAGGTTCTTACCATCTTCTTCATCCTCACTGGAATCATCCTTGAAGGGGTTGAAGTCATCCTCGTCATCACCTGAGCTGACCGAGTTAAAGCTGTCGTCGCTGTCATCTTTGTCAGAGTCTTCTGAATTGCTCTCATCTGAGCTGCTGCCTGAAAGCCCTCCGGATTTACGGGACTTCTTTGCTCCTTTTTTAACATCTGCACCTGCAGGTAAATTAGCGCAAAAGAAAAAAAAAAAGTTTTCAAACATTTTTTCCTTAGACATCTAAAAAATTTAAAACTGGTAAGGAATGAGGTAAAGAAATGTTTAGTTTTTCAGGACAGAAACGAATTTGGAATACCTTTCCTTTTCTTGCCTTTCTGCTCCTCCTTGGTTTCTGCTGGTGATGGGGTTTTCTTTGCCGATAGATCAATACCCAGTAGGCTGAAGAGCTTCTGTCTGTCTGGAGCAGGGAAATGCTTCTCCACCAGTGACTGCAGGACACCCCTTCAGAATAAAACAAAACTTAAGACCACTGGGATCAACTGGGATTTCCCCAATACAATTATATTAACATGCTCATAATGGTATATACTATAAGATAAACTAATTACTAGAACATAAATCAGCGAGATCGCTTGCAGCATATACCACCTGGCCAAAAAAGATGGGTCAAATTATTGAGCAAAGAAAACTAAGCAGATTTGAAATGACTGGAACTGGGTTAAGAACCCTTCAACACATTATCTGGAACATTATGCTGAAACCTTACCTTTGTGGAAAAAAAAGGGAAAAAAAATAATAATTTAGTCAAACATTTGGTGTTGGATGGTTAAAAGACGTTTAATAGTGGAGAATTTCCATACACACGCAACGTCAATAGAGCTCAAGATTGGGACAAAACAGCTGTGTGGTCATAAGAAAGATACTTGCTAGTCAGACTAAATCAGAAACAAAAAATTAAATGCTTTAATCAGCTAGAGAGAAAAAAGATTAACTTTGTAGCAATGGAAAAGGGTCATGTGATCTAATGAGTCCAGAGTGATAGGTGTGTCATGGTAAGAAGGGAAGTGCATGAAACGACGTGCCTATCATGCATAGTGGCCACTGTTCAAGCCTCTTGAGGCAGTGTTATGATCTGGGGTCGCTTCAGGTGGTCAGGTCTAGGCTCAACAACATTATGTGGCAATAAAATGAAGTCACCTGATGACCTGAATGTACTGAATGACCAGGTCATCGCATTAATGGGGATAAGCATGGGCTTATTCCAGGACCCAAATCATAAAAGAGCAGTTCTGGGAGAATGAGGAATCATTTTTACACATGAACTGGCCACCAGTATGTTGTGCTTTAATCAAAGCTAAAGGTGATTGAATGAAAACCACAAAAAGCACATTAAAAGGGTACATCAGGGGTACCCATGTTTCAGCTGTAGAATTTATGAATTTTAACCCTTTGCTACAGTGATTATGGTGTTATGCATTCTCATGGGGGGGGGGGGGTCCACTAAAAAGGAAAAGACATGAAGGACAAATGTTATGTAAAAGGAGTTACTTTCACTTCACACTAACTGCATCTAGATTTTGTGGACATGGGTCACAGTAGAAAAGAAAAAAGTTGGGCTGTGGTTTCTAGTCGATTAAAATTAAGAAGGAGCTATTAGTTTTAAAGTACCGGCCATGTAAGCTTATTGCTGGAAGGGTTATAATAAACAAATAGTAATCCTGTTTACACCCATTAATGATATCAAAAGGTGCAAATCAAATAATCAGTCACAGTTTTACATATATAAAATATAAAAATGTATGGGAAAATTTTATTCTGTTAGACGTATGCAAAAATGGTACAGAACGTTGTGTTTGTCTTAACCACAAGGTCATTCAAGAGTCACCATTTTTGCATTTCATATTTTCCTTTCATGTCAGTAAGAAACAAGTAAAAACATTTTTATACTGCACGGATGCTTGTTTTATATTG
>JAQMYJ010000009.1:7612068-7639781 GCA_030014305.1 Clarias laeviceps | reverse complement strand
GACACTGTGAAACTGGTTAAATGAGGTTAAAATAGGAACTTTTAATGTTTAATGTTGGTACTTTGACTGGTAAAGGGAGAGAGCAATGGAATGGAAGCAAGATTAAGGACATTGGAGGTGGGTTCAAACTGCTTTACTATGATGTAATCAAGAGTAAGCCAAGAGTGTAGTGTACGGCAGGAAAGTGTCTAACAGGTGTACAACCGGAAGTGGAAGGGTTAGTAATAAATGTCACCAGTGCATACACTCCACAGGTATGAATGTGATGTGAAGGGGAAAGAAGACAAATTAGACAAATTGGTAGTTAGTGTCCCCATAGAAGAAAAAAATGCTGATTAATGGGCATGTTGGAGAAGGTAACAAAGAGTAATATGGAAAAACTGATGATTGTAAATTTTGCAACAAAAAAAAATGGAAATGGCAGTGGTGAGTACATATTTTAAGAAGAAAGAGGAACACAGGGTACAGGGACTCAATTCAAGTTTTATTTGTCACATACACAGTACAATATGCAGTGAACTGCTTATACGACCACCCGTTGTTAAAAAACGTGATTATAAATTATGGAATAAAATAAGAACAAAAAATATAGAAAATCTTTAGCTATAGAAGATAAGAAACTAATTATAAAATATAAATCATATTTCAAAATATAGACGATTTGGCTGTACAAATATAGAAACTGTTTAGGAAATTGACATAGAATTTAAATAGAAATGTCCGGGGAGTGTGCAAATATGCATGAATGTGTAGATGCAATGTCCATAAATGTGCAGTAATGAAATAGAAATGTCCAGGGTGTGGGCAAATGTGTAGATGTGTAATGTCCATAAATGTCTAGGTTGTGTGTGCAAATGTCCATAAATTGCAGTGTGCAAAAATGGTTTAGTCAGCAGTCCTCTTCAGACTCTCTGTATGGTCCTTCAGGGAGCGGAAGTGCTTACCTTTTGTACTTCCTTTGCTGCTTTGCACGGAAGTCCGCATCAACTCTTTTGTCTTGCTGATGTTTAGAGGGAGATTGTTTCTATATACAGTATTATACTCCTTATGCTAATATAATATAATGCTAATATGGTTGGGGTAGCTCAGTGGTTAAGGCATTGGACTACAGTTCAGAAGATCAAAGGTTCAAACCCTGAATTGTTCAGATGTATAACGAGATAAAAATGTAAGTCGCTCTGGATAAGGGCATCTGCCAAATGCCTAGATGGAGATGGAGATATAAAAAAAAAGAGTGTCTATAAAATTAAATCACTTTAGTTACATGTATAGTTACATTGTGGTTACCACTGTCAAGTCCGGTAGTCCTTCAGAGTCCTTAGATTGCTGCCTCAGGGTCTGTGTGCGTGGTGTTTGCATGTTCTCCCCGTGCTTGTTGGGTTTGCTGCAGGCACTCCAGTTTCCTTCCACAGTCCAAAGACATGCAGATTAGGCTAATTGGTGTTCGCAAATTGCCCTTTATGTGTGAATGAGTGTGTGTATGTGTGTGCCCTGAGATGGATTAGCACCTTAAATGCCCTAAGTCTTTTGGGACAGGCTCCAGGCTCATGTGACCCTGCGTACAGGATAAATTGGCATAGATGATGTGAGTGAGTTACACAATTGTGATTACGTCCGTCCATGTGTCATTTGGCACATTGGGCGATGTTTACTCCCCACCCTGGAGATATATCTTTCATTTCTGTGGCAGTTACATAAGGAGTTCCCAGCTCAAAGCCTGATTGTTATTCACACATGTAGAAACATGAGTTAGCCTAATCTGCATGTCTTTGGACTGTGAGAGGAACCCACAACACATGGTGAGAAGATGCAAACTCCATGCTCACATGGGGGGAAATTGAACCCTTGATTCTAAAGGTGCTAAGTTACAGTGCTTACCACTATGCCACCGTGCCACCATTTGTTACACATACAACTAAATATAGACATGAATGGACATTTAAAAAAAAATCAGTTTGTGTGCATACAGCTATGTTTTTCCATGGTAAGGCTGACTTTTGCATGGAATTCCCCTACTATGTCTTACTATGATTCAGCAAGGCCAAGTCCTTTATTTAGTAACTGTAATTTTATCAGGGCTTAGGGTATTATTATTATTATTGTTGTTATTATTGGACTCCATATTAATTTAATTTAATCTCCTGTTATATTGAACTTCCAGCCACCTAACACACAGTATGACTGCAAATCAATCCCTGCTATCTGATATTGCGCAAATGATGATGGGTTCCCTGTTGATTCTGGTTCCTCTCAAGGTTTCTTTCTATTGCCATATCAGGAAGCTTTTTTCCTTGCCACCGTTGCCCTTGCCTTGTTTATAAGGGACAATCTGATTATTTTAATTTAGACATATTTTCCTCACACATTTCATACTCATTTACATTCATTTTCTTTTGATTCTGCAAAGCTACTTTGTGACAATGATCACTGTTAAAAGTGCTATAGAAATAAAAAATCAATAAAATTTCATTGAATTGGTATTATATGACCATAGATGAAAAATAGTTGTTTAGTGTTTTTGTGACTTTCGCTTTTATTATATATGTTTAATATATGACAGGCAAAGCTACATATGGCTGCACAGTGGCTTGGTGGTTGTCGGCGTAGCCTTGCACCTTCAGGGTCGAGGGTTCAATTTCCGCCTCAGGGTCTGCGTGCATGGAGTTTTGCATGTTCTCCACGTGTTTGGTGGGTTTCCTCCAGGTACACCGGTTTCCTCCCACAGTCCAAAGACATGCAGATTAGGCTGATTGGCGTTCCCAAATTGCCCATAGTGTATAAATGAGTGTGTGAATGGATGTGCCCTGCGATGGATTGTATCCCGTCTCGTGCCATAAGTCTCCTGGTATAGGCTCCAGGCCCCCCGCCACACTGTATACAGGATAAAGCGTTATAGATGATGAGTGAGTGAGAGTGGTATTATATGACCGTATCTGTAAATATATATTGTTTTGCGTTATAGTGATGTTCACTTTCATTATACAGTACATGTTTAACATATAACAGGCAAAGCTACATATGGTGGCTTAGTGGTTGTCACCGTAGCCTTGAACCTCCAGGGTTGTGGGTTTGATTCCCGGCTGATCACCATTGGCATCCACAGTCCCTATTTGGACTACAGAGGTTGATAGATGGATGGATGGAAAGCTACATAGGTAGGGGAGGGGCCATGGTTCGAGGGGTGGGGTTTTTCAAAAACAAATAATTGAGGAAATGGGGGGGAAATCTTAGGCAGAACGCAGCAGAATAACACTCCGCTAAACAGCGCCCCCTGTCTGCGGCTCCACCGGGAACAGCCATTTAAACGCTCACATGCTCTCCTGCCTTCAATGACTTCTCAGCAGAAACATGGCGGCGTGGAAGTGAAAACACTGACTCGGCCGAGGTGTCGCAAATGAAACAGCAAAAAGTTTGTTCTTTAGCGCCTTGAAAGAGAAACCTTTGCGAGTAACACTGGAATGTCGTCTTGTTGCTCCGCGCGGATCTAGAATAAGATTGTTGTTTTTTCGGCTCGCCTGCTTACACGCAAAACCCGCATCCTCGTCGGAAAGCAGCAGCAGCAGCAGGAGGAAAGACGCCTGAAATGAACGGGGTAGGTCAGAGCATGACACGCGAGACTCGGATCTCAGTAAATGTAGCTTTAATCGTAGACTTTGGGATTATTTTCTCTTTAGTAAGTCACATCTCTCGTGTCCCGGACAGATCTGTGTCCTGTCTGTGCTCCATTGTTTCACTCTGATAATGGCGGTGTACAGATGCACATGCAGTGTTTGTTTGTCTTTTCCTTGTCTGTCAATGTATTTAATTTACTTACTAAAACTATACTGGCTTAATAACATTAAGATGATGACTTGTGTTTAAAAGTTGGTATATTATAATAGAAGTGAGCAGAGTTAAAGGCCCGGGAGTTGTGTAGGCGTGTTCAATTCCAACATCTTAACCGCGTCCATTCATGGCTTTTATTTATTTATTTATTTATTTACTCTATCAAGCCTACGCTACTTAAAAAAAAATACTTTTACCTAAATACACAGTGCACAACTAAAAGTTGTTTTTCCATCAGAAACCATTAAGTTTTAATCCAATCATCATCATGCTGCACAGAGCAACTTTTTCGAACCTTTTTTTTTTTTTTAAACGCTTTGTTGTTTAATCAAAGAGTAACGACATCAAAGCAAATTTAAAACGACGCAAATAAATACAAAACCCTAAAGCATCACTTTGAGCGTCTCACGCGCTGGTTATTATTTAATACTTATTAAGTATGCCACCTTGGGCATTCAGGTGAACTGGACAAATATAACCTGAATTTTTCAGTACAGTGTGTTTTGTTGCAGAAATAAAAAAATAAAAAATTCTGTTGAGAAATGTAATGTTGACTTAAAAAGACGATACATATTGCTATTGGTTATATGTTCAAAGCTGCAAATACTCCATACTGTTTTTGTATTCTGTTATAAACCGGAAGTGGGCGTGTCCAAAAGCGGAAGATTATTTTTAAAAAAACGCGATTCTTCTGTCCATGTCCCGGAAACGCTCGAAAGCACTTCAAGAAAAGGCGCCATTTCGAATAGCGACTTCCGGGGGGCCGCCTCAGTGAGTTCGGAATAAGGAACTTTCACCAGAAACTTTTATTCAAGCCTTTATTGTGGATCTGGAAAAAAAAAAAAAAAAAGTACATTCTAATATAAGGGTAAAAAATACAAACACTCCAAATATTGCTGATCACCAAATGTATTTGTTGTTTGCTTATGTGTTTTAGACCTAATTTATAAGGAAATTAACAGAGCTGGGAAACTTGCACTTCACATCACAAGCCATGTTGCTCAATTCCAATTTTATTATATTCTTTTTGTTTGCTCAGATCAGGTTCATAATTACATAGTGACTTTTTTTTATATGGCTTGAATATGAACACATCTGTTCTCAGAAATGTCATACTGCTCCGAAGGACGGCAAGCAGTTAGTCAGCTGTATTTGTTGAGGCCCTGACAAAGGGGGAAAAACCCAGACGTTTCATTTAAAGACACTTGCGCTAGGTGTGATTGATTTGTACCGTGCCCAGGAACAATTGCTCCCCCCTTCCGACTTCCCCACTAGTCAGCGTTCATATTATTCTTGACGTCGTGTCCACTTCAGTTTTCTGATAGAATTGACTTCCATATCTGATTCAATCAATGCCTGACTAAGCTGTACCGCACTCGATCCCATTTTCCACAGTTCCTCAGGCTGGAACGATTGTGTTTTCACTAATCATAATGAACCAGATTTTGGGTTTATGTGTCAGGAGGCGGGGCTAATATGGAAATGCTTTTAGCTGTTTTGGCAGTTATTGCTAGCACTGCTGTGAAACCGACGGATTACATCAGCACTCGCACAGAGGCAAAAAGTCGCATGACTTCTAATCTGCTCGTTCTCCTTCAAATCACATGACCACGTGTAGGATATCTATCTGATCTAGGACCACATATGAAAATGACTCCGACCTGATCTGAGACAGTAAAAATAAAATCTGACTTGTCACATTTTAAGATAAAAAAATAATAATAAATTAAGGCTCGTAATATGAACGTAGCCAAAGTGATTGAGATCCAAACTGAAAAGCATTCAATTTGTGCATTCAGATAGCCATGAAAAAAAATCCTTGAGTGACCTTGGGGCCTTAATGTGAATGTAGCCCAAGATTTGTGTAGCCAAAACAGTGGAACAAGCTCAAACAGACAAGCTTATATGGTTTGTGATGGTGCAGGTCAAACAGATAACTTTATTTAGAAGATATGAACAAAATGTTGGAAATAAAAAGTGAGCAGTTGTTTTGGAAGCAAAATTAGTTTCCTTCTCAGTTTCATAACTTTGATTTTCATTTGCATCATTAATCCATGTTTTGTTTATATTTTAGGAAATAATATGCAATGGACGCGCTACACTTCACAGTTTTTTGAGCCACCAGCCCTCGAAGGCGCAGCATCATGAAGAGATCTCTGTCCAAGTCATCCAAGAAGGGAAATCCTCAAGGATATTTTGCACACAGACTGAGACTCAGAATAATTGTAAGGATGAAAAACCTTGCGCATGCAACTTGCTCAAACAGCTAACAATATAAATTATTCTTTGTTAATTTAGTGACCGTTTAGTTTTTAATCTCTTAATGTTGTACGATAATTCCTTTTTTTTTTTAATATATATATTTTTTTACATACTCTGTTGCCCCTAAAACGTCTTCCTTGTCTTTTACAGCCAAAAGACCCAGTACTGTAAATGGAGAGATCGTTCTCCCTACCATGGCTGTGAATGAAGACCTCCAAACTTTAACACACAAAGCAGAGGAAAAGAGCAAGCAGCCGCAGCGTACACAAGCCCGTCTGCTCTCACCAGCCGGAGTCACTCCAGAAGTCAAAAACACTCGCGCACCCTGTCAGAGAAAGGCAGGCTGCCGGAGGGTCAAAACGAGGAAACCTTCGGAGAGGGCGTAAGTTTGTAGCTTTTAAGCCTTTTTGTTTTTACACCAAGTTTATTTTGGGCACTTGATCATCATTCCCACCTTTGGTGCAGTACATTAAGATATGGTCTGATAGCGAGGGGTGTGGTCCAACGGTTTCAAATGGTTTTTAGTGTAGTTTAGTTGCAGTGAGAAAGCAAATCAATCGTGAATTAATGATTGCAAGAAGTGAAACACAAATATTGGGATTTTTATTTATTTATTTATTTTTCTATCCCCTTTGCAAGTTGCCAATAATAATAATAATAATTTATTATTATTATTTTATTGATTGATTGGGTGCAGTGTGATGCTAAATCAAACAACAAATTTCACTCTTGTTTATGCTGGGCAGCACCTGTGTGTGTTTAAGTTTAAGCACCCTAAAAAGAGCCGCTATTAATACCTCCAGGAAAGTCTTTTGTTGACCTGCTCTATACTTATATTGAATTCTTCTACAGCTGTTAAGTTTTTGGACAAATGTAAAACAGTTAATTTATGCCACTGTATTGTTTTGTTATTTAAAGTAGTGACCACTTCTAGTGAACAATGCAAGTCATTCACTCAGTTACTCATGCATGTCTGTTTCCTTTCCTCTTCAGTGCAGAGAGCAAGAATTCCAATAATCGAAAGGTCACAGATTACTATCCCATACGGAGAAGCTCACGGAAAAGCAAAACTGAAATAAAGGTAACTGATCGTGTTGGTGCTGAATTGAGAAAATCTCCTTTAGAATTTAAACTGTGGCTGAACTGGGATGCCACAGAGGTCTGCTTTAAATTATTGATGGTTTGAGTCAAGCAATCAAGGTTTATTACGTGTGTGTCAGCTAGGAATGTTTGATAAACTCATGAATCATGGTGTGTGTGGACTTGAATGTATTTCTTATTATTTTTCCTGCAGTGTGAACAGAAGAAACATCTGGACGAGCTGATCACAAAAGGGATAGAGAATGGAATGATGGTGAGTATAAGTGATTTGAGAGATGCTACACGAGAATGTGCATCAAATTTGTTAAAATTGAATTGAACGTGAACTTTTTTTTTTTTTTTTGCCCCCCCGTAGGTGAAACACATCGAAGGAAAGGGGAGAGGCGTTTTCGCCACGCAAAGCTTCCAGAAAGGGCAGTACGTAGTGGAGTATCACGGTGACCTGCTGCTGCAACCCGATGCCAAAAAAAGGGAGGCTCTATACGCACAAGACCCTGCTACGGGCTGTTACATGTACTACTTCCAGTATCTCAGCAAAACGTACTGGTATGTCATAAGCACGTCTTTTTATTTTTAGTGACTTTATGGGAAAAACATTTTCGACAATGAGATTTAAAGATCAAGTTTAGCTCTTAAAAGAAGCTCATGTTTTTTTTTAGTTTTTTTTGAAAAATGGGTGAAAATGCCTGTGATTATTTTACATACCATAGAAACTTTACTACAGCCTTCTGTTCTTTGCTTTGACCTCAGCGTGGACGCCACGAAGGAAACTGACCGCTTGGGACGGCTTATTAACCACAGTAAGAACGGCAACTGTCAGACCAAACTGCATGATATCAATGGAATACCTCACCTGATCCTCGTGGCCTCTCGAGATATAGAAGAGGACGAGGAGCTGCTGTACGACTACGGAGACCGAAGTAAAGCCTCCATCGCCGCTCACCCGTGGCTTAAACACTGATGGATTCCGAGAAGGGAACAACTTGTTTCTTAAATCCAGTTTTTAATGTAATTATTGCCTTAGCAAAACTGAGAATGTTTAGGGGGTAGTACTTGTCAGGGTGTGTTCATCAGTGACTTAAACACATTTAGGTTACGGTACATATTCCACATGTCCTACATGACTTTTTAAATATATTTATCCTGCTCTGACATGCTAGTTTTGACACTTTTTTTTTTTTTTTCTTTTTTTTTTTTCTTCCATTTCCACCCCCTTTTTTTGTATATTTTATATACTTGTAGCGCAGTGCTTCCAAAGCATGCAGTTGTAGTCAAACTTTCTGCATTTTTATAAGGAGTTTTCTTAAGCCAGTGTATAGTATTTAGTGGCTTAGCAATAACTATTTATGATGTGCAAACAGTTCTGTGGAATGCAAAGTGATGCTTAGAAGAGCCATGTTTTAAAAGCTTGGAAAAACTGGACAGTACCCCATCCTTTGGCTTAATTTGGAGTCTTACAGTTTTACAATGTGGAGCGTGATGCTAATGATTTGAAAAAAAATCTGCCTGAACCTCTTTTTGAGTGTTCGGAATGAAATGACCCAAGTGTGAATATTCAGCTGATTGTCTATGCTGGGACTGAAGCCTTGTTTAATAAAATGATTTTATGCAAAGTTTTGTCTTGTCTACATATTTATGAGCACTGGAGCGTTGAAGCATGAAATTCAACCAGATATCGCTCCGTATTTTCATTTGTTTTGTCATGGATAATGAATTGAAGCCTTCTATAGAAATTCTTTCAAGGGTGTGTTTTAATTTTTTTTAATTTTATTAATAATAAAAATACATGATACTCTAACTATCGATTTTTAAGTGTTTCTTTTACTATGGGTTGGGTGCCAGTCCATCAGGTCATGTCATGTGACTACACTTTCAATACAATTTAGAGCAGACAATCCAATCTGGCAGTAAACTGGGAGACAATGTACACGGTAACTCGATCGAACCGGGGACTCTGAAGCTGCCATTCTCTGATCATTTGCTAGCATAATTCAACTCTGATCCTTTTTTACAGCCCATTCATTAACTTTTCATTTAAAGCACACTTCTTTTCTTTTTTTTTAGGATTTAACCCTTACGTGAAAGAATTAACTAATAGCACTATAACCTCTACAATCTACAGAAAGATTTCACCATCCCCACGTTTAATGTTATCACATAATCCTGTGTCACAGGGTCTACAGGTCTATCCCAGGAGACCTAGGGTGCGAGATGGTACGTTCAAGACAGGGTGCTGCTAATCTATTGCAGGACGCACACATTGCAGGCAATTTAGGACCACCATTTAACCTAATCTGCAGGTCTTTGGACTCTGAGAGGAAACCGGAGTACCCGGAGGAAACCCACCAAGCACAGGGAGAACATGCAAACTCCACGCACACAGACCCGAGGCGGGAATGTGAGGCCTCAGTGCTAGTCACCCTGCCACTGTGTTTTATGTTATTGTCTATAATTCTTCACTCTGCATGAGTTTTTTTTTTTTTTAACATTTATTGGCGCAAATCAGGGTGAGAATGAAAATCTAAAAATGCTACTCAGGTGTTCCCTTTTCTGGCCACCAGAGGCCACTAGTGAGTAATTTTATCCTCGATAAAAATAATCTCATTTGCCTCAAATGAAAACGTATATGCTTCATTTTGACATTGCTTTTTTATATTCATATAAAGAAATTTATATTTCTTGTCATTTAAAAAAAAATACATTTTTTTAAGTTTAAACTTTTAAACTTCAAATCCCAATCCATACATATTAGGCTACAGGACACTGATACCCGGACCAGTTACGCGACGGATGTTTCTACACGAAACTATTAACCTGCTGCACACGACGGAAGACTTGCTATTGTGTTTGTTCAATTATACTATTTGTTCTTTTTCTGCGGGGAACATTTTTGTAAAGTAAGTAACGTTTCCAAAGTCATGTACGTGTGTTTCTAATGTTTGGTTGGTTGTTTGTATAATTTTTTAGTCGATAGCAGCAGCAGCACTGGTTAGGTGTGGGTTGTAGTTCAAATTGTTTTCCACTCGCTCTGTAAGCGTACTACATAGTGGATATAGTTATGTCTTATCCACACTCTATAGTGCACTAAATCCGTAATTTTAATCCGATTGGGATTCAGGTAACTGGATTTCTGGCATTTTCTCCTGTTAGAAGAGGAGAACTGTTTATACTAAACACTAAACAAACGATAATATATGTGTCTCTGTCGACTTTTGGATAAATTGTCATTAATCCTTTATGTTTAAATGTTATGTAATGTTTTTTAATTCTGTGTTGTGAGCTCCATAATTTGTAAAAGTCTGTTGTGTTTGGAAATAATGTTATCTTCTCATCTTAAATGCCAAATTATTTGTAAAAAATTACCAAACACAACAGCTCACTTTTACAAAATATGGTAAGGTATTTAAAATCTAACACAATTCTAATTTATTTCTCAGTAGTCTGTGTGCTTGTGTTTGTCCGGGTTGCCAGTTATGAGCCACTAATTCCATCCACTGTTGGTTCAAATTCCCTCCCAGTTCATTATAAATAATATAGGATTTGCACTAAATTGCCCCTTTTTAATAAAATTTATAATAATAAAAAAAAAAACAATATTATAAAGCAATATGAGAAATGCTATTTGATAACAGTGAGAATAAGAGACGTTTTATCATGAAAATTCATGCCACGGTAAATATAAATCAAATGAACGGCGGTGGTTAGCACAGTGGCTGCGTACCTCCAAGGTCCGGGTTCAATTCCTGCCTCCAGTCTGTGTGTGGATGTTTGCATGTTCTCCCCGTGCTTGGTGGGTTTCCTCCGAGTACTCCAGTTTCCTCCCACAATCCATAGACGTGCAGATTACGCTAACTGGTGTTCCCAAATTGCCCATAGTATGTATTATCCTTGCGATGAATTGTCACCCTAGTCCAGGGTCTACCCTGCCCTTTGCCCCAAATCTCCCAGGATAGGCTCCAGGATAAGTGAATCTAAAAAGATTTTAAGAGCTTCATGTTTAGATTATGAGATTATACCAGCAAGACGTACCATGTTACATCCAATTTCAGGCTATAATGGTTTGTTTGTTTGTTCTAATTATCTAATAAGAATGTGTTTTATTTCTTGTAAACTTTCTATTAGACAATGAACGAGTGGAGTCCTCTGGCGAAAGTCTATGACCCCCTCAAGGCTGGCAGCATCGACAGCACGGATGTCGAGCCTCATGACCGGGCCATATGGAGGGCAATGAATGCCAACTACAAGCCCAACAAAGATGTAACGGGTGACCCTCAGCTCACACTGTTTGTCGCCCGGCTCAACAAAACCACATCGGAAGAAGACATTCGCGTCGTTTTTTCCAAATTCGGTGACATCCGACGGGTGCGGCTCGTCCGGGACGCTGTGACCGGCTTCTCTAAAGGCTACGCCTTCGTGGAGTACAAGGAGGAGCGCTCTCTAATGAAATCATGGAAAGAGGGCAACAAGATGGTAGTAGACCAGCACGAGCTCTTTGTGGACTTTGAGCAGGAACGTACGCTGCAGGGATGGATACCTCGCCGGCTCGGCGGCGGCCTGGGAGGAAAGAAAGAGTCAGGCCAGCTGAGGTTCGGAGGCAGGGACCGACCATTTAGGCGACCCATAAACCTGCCCGGTGCGATGACCAGACCAGTCGATCGGTGGAGAGATGGAGACGGAGGGAGAGCGGAACGACAGAAAGATGAGAGAAGAGATGCGTCTCCGGGTTGGGACAGAGAGCACGGGCGACAACGGAATCGCAGGGACGAATGGGAGCGAGGTGGCAGGGATTACCATAAAGACAGGAGGGACGCCAGACGATACAGGGACAGGAGTAGCGAGAGAGAATCTAACCGAGGGAAAGATGAAAGGAGATATCGGGACTCGTACAAAGATTCAGAAAAAAGATGACTCGCTTATAAAGTTCTTGTTGATTTTACAAGCATTGCTTTTTCCTAAATAAAAAAAAAAAGCAAGTGAGTTTTGAGGCGGGAAAAGATCTGGATGGGGCGGAGCTAAGTGCACAGAAAAGCATAAACCGAGTCCGAGTATGAAGAACCCATGGTTGTGCTTGGTTTGCATTCCATAGTGAAATATATTAAATTACCAAGATTTCTAGAGAAAGTTGCATTTGTTGCATTAGTCAGGATGTTGAAGAAACCTAAGAGACTTTGAATAACTGTACCAGGAAATTTGATTATATGAATTATATGAATAAAAACCCCAACGACAGCATGATGTATAAAATATTTTAATGGCCAATAAGATGTAATTATGCAGCATTCTTTGTTACCGTCCATTAAAGATCTGTAGTGTGGTACATTCATCATTATGAAATTCCTGAAATCTTTTTATAACCACAAAGGATGCATATTTATTTCTTTTAAATAATGAGTAAAATCTAGGATTCTGGCAAGGATTCCATGCTCACAAAGAAGCTTTTGTCAGTATGTCGCTTTAACTGTGCTGGCGTTTTCATGCTTTGACTAAACAACTCTAGAACTGCCAGCAGAAGCACCACACATGTCATAAGAATGCAGAACAGCTGGTGATGGACATTTGCTGATGGGAATCTTGTGAGAGCCTAGAATGTCTGGATGCTCTTTTTTTCTTTAAATTATAGCAGTAACAACATACTTATGTACATGTTCCGTATTTTCCCTCATAATTGCTGTGCAAGCTTTAGGTTTAAACCTGTAAAGTGCCATCTTTTTATTTGCGTTCTTCAGGAAAGTAAATCCGGATCTGCCTTCATTAGGCATGGAATTGTTTCATTATTCAATTTGAATTTAACAACATGATAAAGTGCCCTATTCGAAAATACTACTCACAGCGTATGAGCATGGCCTCCTTGGTTCGCCTTATGACTGCAACCATGATCATAATCTGCCTGCTCCCGTAATTCCGTAATTTTGTAATCAAACGCGCACATAAAACAACTTAAAACCTTTTATAGATGCTAACGTCGGAAGCGTCATGTAGCTGTATCTGTGTTCGAGCTGTTCTATATCCGTTCAGCCTGCTGGGAAGTGTGACCGTAACAGTGGAGTGTATGTATTGCTCATGACATCGCAGGGACGGGAAGTTAAGGGATTAGAGGGTCTTGTGTGCTTCGTCAGTGTTCGGTGAGTTACATGTGCTGTAAAGCTTCCTGCGCTTGCTCTGTATACACGTCGTCTTTACGGGACCACGGGCTGAAGCTGTCGTCGAACTGCGCCGTGCTCCTCTGCGAGTTGCGCCGTTTGTCCCGGGAGAAGAAGCTAAACCTGAAAGGGAGAGAAAAGACGTTGCAGTTAGCTTTCTGAGAGAGGGTGTGCAGCACGGATCATTTTCAATCTACAGGACGCAATTCAGTACGGAGTCGTGATCTTAAAGGTCTGAGTGTCACCAGGTGTCTGATACTGAACCAACACAGACTGTACCATTTATTAATTCATCTGATTCTATACAAGCTTCAATAAATAATATTTATAATCATAAGTAGCAACTTGGTGGTGCTGGAATTTGAACTCAACAGCCCAAAAGCACTGAGCACCTCGACCCTGAGAACTTGTGTTCTAAACTGCATTCATTATAAAAAAAAAAAAAAAAAACTACAGTGGAACCTCCCGTAAGACGAGCAAAGATTTTTAATAAATTTTGACTTGGAAAACGAGCAAGTCTTGGTTTACGAGTACCGAGTATCATGTATCATGCATGCGCTTTTTGTTTTGACGCCGAACGTCAAAACAAGAAGTCTCTCTTGTGCTGCGGAATTGTGGGTAATCGTCTCCCCTGCTGGGTCTTAGTGCTCGTCTCTTACTGGTATAATCGACATCCGTGCACCGTGTGTGTGTGTAAAACATCTATTTTGTGTTTGTATGCGTGTGTGTACAGCGCGTGTGTACTGTTTATTATAACACACGTGTGTGCGCGTGTGTAAAGCAAAAGAAAGTCTCATTAGAGAGGTTAAAGATCCATTTTCTCTCTCTCTGTATCAGCCTGCACTTTGTCATTGGACTTCGTGCCCCTTCACACACACACACACACACACACACACACCTCCACCTCTCTCGCTTTCACACACACACTCTCTCTCTTTCTCTCTAATGGAAACACTGCTCTGTTGCGATTTTTTTCACAGGTTAAGTGCAGATTCATTTGTTTGTTTTACTTTACAGCAGTTATTCCGTTAGTATGCCCTCATGCAAGTGTCATTAACGATGTTCCTTGTTAATTTTTAATTTTGTCTTTTCATTTGTGTGTGCGTGTGTGTGAAAAACTCAAATAAGAGAGGAAGAAGGGTTACCGTGTAAGACGAGAAGAGGGAGAGGGGGGTCTAATTTCTCCTATCCTTTTACTTTAGCTTCACACACACACACAGCGCCTGCGCGCATAAACGGAAACACATCTGTCAGGATTTATTTTAAAGGTAAAGTGCAGGTTAATTTGTTTTATTTTTACTTAATATTTTGTATTCATTATTTTTATATATATATTTTTTGGGCTGTGGAACGAATAATTTGAGTTTCCATTATTTCTTATGGGAAAATTTGGCTTATGAGTGTTTTGAAATACAAGCCGCTTCCGGAATGAATTATGCTCGTAATCCGAGGTTCCACTGTAGTCTATTTTCATTCCACTGTGCATCTGAGGATATCAAGATAAAGTTAAGTCTTTCTTCTAATGCAATTAGAGATAAAATTGTGAAGTACACATATAAGGCCAAAAGTATGCAGACACTTGACTCACACTCATACATGGACCTTCACCACATAGTTGGAAAAACTTCTTGTACAGAACGTCTTTCTGTGTTGTAGAAAATAAGATTTTGCTTCAGTGGAACTAATGCCTTGTTCAGACTGCAGACAAATCTGAAATGTCTGAGCGGACTTTTGGAAAGATGCATCAGTACAGGCACAGATAGAGGGAATGTAGACGTTTCACTTCGTCCTCCGTCCAGGGATTACTGATCTCCAATTCAACTCACTCACTCATCTTCTATACCGCTTTATCCTGTTTTCAGGGTCGCGGGGACCTGGAGTATATCCCAGGAGGCTTAGAGCACGAGGCAGGGTACATCCTGGACAGGGTACCAATCCATCGCAGGGCACACACACAACAGGCAATTTGGGAACGCCAATTAGCCTAATCTACATGTCTTTGGACTGTGGGAGGAAACCGGAGTACCCGGAGGAAACCCACCAAGCACGGGGAGAACATGCAAACTCCATGCACACAGAGACGGGAATCGAACCCGGACCCTGGAGGTGCAAGGCGACAGTGCTAACCACTACACCACCGTGCCACCTCAATTCAATTAAAATTTTAAAACTGTAGTGCTTTTAACAGCATTACAGAATGAAATATTTATGGAAATAAATTAGAACACACAAGGAAAAAAACTTAAAGACTATAACTATCAGTTCGTTCCAGTATTTCCATATCAAGTGTGTACTTGAATATCTGCGTTGTGTTGCAAGCGATTTAATAGACGGTGTGAAATCCGTCTTGAGTTAAATTAAAAATTGAGTGAGTAAATTAAATTAAATTGAGTGAGTCCAGACTGAGACACATCTTTAGAAATCCAATTTAATTTGTTTGTTTTTTTACTGTTCAGACTAAATGAAAGCAATCCGATTCCAAACTGACTGTAATCTGGGTGTAAGCTGACAGCCTGAACAAGGCCTTAAGAGGCCCGGAAATGTCGCAGCTTAGCAATGCCAGTGTGCACAAAGCGAACTCTATGAAAACCAGCTTGTTAAAGCTGAAATAGCTTTGACTTTAACTCCTCTGCATATGAATTGAAATGCCAGGGCTTCTCACCCAACATTACAGCCCAACTTCTTGTGCTCTTGTGGCTGAATGATAAAAAAAATTCTCCACAGCTGCTCCTTCCCAGGAGTGTGGATCTTATTACAACAGGGGACCAACTCCATAACAATGCCCAAAGTTTCAGTCCTAAGGTCTGCTCAAACATTTGGCTATATAGTGTCCCAAATATAAAAAGGTAAACATGTTTTTTAAAATAAATGAACAATAATAATACACCATGTTTAAAATAATGGATTTGGTCCAAATTCCATAATTTGTGTAGAAACATTTGCATTTCAAATGCAGCTCTGTCACCATGTCCAGGACTGGGTGCCATTTGTGTCTCACTGATATTCCTTTCACAAATACGTATGTAAGAATAAACAAATGCGTACAAGATGAAACATCCACTGAACATCTCATATCTGAAACATCCTTTTCCATGAGACATCTATTATAGGTTTTGAAATAAAATGATCAACAGGAAATGATGTAATCCAAATTTCCTGATGATTGTGTGAAGAAGAAGTAAAGTATTTTACTTTTAGTGGTGTTGACTGACGAGATCATTTGGAAAGTTGAAAGTAATTACAAGTAATTTTTTAAGGGTCCTCATGGTATTAAAGAAGGACACCTGTCACCAACATTTTATGGATTTGCTATTCTGTATTTTGTGGATAATTTTACTAGGGGCGTCCAAATCAACTCAGGACTTTTGATTGTGCAGAATAACAGAACACAGTTATGAGAGTAAAAACTCCTTTTATTTCTCTATATAATCCGCTGCTACACTAATCCACTTATCCCTGCGTTTCACTAGTGCTTGGATCCCATCAAGGTAGAAAGTTTTCTCAGTGCTTTCTTCACGTCTGAAACGCAGGCCTCCCAGGAACTCCTTAAATGGCCAAGCATGTGGAAATGGTTTGGAGCGAGGTCAGGACTATATGGGGGATGTGGAAATAAATCCCAGCTGAGTTCCTGTAATGTGCGAGTGAAGTGTTTGTGAATTATTGTGTGTACAGTTCCCACAGAGAGATGCGTCTCTTCTGCGAGTTGGCAACAAGTTATCCAGCGATTTTCAAGAACCAGACGCTCCCATGTTGTTCACAGAAATGATTGCTGTGTGCTCTGAGCCACCGTGACCAGGATCGCTATTCACAAACGTACGGCCTTCTTGAAGTACAAATGTTTTAATGCGGCTAAGCGTCTCATCACCGCACTGTGCTTGAAGTCTGTAAATCAATCGAGTTAACGGCGTCATCACAAGTCCCGGTTTGACTTGAACACCCCTCGTTAAAAACACTCCATCCCGTTACTAGTTTAAGAGCAGAACGCAGCTATTATTAAAAAAAAGAAACCTTTGGTAAATGTTTTTGAATGCATGTTTTCCTAGATCGAATGTTACACCCGGCCATGGAATCACCCTGTGACCTCCCCTACATTAAGTAAACAAACATTTCAGCCATCCATATGATAGTGAGTCACACCAGGAAATGTACAGAAATGTGCTGGGGCTAATCATTGTTAGGGTTTTAAAATCCTTAGTGAGCCAGTGAGTCATGGTTAAGTCACAAGAGTTAGCATGTGAGCTGGACCACATTAAGAGGAAACGCTGGTTTTATTCTGACTGGCTGATTCTAACGACCTTCCTGCTAACAAACTCGGGACAGCACAACCCCACAATCAGCCAATCAGAATATTCTTGGTGTTATGACCGTCTCCAGTGAGCGGTCGGAATGGGGAAGGCATGCAGTGCCAGGAAAAAAAGAGAAAGAAAAAAAATAATAAAAAAAATAAAAAAAATCACATGCAGGTAAGGTGTTAAAAACAGAACACAAAGGTCAACGATGAAAAAGGGGCCGTACAAGAGAAACAAGTCGTCTGATTGGCTGTAAAGTGGGGTCATCTGCAATCAAGCCAGCCGCCACCATCGGCATAATGGCTGTGAAGATCCTGTTGCAGAAAGGCACAGACACGGAGAGTTGAGCAAAAAAAGGGAACAGAAATCACAAAATAGCTCGTGCTAATGCTGGACGTCTGCCTAAACATCTCATTAGTCAGGATGCTCCACTGACACCAGGATCAATAACGATCGTGCCAGTAACATGTCAATAACCTTCTACAACTTCTACTGACTGTATGTGCTTGAAAGCAGCGATTTAATATTTACACAAGCTGTTCTGTTCATGTTTTCCTGCAGATATATGTGCCTGTGTGTGATTATTTGTGTGTGTGTGCATATGTGTGAGAAGCAAGCCTAAGAAGAAGTAGGAGGAACTTTGTGGTACGCACAAGCGCTTTATGCCCGACTCTGGCTGGGCACCGGTTCGGGAGCGGGGCCTGAGCGTGGGCGAGGGGTCCGGAGTGGGTGGGTGTACATCATCTTCTTGCTCTTCACTAAAGAAAACAGAACACACAAGTTTATGGGTGAATCAAAAATAGCTCCGTATTGACATGACAAATGAATCAGCATGTTATACCACAGCTCTCTGATTGGCCAGAGCTCTCAGGGTATTTCTGTGTGTGATGCAAATCACAGGTTCATAATAAAGCACAAATTCTAATGCAGTGACATTTCTACATTATCATAATGAAGGACACTTATTTGTGTGTGCGTGTAACTAATATGTCGATGATGTCAATAGGTAGACATTTATTTATTTATTTATTTTTTGTATCACAGTGGTTAAAGAGTTGGACTACTGTTGGGAATGTTGAGAGAAATGTAAGTCGGTCTGGATAAGGGCGTCTACCAAATGCCATAAACGTGAAATGTAATTGTAGTTAAAGATGAAGCTATTGATTTTGGTTTTCTGACATCTTCAGTTTGCACTTTGTGGTTTCTCAATGGGCTGGCGAGGGAACGTCTGCTTTTAACGCAACTGATAACAGTAACAAACGTCTTAACTATAAAAGAATAAAAATTATAATGTGAATCTTAATCATGAAACTCAGCAAACTGCCCAAATCAGCCAATCAGAATATTCTTGGTGTTACACTTTAGTAGAACTTCAGGGCGTTAATGCGTCACACCATTCCATCCTGTTATTGATTATTTTCCTAAAACAGCATGTGATCTTTTTTCATTTTATCCCATGGATGGATGGTTCTGTCTATGTGCCGCCCGGCACATCAGGCGATGGATATACACCCGCTGTTTCTGTGGCAGTTATTCACAGGATCAGGTTGGCAGTGCCCGATTGTAATCCAACACCTTAATATATACAGGAGCCACAGTTTATATTAGCATGATTAATGATAATATAATATTTATACATTTTACTCATATGCAGTACTGTATTCCTTCAAAAACTATAAAGCTCAGTTAAAATTACAAAGTCAGTATCTGACATGACATAAAACAATAAAAAAAAAAAATCCATAGAAAAGTTTGTACACAAGGGGCTAAGACTTTTGCGCATTGCTGTATGTCATACACTGTGGCCAAAACTGAAGTGATGGAAAGATTTTCTCTTAAACCTCCAGTCACCATGTTTACAAAGAAGGAAACAACAACAGCCTGTTTATGAATATGTAATATAACAGACTGGAAGCAAAATCAGCCGACCCTTTGTAATAGGCGATTTCCTCTTGCAGCATGAACACTTTGGCCTTCAGCTCATTTCTCTCATGCAGGACGTCTCGCAGCTCTTGCAGAGTGAAGCGTGGTCGGTTTGGATCTTTCGGATCGAAACCCACATCTTCCTCACTCAATGCCTCCTGTCGAACGAGAGGAATGAAATAAAGGTCAGCACCACAACACAGGGTCTGTGAGCGAACTGTTGTTCCACACAAATGTACAGATTAGTCCGATTAGTTAGACTTCATATCATATTAATTTGACTTTTCAGATTAGTTATTGTATTAGATTTGATTAGATTAGATTTTGTCATTGTACAAAGCCAATGAAATGCAGTTAGCATCTAACCAGAAGTGCATAAGTGGCCTATTTACGATAAATAACAATATGGTAAATGAGAGTATTGGTCCATATGTACAGGGATGAGGGTCCTTAATATACAGAAGGTGCTACTACTACTTACACACATCCCTATTTCTACAAACCCTTTTCTGAAGCTGCCTGCAGTGTGAACTAAAATTCAGTCAATCAGAAAAAATTTTTCTGCTGTTGCTATATGGTTACTGAACACTACAGGCTTTCTCAGAGGCTTTAACTAATTTGCTCTGAATTCTGAATGATAATGAATTAATTACTGATTAGCTAACTAGCAAATCGGATTGTGGCGCATCGTTGATGGGGGGGATTCTTTTTTTTCACGTGATCGGCACATCTCGACTGAGTGATCGTGTTATTACAATCGCAACGTGGACGTTTTTGATGGTGGATTGCTGAAGGAGGAAAAACTATCTAAGAGTTTATTAAACTTTAAAAACTGTTATGGGTGAGATTCTTCAAGATCATCAGTTTCAGGAAAAAAGAACATACTGATGAATTTACTAAAGCTACGATCACTTGTACGATCGAGTCATCGGCGTCTTCAACCAGGTGGAAAGAAGGATGGATTCCGTTTTCGAGTAAACAGCACAAGTGAGCTCATTATGCTTCATTTTTTATGTGTGACTGTTCTACCCTTAGGTTCTGTAAGTGCATTTAAAATTGTTCGGTAGTTTAGTAGGCCATGTTTTGGGTGTCCTCTGAACGCAGGATATTTCTTTCTTAGTTCTACATTCTTAGGACTATTATCAAAGTGGGAGTGCTATTGGTTCAAGTAGTGAAGTACACATTTATTGCAGGATTTGTAACAAATTGTACAAATTTTATATCATTTTTGCAACCTCCTTATTGGTTAACACTAGCAGTGCCGTGCTGCTGAGAAGCTGTGTGCAGACTTTAAGTTGGAATGGTTTCTTGCCGGTTGCTCAGTGCAGGAGTTGACACTGTAACTCGGTCAAGACCTTACATTTTACTGGATCAACATATACCATTATAGTTCTTTTTAGAATTTCTCTTGCATGACATAAGCTTTACTAATGTCTGGATCTTCAAACGCTTACAAAACCTGTTCATGAATTTCAAAAGAAGAATGCAGTTAGTGCTGCTCTGGAGTGCTGTGGCAGCCCTACACCTTATATTACAATGCTTAATAATATTTCAGAGCTTACATACAAAATATTTAATAACAGCCAGACATTCTATAGTTAAAGTACAATCGCGGTTCAGATGCATGGTTTTTATTATTTATTTATTTTTTTAAAGCAGCTCACTGTTTCAGGTCTCTGAAAGAAATGATTTGCTACGACTTAAAATACACCTAATGCTCTACTTACATCCATCATGCTTCATAACGCTCCATTTTATAGCATAGATATAATTAGTGTGCATATCTTGAGCTTCAGATACACAGTACAAGTCTTGGCTTGCTTTCTGAAAAAAGACCACTGGGGCACTTGATTAAATTTTTTTTTTACTGAGCTTGCAGTTTTAACTCCAAAGACTTGCCAGAAAGCCAGTGAGCAAGTCGGTTTGAACAAGTCCTTTCACTTAACTGCACATCTACAGTATGTGCCTGGAAAAAAAAACTGAATTTCTTTCAATTCACTGTTGAAAGAAACATGCATATACAGGGGTTTTCATTGTCCCAGTAGTCACAAACACATCACACACACACACACACACACATGCTGATGAGTTAAAAAAAATCCCCAACAATGAAAAAAAAAAAACTCATTTGCATTAACACTTAGCACACGAATGAACCAACACAATTGTTGGCTTATATGAACCACACCCAAAACACTGCAGATGACTCCCACACACACACACACACACACACACACACACACACACACACACACACACACACACACACCTTCTACACACACCAGATGAGCTAATGCTCTAATAATAACAGTGACACTACAGGCGGTCACTGCAGGAGCGATGCAAATTAGTTTCAAACTGTGCAGCCCTGTTAAGCTTAAAGGTTACCCATAACAACACAGCCTCTTCCTCCTCCTCCTCCTCATCTGCTTCATCCTCATCTATAAGCACTTGGCGGTTATGTGGAGCCAAGGACAGCGGAGGATCGTGTGATATCACGGGCTTGGGGAGCAAATTCTGACCCAAAACAAGGGTTTTAATAAAAAAAATAATAAAAGTTATGAAAAGTATGAAGGCCTACACAAAAACAGGCACAAATTAACTCTTTTTATTAGACTGAGTGATATTGTATAAGGATAACACTGTTCTATTTGTATTATGGGTATTATTAGTGCTTTCGAAAATCATCAGAACCCTAAAAGCTATGCTGTCAAAACCGCAATAGAGTATTATTCCTTCTTCATGTAAGGCACATTACAATAAACCTCATAATAAACAGAAGCGGGTGTTTCCAATCGGCATGAGGTCATGCTTCACAGCAACAGATTTCTTTTCGTGTTAGCCCACATATTCACTGAACTGTTCCTTTAAATGTCCCTAGGTCATGTTCTTCTAGCTTGCCGGCCAAACCACAGCTATATTTATCTACCGGCTCAGCCTCGACTCGCCCATGACACACCGACGGGTCCGTCTGATTCACTGCAGTCACGGAGGTGCGAACTGTCCTGATACGCAACCTCATCACATTTAGGGCAGCGTCAACTTGGTTTGCAACAACAACAGAGGGCACACAATTGATTTTTAATTTATATTATAGGGAATTTTGTGTAGATTTATGACATATAAGCCACTTAGCTTGATTTAGGTTCCAGGTTGTAACACAAGGCACTGTATTTATAATGTGACAAAATTTCTTTGTAAATTATTGTATAAAAACATTTAAGGCTGTAAAAAACAATTAATTACATTTAAATTATTGCTTTATCAACTAAGAAAAAAAAAATACATACACTACCAGTCACCTTCTTATTCAATGTTTTTTTTCCTTTATTTTCATCGTTTTCAACATTGTACTGTATATTAACACTAAAGACGCTGAAATAATGACAGAACAAATATGGAATTGTTTAGTCAACAAAATAGTGTGAAATAACCCAGAATGTTTTATATTTTCAATTCTTCAAAGTAGCTACCTTTTGCTTTGACGACAGCTTGGCATTCAACTGGAGTCAGTCTCATGAGGTAGTCAACTGGAATGGTTTTCCAACAATCTGGAAGTTGTTCCCAGAGACGTTGAGAGCTTGTTGGATGATTTTCCTTCACTCTCTGGTCCAACTCATCCCAAACCATCTCAACTGGATTTTAATCGGGTGATTGTGAAGACCAGGTTATCTGATGCAGCACTTCATCACTCTCCTTCTTGAACAAATAGCTCTCAAATAATCTAGGGGTGTGTTGTAAAGTGTGCCCACAGTTTTAACTAAGTCACCAACAGTGTCACCAGCAAAGCAGCTGCACACCATCACACCTCCTCCTCCCTGCTTCATCGTGGGAACCACAGTTTCAGGAACCGTATGTTTGCCCTCTCTACTTATAAGACATGATAATTAGAACCAAAAATCTCACATTTGGAATCATTAGACCAAAGGAGAGTTTTGCACTGATCTAATGTCCATTTCCAGGTCTCTGCTGCTTGTTGTTCTTCTTTGCTGTAATTCGACCATGATATAGATGTTGTAATATATCTGCTGCTTGAAGGCTTTGTAAATCTGAGTCTGGTCATTCTAATAAACTTATCTTCTGCAGCAGAGGTAGCTCTTGGTCTTGCTTTCATGAGAGTCAGTTCCATCATAGGAATTTGGTGATTTTGGTGACTGTACCTCTTTTTTTCTTTCTTAAAGTAATGAGTGTCTTTTCTCTTTCCTTAACTGAGTGTTTCTTGCCATAATATGGATTTGTACAGTAGTGGTATCAGCACTAATAATCACTCTGTACCCACCCTTTTCTTTGCACAAGACAACTGATGGTCTAAAGCAAGAAGGCAAGAAATGTCACAAATTGACTCCTGACAAGGCATAAGTGAACTGAAAACCATTCCAGGTGACTACCTCATGACTCTAATGAGAGGATGCCACGAGTGTGCCAAGCTGGCACTTTGAAACAATCTGAAATATAAAACATATTCTGGATTGTTTAACACTTTTTTTGTTTACTACAGACGTGTTCCTTATATGTTCTTTCATAGTTTGTACATTAATGTTGAAGACATCCAATGTTGAAAATAATAAACATAAAGAAAAACCACTGAAGAAAAGGGTGTGTCCAAAATGTTGACAAAAAAATATTAATTATTATTAATAATAAATTATTAATTATACTGTACATGGTACATTGTATTTTTAGTTTATTTCTGATGTAATGTTTTATGTGGTGTTAAGTAAATTACCACTTTCATCTCTCATTAGTAGTTTAATAAGAGAAAGTAATTAATTCCACTTCCTGGAAAATGGTAAATAAATAAAATGTTTAAGCATGTAAATAATTATTAATTATAAAATAGAAATAAATGCAGCAGAAACTTGTAGTCAAGGTCATGTTTTAAATTAAATTTAAGACGGTGAGGCTCTAGTGCAAGCTATTTTTGATGCTTGGTGCTTTAAATGTTATCGTTCATGACTTGCATTGTGGCTAAGCTGGAGGTTAACGTGTTAAGAGAATAATTAAAAATAAATCTATAAAAATGGATGCTACTGAAGATTTTACCCTCTGTGCAATTTTTTTTTGTCTAAAAACATCACAAGGTTGTGCTAATTCAATAGATTTTTTTATTCCAAGTTCACCCAAGAAGACACGCTGAAGTGCTGGCTCTGCATCCAGAAATAACAGCCTAAGGCTCCACCAGTAGAGCAGTCTTACTACTACATGTGTTTTTGTGCATACCTGTGCAGGTGATGGTGGAGCGGGCGGCTCCTCGGTTTCAGGGTTTTTGGTCTCGCCCTGGAGACGCTCTCTGAGTCGCGCCACCTCTTGTCTCAGGCTTGCCAGCTCCTGCTGCCTGGCCTGGGCGAACGCCTCAAGCTCCACCTTCTGCTCGATCAGAGCCTTGCCCTGCGCCTCCACCACCGTGATCTTGTGCCTCAGGTCGTGGTTAATCTTCATCAGCCGGTTCTGCTGCTGCTGCAGCTGGAAGACACACGGGTAAGGCAGAGCAGGAAGGACTGATCATAAGAGTCAAGTGGAAATCCATGGCATCTTGTTCGATGTTAACAAATGACATAATATAAGTTATATTTTACTTTGACTGAGAAATAGGCAAACACAGTCTATCCTTTGTCTCTTTTTTTTTAATCTAAATTCATGAATGAACTGAATGAATGAGTTTTCAAAATTTAAGTCTTTAACAAAAATAATAACCATGCCGAAGATGATCAATCAAAATCAACCACGTTGATTTAATCATAGTAATACTGACTGATACTCATTCAATATGAAGACTAGAAATGCGTCATGCTAAGGGCACGTAGCATGCGCTTCCATCACAATGCCGTATTGTCGCGCGCTCTTGTTGACTGAAATGGATAAGTGTTCACTTACTGCTTCAATGTCTTCATTCTTCAGCGTCAGTTCTCGATCCTTGGCACGAATCTCATCCCTCTGTTTATCCACCACCTCCTTTAGCTTTTTCATCACTTGCCTCTCCCTTTCCGACATACCTGGTGACCCAGACATGAAGATGTTTTAGTTATATGGTGAAGCCTGGAACTGTAGATTGGGAGTTTGAATCCCAGCAGCAGCAGCACTGATCCACTGCTCACTCTGAGCATTTCTTGCTTGGGATTTTCCCTCACTGGATCAACAGGTCAGCTAAATGTACAGACATTTCAATATTTTTGCATGAAGTCCAGGCCTCTTTTGTGAGTGCTATTAAAGCATTTTTAGCAATAGTCAGTCAAAATTAAAAATACTAATCTCGGGATATTATTTCCTCTACGCATATTTGCTCTGCTGTTGGGTCTGTTGTGACATTTCCTGTGTATTTTACAGGAAACCGGGAATGTGCTGCACTCGGGACTCATAGCCATGTGGTTCCTCTTCGTGCTCCTGTGTGGGTGCACTTAAAATAGATCTGTGCCAGTGGACCTCTGATGCATTTACACACGCACACATGCACAAAAATAACTTGGGCAAAACATAACTCTCCTTGCATGTACTGGAAAAAAAATCACTGACTCTAAGCAATGCTCTATGCCTTTAGATCAGTCATGTGCACTACAGTATGTAATGGAGAACAGAAACTGTCATTGGTTCACGATCAGAAGTTTGAATGGTGTTTCAAGTCGTTACTAGCGGACCCTCGAGCAAGACCCCTAAACTTCTCTGCTTCAGGAATGCTGTATCATGGCTGACCCTGTGCTCTGACCCCGACTGATCTCATCCAATTCACATGGGATAAGAAGAAAAGAGAATTTTCCTATATTACAATATGCAAAAAATTAAACCACACAATAACCGTGACATGGTTTTGTTAAATATATACACTGGCGGCAACAACCGTACGTACAATTAGTTCTCTGTGTGCATGAAACAGGTGATGTCACTAATTAGGTCTAGGGTATCTGGCTGTAGAGTTGCTAATGAAAAATTTTTGGCTTTGTGACAATGGTATTGAGCTCCCGAATGGCCATGGCCTGGTCATCTCCAGACCTAGACGCAACAGAAAACTGTTAGACAATGGTAAGGAAGGCAGCAGCAGTCAAGAAACTATTCTGTACAAGATCTTCAGGAAGCAATCGAAGAGGAATGGACTGAGAAAGTGACACCAGAGTTCTGTAGGCGTCTTTTTGACCCTATGCCCAGTCGGATCTGGTAATAATTCTTATCATCAGGGTTGTCATTATTTTAATCATTTCGGAATGTCTGACTTTCACTTTTGGCCACCATTGTATTTGTTTAAGGGGTATCGTGTCCTTGAAATAAATGTTCAAATTCACAGTTTAGGTTTGTCTGAGTGTAAAATATAGCAAATAGACCAACAGAACTGGCAGCACGGACGCGTAGCACTGTGGCTGCTCTCCTCCTGGGTCAATGGTTTGATTCCCACCTCGGGTCTGTGTGTGTAGTTCGCATGTTCACCCCGTGCTTGGTGGGTTTCCTCCAGGTACTCCAGTTTCCTCCGAAAAGCCATATCAACAAATTGTTGATTTATTTCAGTAGTCCAATTCAAAAATTTAAACTCATACAGTCTTATGCAAAAGTATGGGCACCCCTTGATAAATAACAGATTTTGGTGATTTTTTAAATTGAAAAGATGTCAACACAGTCTCTCGTGGAAATGGAAAAAATTTACAATAAACATTGATGCATAGTTACTTCTTATGACATAAAATGAACAAAAATAAAAAATAAAAACATTAATATGGCCCTGTGCAAAAGTTTGGGCACCTATAAGTTCCAGAGTCAGAGATTCCTTTTTACAAGGTTTCAGACCTTAATCAGCTCGTTAGATCCGATGCATGGCAACAGCCGTCATTAGTAAATGCCAGTTTCAAAGCTTTACAAATACTTTGTCTCTTCAAACCTTGTGCACACACTTGCGGACACTCAAAAATCATGGGTTCCTCTAAGCAGCTGTGTAAGACTCTGAAAATGAAAGTTATTGCAGGAGAAGGCTACAAGAAGATAGCAAAGCGTTGTCAGCTTGAGTTTCCACAGTGAAAAATGTAATTAAGAGATGGTAGTTCAGGGAAACTGTGGAGGTCAAGATGAGACCTGCAAGACCAACTCTCGGAGAGAACTGCTCGTATGCTGGTCAGAAGGACAAATCAAAACCCCCATTTGACTGCAAAAAACCTGCAGGAAGATTTAGCAGACTCAGGAGTGGTGGTGCACCGTT
>JAQMYJ010000009.1:7578484-7611968 GCA_030014305.1 Clarias laeviceps | reverse complement strand
GACGACCAAAGAATATTACAGAACTAGAAGCCTTTTGCAAGGAAGAATGGGAGAAAATCCCAAGTACAAGAATTGAAGGACTTTAAGCTGGCTATAAAAAGCATTATATCTGTCAGAGAAGGTGTTACTAAGTACTGATTATGTAAGGTGCCCAAACTTTTGCACAGTGCCACCATAATGTTTTTATTTTTTATTTTTGTTCAATTTATGACATAACTAAGTAACTATGCCTCAATGTTTGCTGAAAATATTGTGCATTTTTTACATTTCCAAGAGAGACTGTTAACATCTTTTCAATTAAAAAAAAATCACCAAAATATGTTATTTATCAAGGGATGCCTAAACTTTTGCATAAGACTGTATATGGATTCGTTACACACAGACTGATATACTTCAAGTGCTTATTTATTTTAATTTTGATGATTATGGCTTACAGCTAATGAAAACCCAAAATTCAGTATCTCAGAAAATTAGAATATTACTCAAGACCAATAAAAAAAAAAAGATTTTTAATACAGAAATGTTGGACTACTGAAAAGTATGAACATATACAACACTCAATACTTGGTCGAGACTTTCTTCGCATGAATCACTGCAGCAATGCAGCGTGGCATCAGCGTGGCATCAGCGTGGCGATCAGTCTGTGGCACTGCTGAGGTGTTATGAAAGACCAGGTTGCTCTGATAGCTGCCTTCAGCTCTTCTGTGTTGTTGGGTCAGGTGTCTCACATCTTCCTCTTCACAATAGTCTATAGATTCTCTATGGGGTTTGCTGGCCAATCAAGCACAGGAATACCATGGTCCTTAAACCAGCTATTAGTACTTTTGGCAGTGTTGGCACATGAAAAGTCCTGCTGGAAAATGTAATCAGCATCTCCATAAAGCTGGTCAGCAGAGGGAAGAATAAAACTTCCTGGTAGACGGCAGCACTGAACTTCGACCTGATAAAACACAGTGGACCAACACCAACAGATGACATGGTTTCCCAAACCACCAGACTGTACAAACTTTACACTGGACTTCAAGCAACTTGGATTCTGTGCCTCTCCTCTCTTCCTCCAGACTCTTGGACCTTAATTTCCAAATGAAACGCAAAATTTACTTTCATCTGAAAAGAGGACTTTGGCCCACTGAGCAACAGTCCAGTCCTTTTCATCCTTAGCCTAGATAAGACGCCTCTGATGTGGTTTCTTGTTCAAGAGTGGCTTGACACAAGGAATGCGACAGCTGCAGCCAACGTCCTGGATACGTCTGTACGTTGTGGCTCTTGAAGCACTGACTCCAGCTGCAGTCCACTTCTTGTGAATCTCCACAAATTCTTGAAAGGGCTTCGTTTCACAATCCTCTCAAGGCTGCGGTTATCCCTGTTGCGTGTGCTCCTTTTTCTACCACATTTTTTCCTTCCATTCAAATTTCCATTAATGTTCTTGGATACAGCACTCTGAGACCATTTAAAGGCTCAGGAAACCGTTGCAGGTGTTTTGAGTTTATTGGCTGATTAGAGTGTGACACCATGCATCTCCAATATTGAACTTTTTAACAATATTCACATTTTCTGACATACTGAATTTTGGGTTTTCATTAGCTGTAAGCCATAATCATAAAAACTAAGAGAAATAGACACTTGAAATATATCAGTCTGTGTGTAATGAATCTATATAATATTTAAATGTCACTTTTTGAATTGAATTACTGAAATAAATCAACTTTTCGATAATATACGAAAAGTAATTCATTTATAAAATTCATTTATAAATGAATTACTTCTGAACTAAAAATTTTTACCTTACACCCTAATGTAGTGTATGTTCCGTCTGTAGCACTATAATATTACATCTGCCTTATTAATATTTTAATAATAAATTCACAGTATGTATAATGAGATTTAACAGATAACCAGAGTGCATATCGGTGTTAATTACTCAGGTCGAGGAAGCCCTGAAATGAGGCACGTGTGACTCTGATGAGCACTGAGGAATCTCTGTGTGTCTCCCTGAGCTAGCCCGCTATGGCAGTTACGCATCCTGGCTTCCCTTCAGTTACACACAGAAAGACTCCTTTGTGTGACCCAGCTGAATGTCTTTTGTTCATCTCTAAACAGCGAAGAGAGAAAGAGTGTGTCTGCAGCTACGGGTATTTACCATGTGTGGTCTCATTTATTTGTTAAAAGACAGCCTGCATGCTTCAGGTGTGTGAGTGTGAAAAGTGTAGACGAGGAATTAAACCTATATCAGACGATTCAGGATCCACGTGTTGGTAAACTTCCTTCCCTGAGTGGCCTCTCGCCATTGAAACATTGCAATAGAGGCACTCTATTCAAAACACAGGCGCAGCTGCAGAGCTGGAGCGAGTTGTTCGAGGAAGCTCATGTAAATTACCTTCCTGTCTCTGAACATCCTCCTCTGTCATTGGGCAGTCTTTGACTGACAAGTTGTTGAGGAGGGCCTTGTTTTCCTCTTGCAGCTGGGCAATCTGTGACAACAAGTCTTGGGCTTCACCTCTCCACACATCCTCGACCAACTCCAGCTCCTGTGCGAAAACAGAGGAAAATCTCAGCAGGCTTTCAAATACACACTCTATTGAAATATACACCATCTGTTATAACACCTTCGTACTGTATATGTAACCATTAGGCGACAAGCGAATACTAAGCTCTACTCAGGGAAGCAAAAAGATCTGATGGACTTCGACTAGGCGTTAGGGTGTCTCCAAAAAACATCAGGTCTTGTGGGCTGTTCCTGGGATGCAGTAGGTAGTACTTACCAAAAGTGGTCCAAGGAAGGACAACCAGACAACTGGCAATGGTATCATGTCAAGACTCTGCATTTTTAAAGAAACTTCAAAAGAAAACAAAGAAAAGCTGTACCGTTCGCATTGGGATCTAGAGAGTTTAAAGGTTGCTCTTCAGCCTTAGGTTCTTTGCTTGCCGTGCTCCGTGCATGGAGGTTTTTCTGGTACTTTTCTATCAAGTCCAGCATTGACTTTTTTCAGCAAGTTGTTCTGTAATGGCTTTTCTATGGCATCAGACCTGATGGGCTGGCATTTGCTCCCCAGAGTTATGAATTAACCATGATCCTGTCACCAGTTTATAACTGATAATCGGTGTTAGTTTGTTACTGTTATGGCGTGATATAAAAAATATAAAATTTAATGTACTTAATGAGGGCAAACCCCAGTGACAAAAAAGTATGGTTTAGGAGTATTTCTCTGTAAGGGTACAAAGACACATCATTTACCTTTAGAGATTCATCCGAAAAAAATTAAAATGGTCAATTGATATATTTAAAAGCTTTTAAATTTACAAAAAGATACAAAAGACATATATGATTTATTACTACTTTCACTGTGTGAACCAAAGACCCATTTAGGGTGCTAGGTGTTGAAATTTATTTGTTTATTTATTTATTTAGGCAAAAAGTGAATCCATACTTCGGGAAGTTGACATTGTGGTAACTTTTTTCTACTCCCTAAAAGTGTTCATGTGTGTTATGGATATTCTGAAACCTGTAAATACAGAACCCTATCGGAGTGTGTTGTGGAATTTTATGAACACACTGAATATTTTATATTTGACTAAACTGAACCTTTCTTTGTACATTTACAGCATTCGGTAGACGCCATTATCCTGATCCTTATCCCTTTTATGTCATTATACATCTTTACAGTCAATTGTTAAGGGCCTCGCTTAAAGAATTGGCCCACAGCTGCCCTGAAAGGTGGATACAGTATAGCTTTGAGAATGAGTTATGATATATAGAGCTGTAACTATGTAACTACATTTACAGGATCATTTCAAGTGTAATGTAAGTTATGAAAAAGTATAAAATGTGATACTATCTCTGGGGAGAAGAATGGTTTCAGGTAGAACTCCTGAAATATCCCAAGAGTGTAGTGTGGGTGGTGGTATACGGTAAAATCCCCAGTGTTGATTTAACACTTTTACAGTTTATGTCCAATTGGGTATCTATATAAATAAAAGAAAGGTTTTGTCTCTACATTGGTTAGAACTTGCTCTTTTAATGATGTTATGCGCAGTTATGTGCCAAAGTATGTCACAGCATCACACAAACTTGGCTGGACAGAATTTAAAGAAATTTTTCTAATCCATGGGTACTTGCCTGAAGTTAAACCTGCGCCATAAATGAAGTCAAAACATTGAATAGAAGTGAAGTTCAGAGCAGTTTTGTGCCAGATTATAAACCAGGCGTTTTGACAGCGTACTACACATGCGCCAAGCTGTGAAGGCATCTTAACTCGACCGCTGGACAGAATTTAATCAAACTTTTGCTGTTATGTTACTTTTTTAATCAGCTACTAATAAGCTACTTGCTCAATGTAAACAAACACCTGCACCAATAGATAATAATTAGAAAAGCTAAACTGAATATTTGTACTAATATTGATTTGTATTTTCACCATAGACATAAGTGAATTTTAACGTTATGGGGTCGTTTTAAGACAAAACTTTATCTTTATCCGATCTACTTTTTCAATTTCTCATCTGTGATTCACTCTCAGATTATCCAACAGTTAGTGTATTTTCCAGACAATTAAAGAAGAACAACTTGGCGTGAACAAGGCATAAGATACTCAACCATACAAACGTTTATTTCTTTGTATTAATAAGTTAGAGAGAAAGTTCTGCTGTACAGAAAGACAGACAGACATGTACATGGGCTTCAACCTGAAAACATAGTTGCGAGCAACGATGAGCGGGCCCAAGCACGATATATAAGTGTATATAAGTGCATTAAAGCACTGGATTCATTTTAAGACAAATCTTTATCTTTATCCAATCTACTTTTTCAATTTCTCATCTGTGATTCACTCTCCGATTACTGAACAGGGAGTGTATTTTCCTGACGATGAAAGAACAACAACTTAGGGTAAACAAGGCGTAAGATACTCAACCTTACAAAACTGCATTTCTTTGTATTCGTACGTTAGTCAGAGAGTTCTGCCGTACAGAAAGACAGAGGCAGACACGTACGTGAGCTTCAACCTGAAATAATAATATCACTGATTACATTAAAGTTGATCAAGCTTTAACCTTTTAACTATTTCTACACACTCTTTTCCCGTCAACGATGGGTACAAATACTGTATGTCCAATTGGACACGATATATATATATATATATATATATATATAAACACTGTACTGTGTTAATTTTGCTGTGTAAGATTAAATCTCATTTCTAGATAAATTGACATATTAAAAGCTTTTGGGTCCCACAAAACTGACGGGTGTTGACTTGGAAACGTACAGTTTAGTGTGAGACAAAAGCTCTGTCTGTGTGTGTGTGTGTGTTCACACTCACGGTGTGTCTCGGTTAGAATACGGATTCAGAAATCCGAATATTCGGAACGTTTCCACTTCCGGACATAAACAGGAAGTTCTGACAGTTTGAGCCTTTATTCCCTGACCTTTAACCTCGTCACCAAGGCAACAACAAAAAGCAGCATTTCACACCTGTTGTTAAGCCTGAACAATATTATATAGATGTGTATCACGTTTCGCGACCATACCAACACTCGTTCTACCTTTTTGTGTTTCTTTTCCCTCTCCAGGCGGTCCAGTCTCTCCAGGCGGAGTTTATCCAGCTCCAGTCGCAGCTCCTCGGTCTCCGGACTGATGCTGTTGCGGCTCACCAGCACCTCCAGGATTTCTAAAACCCGCACCACTTTGGGCATGAGCCTCGCCAACGCCTCACACCCGTATTGATCTATAATCCGCTCAAACTCCTGGCCCACCACAGCCGCTATGTCGTACACGTCCATCACGGTTAAATCCGCCACGTTTTTCTCCAGCGCTGATCCAAACCCTTCCATGACTGTCGCTTCTTCCTTCCCTCCCACCGCCCTGCTCGGTTTCCTCTCTAATCAAAATCCCAAAAACTTTCCTTTTATTTGACACGGACGAAACTGACGAAGCGCTTACACGAGTTCTAATGTCATATTCTCACTCGTAGCGGTCACACGTGCTGTTATAGCGTCTAAATCTACCGATAATAACAACAATAATACTACTTGTCCCATCTCTGTCCCGCTGCTTCTCGTCCGGATTTCTTCAGTGGACGCCTGACGCACTCAGTGCGCATGCGCGAGCGACACCGGAGAGTTGAAATGGCATCAGTTACACATGTCAAAATACAGCGAAGCAAGAGTCACTCAATAAGAAAAAAAAAACGCTTGTAACTTTACAAATCTTTTTTTTTTCCACGCAAGCCAAATTCATGAGTTGTTTATCTTTCGTTTTCTGAGACACGTGTGTGTGAGAGAAATGTCGAGGCATGATTTTCATATCATATTACAAAACAAAAGAGCTGTGCCACTGAGGAATGCATAAACAGCAGCCATATCAGATGGGATTTTTTTTCTCTTCAACTCAGACATTTCCTTACAGTTTGTTTATATACACATACACACCATATGAGCAAAGGTATTTGGACAAACTTGTTAATTATTTAATTCATGGTTTTCAATCAGGTCCTTTATTTAAGACATCTTGTTCGATGCTATGCTTCCACCAGTTTGTGGAAGACCCTTTCCTATTCCGACATGACCGTGTCGCAGTGCACAAAGCAAACACTATAAAGACATGATTTGATGAGTTTGGTGTGAAAGAACCTGACTGGCCCGAACACAGAGCCATGACCTCAACCCCTTCGAGCACCTTTGGGATGAACTGGAACACAGATTGTGAATCAGGCCTTCTCGTCCAACATCAGTGCCCGACCTCATTAATGTTCTAAAGAATAAATAGCCATGAATTCCACTCCAAAATCTTGTGGACAGCTTTCCAAGAAGAGTGGAAGCTGTTATAGCTGCAAAAGGGGAACCAACTCCATATTGAAGTATTGGATACATATTGTCATTGCAGGTTTGGCCAAATAATCTTGTCCATATAGTGTGTATGTATATAATGTATATATGATATGTGTGTTATCCGTAGTGAGTGTGTATGAGCCCTGTAATACATTGGCACCCTGTCTAGGGTGTACGGTTAAAATTTATTCATGGGTAAAAGAGTATTTCTTTTTTATTTAAACATGTACAGAAATAAAGGAGATGGGAGGTGTTGTGCTCATAACAATGGTATAAGCTTTAATAATATTAATCACAGATTGTGTCATTACATATGTTTACAAAATAGTTATAACAGGAAATAATTTACTTGTTTTAAAAATCAAGATTAGTGTAATTAAACAAGGTTTATACAAACAGGTTTCCCACATGGATTTACCTCAGAGATCACAGGTTTCCGCCCAAAAAAATCCGGTAGGCAAATTTGTAATTCTGTATCTCCCACAGAGTGAATGAGTGTGTCAGTGATGTGTGCATGGTGTCTTGTGATTGAATGCTTCCCCATCTAGCGTGAATTCCCGTCTCACACCCAGTGTTCATATGCTAGGTTCCGGATAGATTGCAATTCTAAACAGGATTAAGCCATTATCAAAGTTGAATAAATGAATGAATTAAAAAAAGGGCAAAACATTTAAGTCAAATGGACTTTTCCACTGTGCTCTCTTCACAAAGGCTTCACCTGAACTGCAAAGAAGTAAAAGAAAAAGTATCAAACACCAAATTCAGCAAAAATAAATGCCGTAATATTATCATCAAAGTTAAAAGTATAGCAGATGTACCTTGTTTCTAAGGAGGCTGCCAGATTTATGGAAAATTGAAGATTTTTTAGCTGGTGGGTTTTTAGAAGGCTCGAGTTTGGATTGTTCAGGCAGCGGTGGCTCAGGCACTGGTGGAGGTAGAACACCAACAAACCCATCAAAATCACTCTCCGCAGTCTGATCAAGAGGAACTCCAGCCAACTCGTAGTGCTTTTTCCTTAGCTCGCCCAGTCGCTGGCGTTCAACTGACAGGTGATTCTCAAGCTCTAACACCTTCACCTACGCAATATAAGGTAAATTAATTTAATTGTACTGATATGTGTTTCAATAATGCACGCTCATGGAATGCAAAATTACAAAAGTAACCTGGGTTGAAATACCTGAGATTCCATTTCCTCCGTCTTCAGCTTGATCAGGGACATGTCTGAGAAATCCATGGGATCTGTGGAGTGCCAATACATAGAGTCAATCCAACATTGCATCTAAAATCATATCGGGTGCATATCAGGATGCGCCACTATTGGTGATACCAGAAATGTAAAGAAATGAAATGCTAAGTAATTGATTTGATTTGTATTCATGATTATTGTAATGTTTAATTTGCTAGTGTTACACTTTATTTCATACACTTCTTTCTTTTTAAAGCAGAATTTCAAAACTTGAAACTTGTTTTTCCAACCCTTTATGGCTTTTTGATGGCTTGACACTTGGCTACATCTCTGAAAGCTGAACAGTCAGTAAATACAGCGTTCATAAGTTTTCTTATGCTGCAAAGATCCGTAACTCACCCTTTTCTTCGATTTGCATCTGTCCAGCTTTTGTTGAAGTCACAACGGCTGCAGCCATATCATTTACATGTCGTGAGGCTTGCAGAAGCGTATTAAGTTTCTTATTACTTCGATCTGTCTTTACCTGAAGTAATAAAGAAACCGTATTCAAACTAAAAATAACATCATGTTCCAAGTAAAGAAAAGAATCTCTGATGATACATTAGCTGTGTTTAAACTGTACTTCAAAATGTACAATACATTATGAAATGGGAATATTTATTTAATTTATTATCTTTTAGTTTCCTAGTTTTACCTTAGAGGCAGCTACGAGCTGGGCAGTGCTGGCAGCAATCTCATGGGAGCACACGATCAGTTCCTCATATTTGCCTCGGTCGGTCACAACTTTGTCAGCAGAATCACTAGGTAATAGAAATGTAGTTAATTTATTCTGCATGAATATAATTATCTGCATGTGTATCAGACACAAACACGCTCATCGACCCAACACTAGGGAGTGAACATTGAAAATCATGTCTGGTTAATGTACGGCATTGATGGTAGGTAGTGATGAGAGGATAATCAATAGTCTATAAATGAAAAACAAAGAAAGGATAAAATAAGATTTCTCTGCTTAATCGTGTAACGTTTAAATACATGCAAAGTGAAAACAAATATGTGTGTGTGAGAGAGAGAGAACATGGGCTACGTTATACTTTCTTCCAATAAGGTTTGTCGAGGGCGCACGAAACATTTGTTTCTCAAGAACACTTAATTTTTTTGATAGATTTATTTTTACATCCAGCAATTAACAAGAATCAGTATAATCACAAAGGCAGGTTTGAGTGCACTTACACCATCTGTGTGGCTCCCCATCCTACAGCTTTGGAGGCAGAGATGAGCCCCTCAGTCCAGCAGGAATTCTTGGCATAGAAGTCTTTCACAGAACCAGCTCCCTGTGAAGAACCAGGTTCAGTGAGAACCTTCTACAAAATTCCTCCTCTTCATCCTCTATCTATTATATTTGTTAACCTACCCGACCACTTTCCACGATGTCCTTCTGTAAATCTGTGGCTGCTGTGACCAACATATGTATGGCCTGTAGGAAACATGCACGGTGAGCTGAATTTTTCAGTTACCATAATCTGTTTTAAATCCTAGGTACCACGATTGTTCCAGTCAAAGCAGGACTTTTGATTGTGCTAAATAACAGAACACAGTTATGAGAGTAAAAACTAATTTATTTCTCTATATAATCCCCTGCTACACTAAAAATAAAGCACTAGTGCTTTGATATCACCAAGGTAGGCATGTTTCAAGTCTGAATCCCTGGCGAAATTTCACCATTAGTCCGGTTTGACTTGAACACCCTTCTATTTGCTTTAAAATCAGGTGTGTCAAATGAGGGTGTGTGATAAATCCTGTAATAGTGTGGCCCTGTTTAATGCATAAGACTTACTTTCATCAGATCAGAGCAGGAACCGAGGATGCTGAGCGAAAAATGTGGAAAATAACTCAAAATTAGATGAAACATTAAAACAGAACAAAACCACATTGCAGGATTGAACTGATTGAATCCCAAAACTAACCTTTGGTTAACTTCCAATTTTAATCCTGATGTATCTCGTCTTGCTTGGCTCAATATTTCCTGCGAAACATAAGCAGAAATATAAATTATACTATGGTCATGGAAAATGATCATTTATGGCTATCATTCGTCTATTACTTTGTCGTACTGGAACACATCCAACAGAAACGTTTGACCCTTACATTCACAGATTATTATCAGTTATTCATACTAAACAAAAACTTAACTAATCTTTTACTAAACTTTTACTAATCAGTAAAAACTAAACTGAATGTAAAGAGAAACAACAAGGTAACAAGCTACAAAAACACTCCGGGACATTTTGATATAGGAAAATGAACAACTTTGTCAGGCTAAAAGCATGATACCATATCAAGGGTAATTATTTCCCTATAAAATCATCCTGATGTTTTTTTTTTTTTTTTTGCTTACATAAGCAATAAATAATAATTTGAATACCTTCAGTGCCATGATCATTAGAGTAAACACATAATGGTGGCCTAGTTAGTTATGCAATATATTATTTAGTAATCCATGACTGATCTCTTACATCCATCCTCAGAACAGCATCCTCAATAGCAGTGGAGGTTGCAGTCATCTCTTTATCCACCATGTCTGCCAATTCTGCTTTTTGTATATCTGCGTCACTGTGTCGTAAATCCTGCAGAGATCAGTCCCTGATTAGTCCGATTTAATACTATTAAATAATTTAACTTTAGCTTCACAAGACAGTCTCACGAGGCATAAAAAGCAGGACGTTACATCACACAGATTAGTCAGCCACTATATCAAAATACAATCCTTATCGAGAGCTATACTGTATGTTTTATAATAAACAGATGTTGCATCTTATTCTCTGGAAAGCATGGCTGTCTATGTACTTCAACAAAGACTAAGCACTGTTTTGGCCACAGTTCTCCATTAATCCAGACAAACACACACACACTCACATTGGCTTGGTTGAGGATGCGCTGGACTGTGTAGCGGATGGCGCTCGGGTCAGCCCCCTGCAGTGTGGCCTTCAGCTTGAGCTCTTTAAGGAACTGCAGACAGTGAGTAGCACAGCCTCTGCAGTTATCTGTCAACCCTAAAAATGAGTGGAGAGAGTTAGTGATGAAAATGAAGGAATGCAATCTGTGATACTACATACTCAATCTAGTGTAAAATTCTTCTATCTAATATTTGGAGGATTCTGAGCACTTAACCCTTTCTGCTCCAGGGGTGCCGTATAATGGCTTACCCTTTGCTTTGACCCCAGCCAGTGAAAGAAGGGATGGGTAAATACAAGTCAAAAATGATCCGCACTCTGACTGTAGAATTTATTTAAATAAAATTGTTTTTAAAAAAATGCATCCTTTTTTAACATAATCTCCTTGCTTTATAACACACTTTGTCCATGTCAACAAGCTTCCGTATTCCCTCATTAGGCTGAGATTTTCAGTCCAAATTTTGTTTGCAGATATCCAAACACTTCTGTTTTACGCCCTTCCATTAGTTGTTTTGTTGCCAGGTACACCCTCAGACCACAAAAAACAAATCACTGCTCTTCTTTGGTGCAAATCTCAAGTTGGGCATCAGTTTTTTCTCGCTCTGCAGTTATAAATGAACTGATGTAATGCGCTACACCTGCACAGCAGTGACTGGGGAGACAGCAGCCTTGAGATTATACAGTGCGGCCAACAGAAGTTTTAATATAACCAGATCTTTTCCCCCTTATTTAGTCGTGTCCAATTCCTCCCCGTCACTAGGGGGCTCCCACATTAAGGCTACTACCACTCAGTTGTGAAAACAAATATGGCTGAGGGCTGAAGACTAGCACGTGTTTCCTCCAAACCACGTGTCGCCAGACAACCACATCTTTTAGAACTACTCGAAGATGCCCCTGATTGGCTGTAGAGCTGTGATTAATGTGGGAGCACAAAGTACCTCTCATCCCTCCCCTCTGAGAGAGCTCGGCCAATCAGCTCTCTCTAGACCTCCAGCTGCGAGAGGTTACAGCATCACCCGGGAATCGAACTCGCGATATCCGAATGATAGGGCGAGCACTTTACTGCGCCACTCGGAGGCATGCAGATCATTTTTGACTCACTCTCGTAATCCTGGCCTCAATTATATCCCATAATTTTTCCTCAGCACCTTTCATGTTTTAAGGGCTTCATTCATGATTGTGTGTTCTTACTGTCAGCCTGGTCAGTAGGTGCAGAGTGGGATGCAGCAGCTCCGTTAACAATAGTGTCTGCTGCAAGGTGGGAAAACTGAGTCACAGATCTCAACAGCCCACTGGCATCTGCAAGGAACAGATCATGAATAGATGTACTTTTACAATATATTCTGTAAAAAGAAACCTTATGCATGAAACAGTTTAAACCTTACCGTCCAGATTTTTTAAGTACCCAGCATGACTTAGCTGCATCTTGTCAATGGACACCAGAGTGGTCTCTGCTCGATTGATCAAATACTCTGGTATCACAAAGACAAATTTAGGTTAGGAAAGAGTATCAGTTTTTGTATTTACAGTATATTAGTGGTGATTGCTCAAGCATACCAGGAGTGCAAACACAGCGCACGTGCATGGGGTCGTCCACTTTGGCCAGGGCGTCTAGTATGATGCCCTCTGCCTCCACCACAGCGCATTGCAATAAGCAAAACTGCTCCTCCTGAAGCTTCTGCTGGAGCTCCGACTCCCGGCTCAACTGATCACGCACACACACACACACACACACACACACACACACACACACCAGTCAAATGTACTGATGAAGCATTTACCATCCATCTCAAAATTTCTCATCAATGTATGACACAAGACACAGAAAGGCCACGGATGATTTTTTTCCTTACATGCCTGACGTGAATTTCAACTGTATTGAATACAAACTACTCAATTTCAATACCTTACGCCCCACTATGCATGTCTTAGACGATCCAGCTGGACGAAATTAGCAATACTTAAATTGTGGTTAAAAGCTAAAACCTACAGTGAAATTACTTCATCTGCACAATAGTAATAATATGAATAGTTTTTTTTGTTTTTTACACAACATTCATGTTCAGTAATCCCTAGATGCTTGACCTTGGCCTGTAGTTGGCTCTGCAGAGCGCTCATCTCTCTCTGGGACCTCTCTCGCTCCTGCTGCATCGTGGTCTGGTGCGTTTGAGCAGCCTGGCGGAGATTAGCAAGCTCGACCTCCTGTTCTTTCAGAGAACGCATCAGTGTTTCCTTTTGAGCCTGTAGCCCCACCAACACACTGCTCATCTCATGCCCTGCCTACAACCCACAGAACAAACAAAAAACAGGACATTATGCTTATTAAAACAGGATAATTATCAAATATATCAATTAGGAAAAAGCACTTCATCCCGGTCATTGTATTATAATAATACACCCACACTAACACAAAGTAGCATTGTTCATCATGTGTTTGGTGTGTGCATGCTTTAGAGTAGGTATGTCTTCAGGTTATTGTATACGATAAAATACAGACAAATCAAAACATTTAATATAATCTTTACTGAAACCCCCACACATTAATCATCTTTAATTATTAACCTAGAACAAAGCCAAATTAATTACATATAAGGGTATATACTGCACCCTGTAGGTCAATGTTTAGTCCCACACACAGAACTGTTCAAAGTTTAAAGTAAATTAGGAGAAACCCAGCTACCGTCTCCTTGCTGTGAAGAGCACTTTGAGCGCTCGTTGCTTCTGCCCTCCTCTCCTCTAACTCTCGTTTCAGCTGAGCGATTTCCAGCTGCTGCTGCTGCTCCCGCTGCAGCTGGCAATACATAAACAAATACACAAATACATCACACACTTCATCCTGCACAGCCAGGGAGAACGCAAACACTTAGACTGTACCAGGACAACTGTGTTTGTCTGAACATTTAGAATGAGCACATGATTAAATACATTCATAGGGTAAGGATTTTTCATACAGAAGGGTAATCGAAAAGAAGAGTTTTTCCTATTATACACACATTCAGTTTTGACTGAATTACTGGGGTAATTGTAAAAAAATATATATATATTATTAAGAAGAAATGATTAAGTTCTAAATTAGGGTAATTTAAAATTATTACTTGTTCAGTACTTATGAGTTACCTGGTTTAAATGGCTTTATAATGGCTATGTCTATGTAGAATAACATTATTGGAAGTTACAAAAAAATAAAAATAAAAGGATGGTATAGTAAAAATGAGTCAAAATTAATCTTTACTACAACCCCATCAGCCTCCAGGCCTGATTTGAAAAAAAAAAAAACCCAGACATATCTAAAAAGCGGGTGTTATAATAAGAATGATGATGGTGCAGCATGAACCTCATCTTTTATTTGTACTATGGCCAACTCAATTATTCTTCACATCAGTTTATACTTTCAGTACTTGACTCACTTTTTCCTGTAGTTGGCTTTTCAGGGAGTCGATCTCCCTCTGGTATTTATCTCTCTCCTGCTGCAGTGTGATCTGGTGCAGCTGAGCAGCCTGGCGTAGTTTAGCAAGCTCGGCCTCCTGGTCTTTCAGAGAACGCATCAGTGTTTCCCTCTCGGCCTGAAGGCCCACCAACACACTGCTCAGCTGATCTCCTGCCTAGGATGAACATATAATCAAAATCACCAAAAATCTGGGAGGAATAAAGCGCACTTATTATGTGATGTAAGCAAATCCCCACCGCCTCTTTGCTCTGTAGTGCACTCTGTACTGTCAGTGCTTCTGCTCTTTTCAACTCCAGCTCTCGCTTTAGCTTCTCCAACTCCATTTGCTGCTCCTGTTCTCGACTCACCTGTAAAGACACTCATTTACTTTTCCTTCTTAATAAATCATATGAAATATACATAGTGGCCTAGTCTTTCAATATAGATATATCAACTGGTCAAAGCTTTTCTTTTTCTTCTGTTAAAGGAGGCTTTAAAATGTCCAGGGGCTAAGTTGTAAAACATGAAAAACTTTAAAAGTTATTTCTACAACGTAAAGAGATCTCAGATATTCTGGAGTCTAATTAGCAAACTATAACAATACTGTGAAATTCAATACCTACGGAATATTTCAACACACCACTCACTTTTTCTTGTAGTTGGCTCTGCAGGACGCTCATCTCTCTCTGGGTCTTCTCTCGCTCCTGCTGCAGCGTCGTCTGGTTCAGCTGAGAGCTCTGGCGCAGGTTAGCAAGCTCAGCCTCCTGCTCTTTCAGAGAACGCATCAATGTTTCCTTCTCAGACTGAAGTCCCACCAACACACTGCTCAGCTGATCACCTGCCTAGAACCCGCATGCAGACAGGATTATGAGATTATGGAGCAAAAAATAAATGTAGAAGGCATGAAAAAGCGTATCAACTGACACACTGGGACTGACCTTTTCTTTGCTCTGAAGTGCACTCTGGACATTTATTATTTCAGCTTTTCCAGTCTGGAGTTCTTGTCTCAACTGAATGATTTCTGCCTTTTGTGCTTCAAGCTAGATATCATAGTACAGCTGCTTAATATAGTATAATTGTGAGGCACATTAAAATGACCAATGTACAGTCTAAGAATAAATTAATTATGTTTTTTTGAGCATATACATTGATTGCCATACATTATTGAATAATGAGTTTCAACACTGATACTAATAGATACTATAAATTAAACAATATAACCAAGAACAGATCAAACATCTTGTAACTAGCAAACATATATATAATGTGTGTTGCTGATATGTTATGGATAAAATTTTAAATGTCAACTTTTAAGTGTCGTTTTTAATACAGCGCCTGTAGAAACAAGCTATCACATGGAAAACTTCAAGCAAGTTCAACCTTGGTACTGTTCTCCTGTTTAAGCTGCTCGAGGTCTTCTGCAATCTGCTGCTTGACCACGACCAGCTCCTCCTGAGCTTGCTGAGTGCTGGCCAGCTGCTTCACCATGTCTGCATTCTGACACAAACCAAAGTGTTACACACAGCGTGAGCACAGATTGTCAACTCTGGTTGCAATTCAGTCTCTATAAAGTGGACATAAAGTGATATAACAATAAACACCTTTCTCATGAGATCAGCGTGTCTGGTGACCAGCTCGGCGTGTTTTTCTTTAAGTCGAGTGAAATGCACCTGGGCAGTTTGAACCCGGCCTACGGATGCAGATAAATGTACTGTTCCATTGGTGTGTTGAATAACAGGGATTGTTTTGCAGATTAATGTGGTAAAGTGTTAAACTCCTAAATACACGGTTACATTAATACCAAAGTGAAACATTCATTATTTCAACCTGCATTTTTCTTATACAGAACTTGAGTCACCCCTCATTTCTTCATATCCAGAATGCACTTTCTTGCATTTTTTTTTTTTGTAATGTAGTCTCGAGCAATAGTTCTCCGGCCTTTTAGAAGGGCTCTTTTTACTCAAATTTTTGGCAAGTTTTTGGATTTGATTTTCAGTCTGATCCCTATAGCTGACCAGTTTCAGAGGTCTGTTTTTAGTTTGTTAAGCCACAAGTGACCTGGAAATCATTCACACATTAAAAACCACTTAAAGCATGAACCAGTGAGAAACAGGTGCAGATGAAGAAAGATGATCAGGCCAGTGATTAGTATACTGGTGATGCTGAATGCCAAAAGTTTGAAACAGATGAGAGGGGAAATGAGGTTCCTTGCTGATGAGGTTGTTACATAAACAACCATTTTTTGATTGTATCTTTAGGCACTTTGCAGGCTGTCATAGTAAAACATTAGTTCATATTTCTTTCATTTAATTTACATCATTTACTCACTCATGTCTATATCACTTTATACTGTCTACAGGGTCGCGTGGGGCCTAGAGCTTATCCCAGGAGACTTAGGGCACGAGGTGATGTACAATTCATTGCAGGGCACACACATATACACACTCATTCGCACACTACGGGCAATTTGGGAACGCCAATTAGCCTAATTTGCATGTCTTTGGACTGTGGGAGGAAACTGGAGTACCCAGTGCTAACCACTATACCACCTTGCCACCGTCAACATTATTTAATTTTATTTAATTTAATATGAAGAAATACGGGCTGGCTCAAGACTTTCGCACTGTACCTATAATAATTATTTTCATAACTAAACAGATATAACACAAATATGATACGTCTTAAATGTGAATCAACTTCTGAAAAAAAATACTTGTGAGCGTAAATTTTGTGTAAAATTCAAAACCAAGGTAGAACAAAGGCCTTTGATGGGTATGCGTAAAACTATCCTCCATAGAGGGGTGTGTGTATAAAAAGGACGACTCACTGTCATCCACGGAGGCCTGCATACTCGCAGCGATCGCTGTCTGTGCCCTTAATGCCTCCATCTCCATGCGAAGCTGCTCGTTCTCCACCATGGCCATCTGCTTGTGAGTGCGTTGGTCTTCCAGCTCCGCCTCCAACTTATTCACTTGGTCTTTCAGGTGGACGACAGCACGCTGAGCCTGCATGCAGAAATGAATAAAATAAATTCTTTAGAGATTCACTCACTAGCAAGCTCCTAGGCACTTTCCCCTTAGCGTAAAATAAGTGTTTATTGTTTACTTCTGCTAGTTTTACCTCTGCTTTGAACATCTGAACTTCAGGACTCATTGCTTCAAGCTCGTTCTTTAGAGACACTCCATCTTTCTCCCTAAGGATGTATAAAGAATCATAATAGACTCCAAAAATGAAAAGGAGGTAAATCATCTGCTGGATGTAAATTCTTGCATGAAATAAAAGTATGTTACCTTTGAAAAGGTGTATCATTTAATGGGTTGTACTGGTTTAAAGAATGGAACTGTTGAGAGAGATGTGAAATATGGATTTATTCACAGTCATGGAAGATTACATTCAAAAACATAGCCACAACCAATGAGCATACCATTGAGTATCCTCCCGCAACGTCCACCTGAGTCTCTGTATCATCGTCCTCTGGAAACTGATTATGAACCACCACTGGCTTGACATAATCAGCCATTGAAGCTGCACGCAGGAAGTTTGGAGGAGACTGTACATATAAAATATAGGTGCGTTAGCTATTATCAATGTTCGAACATCCAGGAAATTTTGCATTCATGCATACAATTGTACACCGGACTCCAAAAGTCAGAGTCGAATATTTATATCTCAGTGCCTACTAAATTCTTAAATTTGATTGTTCAGAAGGTGCTGATGAATTTTCCCTAAAAGCGGCTTTGATAGAAGTCACAGCTCTAATTTAAATCACAGGTTTATATTAAAAAGCTCATTCTAATAGTAGATCATTTCTACAGTATAGTAACAACTAATTCACATTTTTTATAATAAACATTATAAAATGTGTAGTCAATTAACATTCAGTAAGAAGAATATTTATTTATTTTATGCTAGTATTTATAGAAAGTCTTAGTGTGTCAACATTTTGTAAGTTTTCCATCACAAGAGAGTCTTCAAGACGAAGACCTTTTAACTTTCCAGTTTGCTAGTAACATTAGAAGTGGTGTTTTTCTTTCCTATTAATTTTAAAGGATAGTCAGGTTATAACTGTGAGTACGTATACAGTATACTGTAACTGTTATAATGCAAATGATATCAAGTACATCCGTTCTGTTAAACAAGATCAAGTGTCACTATAAACTGATTACAAAGTATATTTGCACATTACTATAGTATGGTATTAGAGGAATAAATCACTTCAGGACAAGCTTTCATAGAAAAATAATGAAATTTGTAACAGTAACGTGTCACATCATCTGTTTTTTTTCCTTTTTCTTTCAAACATTTAGAAAGTTGCTAACATATGCTTCTAAGGCACAATGATTATTTCTGATTAACTTAGAAATATTTAGTTATAAGTAATACCATTTCAAATAAATAAGCAAAGAATGATCTGAGAGAGAAATAATGAGTTTTTGCATCTGTATTTTTTACTTTAATTAAGCTACTATAAATTTTACATGTTAACTCAACAAAAGTTACTGTACTTGTACTGTAATAATTTTCTGACATAGATATGTTTATAAGCTTACATCAGGAAAATCAGGGATCTGTATAATGGCTTTAAAGAACTCCATGCTCCTGGCTTTCTTAAAAAACTGAGAAAGGCTGAGGGGGACAAAAAGAAACAAACGCCACATTAATTACAACAAACTTCAAAATCATAAATCATCACTGAGAGCAAAAACAGCGCTTACCTGTTAAACTGGTTACGAAATCGCTCACGATGGCCCAACAGAGCATCCATGGGTATTCCTTTAATACCCAAAACTTATATTCAGTACAAATAAATGCACATTTGAAGCAAATGCCACATTAATGAAAAGTCAAAACCAGTGGACGAGTGGTATAATTTTGAACGTGTGAACATGTGTTAAAGAGAAAAGCAATGCATGGCATAATGTTCATATTTGCCCCTTCGTCCCTTCACTCAATTCATAGTATTACAACACAGAGGCATCTTCTAATTGCTGTAAAGGTAGATGAGTTATGAAAACAAAAGTCTACTCACTGCTGTGTAACTTGAACAGGAGCTTGACGAGGAAGTGATAGAGAGGGCTGCAGTCTTGGATGAGCGGGACCAGAGGAGCCAGGCGGCACTGACCCACTGCAGTCGTCGAGCTTGTATTGTTCGATTCAAGCTGTCTGAAAACTGCAACGAAAGATTAAAAACAAGACATGAAAAGTATTTTAGGCACATTATACTGTATAAATGCTTGCTATTAACGCAAATGTTCACAGAGAGGTCAGATTAGATTAGTTTTACCTGTTTCTTGTAACACAAGCGCAGCATCCATATAGTCTATCACCTCACCAGTGGTTTCAAACCTGAACGCAAAACAAATTCACATTCCTTCAAAGATCCTTTATTGGGAAATTTATTTAAATTTAAAGAACATCTGAACTACATACAAATACTCACACTTCGTTTATATCAACTGCAATAGCTCTCTCAATGACCTCGTCAGGGGCTTCAAGATTTGGTGGAATCGTTTTGTGCTGTTAAGACAATGTGAACAATATTTTTTTCCATTAAGAACAACTAAGTAATTTCTGTTTTAAAACAGAGAGGTATGTTTGTTCTCACCTTGCAATGAAAATCAATTTTGATGCACAGAAACTTTGCATACAAAGCAACAATGTGCCCATATCGATCATGGAGGCTTCCCTAGAAATTAAACATCAATAAATAAAATCAACAACGTCTCACAAAATCTAAATCAATGTAAAGGTAGTAGGTGTTAGTTTTTTAATCCCCTACCCATAAATTTCCCATTTGCCTAATATTTGGGACATGTCCTTTGCTGTCTCGCAGGGTCTGAAAGTTGTACCAAAAGAAATGTGGTTATGACAAGGCCATGAGCACACATTCAACCATAGCAAACGGCAATGTTCAAACTTTTTATAACCTTAAACTGTTAGATGACTGACAGTAAAATGATACTATTACAAATGTAATGTGTGACATTTGGTGTAAAAGCCAGTAGCACACTAGGGAAAGATTCAGCTGTAGTAGGTGTGAAAAATACAGTACAGTGGAACCTTGGATTGCGAGTAACGCGGTTTGCGAGTGTTCCGTAAGACGAGCAAAGACTTTTAATAAATTTTGACGACCAAGTCTTGGTTCACGAGTACCGAGTATCATGTATCACGTATGCGCTTCTTGTTTTGACGCCGAGCGTCATGTGATCACTACTGAGCCAAAGGTTTTTCTCTCTCTTGCGCTACGGAATTGTGGGTAATCGTCTCCCCTGCTGGGTCTTAGTGCTCTTCTCTTACTGGTATAATCAACATCTGTGTACTGTTTACTATAACACTGTGACCACGTGTGTGCGCATAAAACATTTTATTTTGTGTTTGTACACAAAAATTTGGGAAGTTTGGGGTTCCCTGCTGGAACTGCTACACCTGCGACCCGACTTTGGATAAGCGGTTGAAGATGGATGGATGGATTAGAAAGTCACACCTGTGAACTGTCACACACCCACCTCTGGTATGTTTAATGGTGTCATGTGTTGGAAAAATTAGAAGCACTCACATTAGGATGGCCGTCACGTAGGAGTTTATGGACCATATGGCAGAACTTCCAGCTGAGGATGGCATTGCTGGCCAGCGGCAAACTCACAGCATGGGACCAGAAAACAACGGCACCGTTCTCCCAATGTGTTCCTAATAGGATATCTGTGGTAATGTTAAGGAATGGCCGCGCTGTTCCAACATGCTGTTCCAATATCATTTGTTCATAAAGTTTTCTCTAGGGTGCAACCACATACCCTACACTTTATCCCCAATCCAACCACATTCAGGTAGATACTGTATTTCATTGATCCGGAAGGAAATTCGAACACCAAGCCCCGAACACCAATCTCGTGTACCATAAAGCCTGACCCAACCATACTGTTGTTACCATACTTAACACTAACCACCATCACTGATGGCCTAAACACAAACATCTTAGCCATCTCAAGTCCTCTCACCCTGGTTTGCACATCATACCTTATGCCTAACATTCAACTCAACTGCATTTGAGTATTAGAACTGCAAGTTCTAATATTTAAACACATAAAAAAATAATCTGGGCATGTCCTCTAACAGTTGCTTCCTCCCCATCCTTTATACCCCAGTGGTAGCTCAGTGGTTAAAATGTTGGACTTTTTATCAGAAGGATGTAAATTTAAATTAATCCTCAACTGGTCAGTTGAGTAAATTAAATAAATGCGAATTGCTTAAGATAAAAGACTTTCCTTTTCGGGTGGTAGGTGTTCAGCACAGTAATTGAAAACTGAAATACTGCCTCTTATAAACAACATTATGAATTTGTTACAGTTTCCTACACACATTCACCCTGAGACCACAACCCACACAGCAAAGCATAGTGTCTGTAGCACTTTGTTGCAGTCATGCTCTTGATTAGCAGAGACTGATGAACTTTCTCGAGAATGAAGGCATAAAACAAATATGACATTTACAGGAGACGTCAAGCACAGTATGGTGATGAGACGTTTAGCTGCAATAAAACATGCAAACATTTCTAAAGAAGGCTGTACGTCTGTAAACGACAATCCTGTTGAGATGCCTTGGGGCCCATTGCAGTCCTTCCCATGAACATTCAGCGAATGGAAATGTCTGTGGAAACTGTACACACATTTATTCACCAGCACCACTTGCACATTACAGGCACATGGGTGGGAGTTACTTCTACATCCCCCATACAATCTTAACCTCGCCGATTTCCATGTTTGGGTTGTTGAAGGAGTTCCTGGGAGGCCATTATTTTTCAAGAAACAAACATACAGTAATGCAATATAACATACAGTGCTTATTTTCAGTATAAAATTTGTTCTAAATGTTTTTGTGACTTTTGCATTATTGAGTCACATGACTTTACCAAACATTACAAATAAATTTTTTTTAAATATTGTAGTTGTACAGTATATCAATAAAGTAAGAAACATGTTTGATCTGTAACAGATCAATTTTGTGACAAAAATGTAATAAAGACTTCTGGGTTTTGCAGTTGTGCACAGTCTCCAGAAGAGCTGTGGCAGATTCATGGTAAAAACATGCACAATAAAACTTAGACAATTTCCTTTAAAAACTGCAGTTTTAATTTTTAATTCAAGTATTTTTCAAGTTACTTCTGTAACTTATACCACATGAGAATGTTAAAGAGAATGGAAAACACAATCTTTGAAAGATACTGCGGCCATATCTCTCCTTTATTGGAGCTTCAGTAGGGGTTATGCACTTTGAAATGCTCTGCAGCTATGGAAAAGAAAATATCATTAACTTGATTTTAGGTTAAATAATCTACAGTAGCTGGTAAACTGCAATATGATGGCATGTATGTACCTGAAGCTTGACAAATTGTTCCTTTTCTGCTGCCAAAGCTTTCTCAGATTTGTCCTTTTTTTCACTTTTCTCTTTTGACATTTTTCGGTCCTGTTAGAATTACAATAAAATCGACTGGTCAGACAGTAAAGCCAACACAAATTATGATTCTGGTGCTGTCCTAAATGACCCAGTGTTGGATATGTACTGTACTACATAAGGAGGACAAAGTACTGTTTCATATCATGTATCAACCAGCTTTAATCATTTGCAAGCATAACTAAATGTCTATTGTAACATATTACTTTAAATATTAAAGTTATTTAATTGTGCAGTGGTGGCACAGAGAGCTAAGGCAATGAGTTACTGATCAGAAGATTGGCGGTTCAATCCCCAGCTCAGCCAGGTTGCCACTGTTGGGTCCTTGAGCAAGGCCCCTAAGCCTATCTGTTCCTGGGGCTCTGTATCATGGCTGACCCTGCGCTCTGACCCCAGTTACGCTGGGATATGAGAAGAAGGAATTTAACTCTGCTGTAATGTATATATGACAAATAAAGGCTTAACTAACTAACTTCATTAAAATGAAGTAAAATAAATCTGTCCTGTTTATTTTTCCCTAATATTACTTGTTATTTAAGAAAAATTCATCAAAAGTTTTAAAATTATTATTATAATTAAGTCACACATTTTTTTAGGCATATGTTTTTTTTCCTTTCATTACATCCAAGATTATTATAACAATTATGTATATTATATCTCAGGAACTCAAAGCACATTTCACACTTAATATAATTTTTTTTTTTTTTTTTTTTTAAATACCTTTTTGTTGTTTTCCAAATCCCTGGGTGTGTTCTGTACTTGCAGATGTTTTCAAATATCCGAAAAGCTTGATTTAACTAACACAGACAAAGTCTACCAGTGAGAACCCCTGAACTGTTCCTCCAGTTTAAAAATATCAAAACTCACACTGGAGAGTTCACTCTTAAAAACTGGTCTGATGACAACGAAACTGGAATGACGAAACAAGGAACACCATTGAAGCCATCTTGCAAGACAGGTTTAACAGTTTATACATGGGTACTTCACACGTTCGACACATTATAAATAGGTAGCTGGTCCACAGGACAAAGCAAGATGTAAGGTTCACTTTTTTAAGAAGTATAAAAAGTTTTTTTTTATGTTTTGGTTGCCCTAAAAACATTTTATTGGAATTCAAATGGAGGAATGGCTTAGTCCACAGGAATCTCCACTGAAGATGTCCATGTTGGTTTTTTTCAAAAGCCAAAAGATTTCTATACAAATATCTATTGACTATGTTGTATGGTTTTCTGTGAACCGTTGACGCTCTGGACTCGAGAGCCATCCTGATAGGAAATAAAAAAAAGCCATAAATATAATAAAAAATTTAGCAGAAAAAAAGTAACACATTTATAATTGCAATTCTCACAAAATTAAACAAAAAGAATGAACAAGAGAACACAAAGATGTACCATTCTCAGCTGCCTTTCTTCTTGGTAAGTACTGGCGGACTAGAACTGGTCACAACTCTTGGTATCATTACGGCTAACGTTGTGTCTGCAGACAGAGTTACAATGTGAGGTGGAACTCGGGACAGGACTTAAGCTGTGATTTGGAGAGCTTTGGGAATGACTTAGGAGCTTCCCAGATGAGTTTTCCAGACTGGCCACCATTTGTTGCGACTCCGTGAGCAAGCGTTGCAAGCGACATGTGGATGAGGTCAACCCCTCCTGCTTCTGTATTTAAAAAAAACAAAAAAAAAAACTAAAAGTCAAAATGATGAACAATTCGTGTGCTCCGGTTTTTATATTTCATATTTTAAGAGTAGATCTATGTAGTTTACACCTTAAACTGTTCTACGAAGTGGATTTATTGTGCGCTTTATTTTGGTAATGGTTTGTCTAAAGCGAGAGCACTGGCCATGAGAATGGATTACACCTTGGATGGGATGCCAGTCCATCTCAGGGCACCATGCACACACATTTAACATATTCAGTCACACCTAGGGGGGAGGTGTCTTAGCCAGTCCACCTACTGACATATTTTGGGGGGGGGTTATTTGTCATCTGTTGTCTTACCTGTTTGTTGAGTGTTGTGTCCTCTACAAGTCCGGGGCTCATTGTCCTATTCCGGGGTGAGGATGTAGAGCCGTCCACATACACACAAGTTACATCCCCTGGACTGCGTAAAAACGAGAATATTAAAACCATTATCAATAATTACTGAGCAGCACTGGCCTCTAGAACATAAAGGACACTATATAGTACTTCCAACAAATACTTTCTAACATTAATCTCATTGATAACTTTATTTCAATTAGTTTGTCTGACTGCTGTCCTACCAAGAATACTGTGGGTCGTTTACATGCAGCATTCGGTCTATCATTGTTACAGACTAAAGTTTTGCAGCTCTACGCTTGTCTTGTTCCAATCCATAATAGCAGATATTCTGAACATGTATATGTTCTCCTGATGTAGCAACAGTGAATGTGTGATTCTCCTTTTGTTCGGGTACAAGTAGGCTTTTGCTATGACATTCTCCATTTGACCTTCTCATCTCAGTCTTCAGATGCTTACAGCTTTCTGAAGCCCAAATTATTCCAGCTACACTCTCTCTACTAAAACTACAAACATATTTTAATTTTAAATTGCTCAAATAAATTTTTTTTACCTCACAAGTGACCTTTGACTTTCATACTGCATTAATAACTCTCTGGTGCTCTCTAGGTTGAGCTTTAAGAGCTGCAAGTCGTTCTGTTGGTGCTCACACACCTATGACAAAACACAAATACAGATTGACAAGATAAATATGCAAATTTTCCCCCCAAATTCCATATTTTATCAGGTCTAGAAACAAGTGCCTTGAAATTGGATCAGACAAATAATAAGGTCATGGGTAACTCGGTCTCCTGGGGAGAAATGCAAGACTTACTGAGAGAATGCTGAAAAACCGGACGACTGCTTAAAGAGCAACAAATGAGGAAGAGCAATGACATTTTAAGAGACTGATAACTGACAAAAAATATATTAAAGGATATTGTAATGTTGATTAAACTTGCTAATAAAATAATAGCTGTTGGCACTAATGGAAGACAAAGAGCATGCAAGCTGACATTCATCATTATCAATGTACGTTCATATTAGCAAGTACAGAATGGTAGAAAATACCTGCCGCAGACAGAGAAGCTCAGACTCGGTGCGTTCTTGTTTGGATCGCGCAAGCACAAGCAACTCTTCCCTCCAGCTTTCACCTTCATCTAAGCAACAAACAAACAGTGTGAGCATGAACACACTCTCTACCCCAAAAATTCTAAAACAAAACTCTATATTAACTTCATGGTTAACAGAAAATGACATATGGATTATTAAAATATATGTGGTGTGTTCAGGTCAAACCGGGAGTTTTGATTGGGAGTAAAAACTCCTGTCATGTCTCTATTTAATCCCCTGCACTAACGCATTTATCCCAGTGTTTCACTATTGTTTGGATAGCATCAAGGAAGAACATTTTCTCAGTACGCCAGAGCCATGATCAGACTGGCTGCTTCACGTATGAAATGCTGGCCTCCCAGGAACTCCTATAATGGCCAAAACATGTGAAAATGACTTGGAACGAGGTCCGGATGGTACAGGGGATGTGGCAGTAACGCTGAGTTCTGAGTTCTTTTACTGTGCAAGTAGGTGAATGATTGTGTGTATAGTTCCCACAAACAGATGCATCTCTTCTGCAATTTGGTGACAAGTCATCCGTCCATTTTTAAGAATCAGACGTTCTACTGGCTTAATGTTCACAGAAACTATTGCAGGTCCAGGATCTTTAGTGACAAACATATGATTTTAAGTTGATGGAGAGTTTCTTTTTACAATTCAAATGTTTTACTACGAGTCTCATCACTGTATTGTGATGAAGAAGAGCTGTGATACACACCATACTTGCAGACTTGAAGTCTTCTGTAATTTCAGTTGGTTTTACACCTTCATTCATGAGAAATGTAAAATCCCAGTTTGACTTGAACACCCCTCATGAAATAAATAGTACAATTTGAATACATAAACCTTGCATTTTTTTTTTTATATTGAGAAAACTCAAATTTTAAACAAGGACATTAGTTTTCTGTCTATATCGTTCTACCTGCGAGGGCCAGTTCTTTCCTGAGCAGCTGGTTCTCTTGTCTAAGTCGAATGAGCTCCTCTCTCTGACTGTTGTTCTCAAGAGTCTTCTCTTGAAACTCATCTGTAAAGGGAGAAATCAAAACTCATTTTTGAAAGTTAACGATGTCATATCATGCATGCCTCAATACAAAACTTTACTGTAAGGATTTACGACATCATAAAAAATGTCCGCTGTATGAATTAGGCAAAATGGAAGACTGGACAATATGACACAAATTTCATGTTGTTTTAGTTTTTCATCCTAGCTGAAAATAAACTGTACATCATCTTGCAGAAGAACTCATTCTTGCTTGTTAGTTATACTGTAGTTGGTTGTGTAAGTAATATTTCACACCACTCTGGATCAAGATTAATATGCCTCCATCACCTTTGCAGTGGTGGAGGATCCTGATCCTAATTTTAACCCAAATTCCTTGGCAACATTGCTCAAGCTCGTGTAGACTGCTTAAAGACTGGTGAATGTTAGAAGATTCTCAACTATACTGAGATCTAGGGTTTGACCATGCCATTTCAAGACGTTCAGCAAAAAACATCTAACTATCCGAAACCTACATGCTATTCACTGGTCATCTATTAGACTGCTACTATATGTCAAGGTCATAAGTGCCAAACTTCAAACTTTTTTTTTATTTTTATTTTTTATACGGTAATTTTTTTACCTTTCAGTTGGGCGTTTTGACGTCTGGCCTCTCTGAAGCGGCGCTTGTACTCCTCTGTTTCCTGTAACAGTTTGCTCTCACGAGACTGGCGCTCCTTTAGCGACGACTCCGATTCTCGTAGCCGATCGGTCAGATCTAATATGCGATTTGTGGCTTCTGTCAGATCTTTATCCTGAATAAATGCATGTATAAATGGAAGAAACTGTAAAATCTCTCTGCAGACCATAAAGTTTAAGAGGAAAGAGAGCTACCTTCAGCTTGAGCGTGGAGCTAAGCTCTTCATCATGAACCTGAAGCTGGCCAAGCTGGGATGAAAGAGACAGAATGTTCGAGCTCAGACTTCGATTCTTCTGCTGTGAAAAACCAGCACCGTTTAATATTAAAACATAACTAAAGAAAAGTATTTGCAAACGGTATAGATGGCGATCTGTTGAATCTTTTTAAAACCACTATGTCCCACCTCTATTGTTAATAAATGTCTGCCTGCAGACATGTTTGTGTAACTAAAGAGCGATAGACATAATGCAGTTACCTCCAGGTCTTGATGGTGTTGACTGCTGTGCTGATGTCTCTGGCTAAGCTCCTGCATCTGCTGCTGGATGCTGCTGAGCTCCTTGCGGCTGTCCTGCTCTCGCAACTCCGCCATCTTCAAACGCTTGCTAATGGCTCGGATCACCTCATTGCGCTTCTGCAGCTCATCTAGCAACAGAAGTGTATTTATTTTCTTTTTATACAGATTATTATTATTATTTTTTTTAAAAGAGTAATTTCAGTCTTAATTTACTATTTCGTTTAAAACATTCTGAGATTGAATAAAATCATGAAGCGAGTATGAGTCTTGACATGAGTGTATCGTTACACCCCAAATATGTAACCATTGATACCTAGGGGATCTGATCTCATAACATGAATCTGAACAACGTAAGTTTGGAATTGAGTTTGCAAATCAGCCTCAAGTCTTTGGTGTTCTTTCTGTTCACCTTTGTGCTTTAATTGCTTCTACTAATAAAAAAACAAACTAAAAAACAAACAAACAAACAAACAAAAAAGCAATCTCCAATTTACTTCTTACCTTCAAGGCGTGCACACCTCTGCTCCAGAGTCAGTACTCTCTGGCGGTCCTGCTCCCAGGCCTGCAGCTGTCTGTGATGAGCCGCAGCCATGCTGTTAAGCTCTTGATCGCGGTCCTTCAGCTCTGCTATGAGCAGCTGCAGTTCCATCCTCTGCTTCTGGATGGTTGTGGTCTCCAGATCAGTTGCACAAGTCTGCCAGTAACACATACAGGCAAAAGATAACTTTTATTATCATCACAGATGGTGACAAGGATTAAAAATAAAAGGTCACAGAAGCATAATAGAAACCTTTTTGTTACAATAAAGTCTAAAATCTCTGTCACCGTAGATTCTTACCTGAGATGCCTGCATGGCAGAGGGAGATGATTGCTGGGTTTCAGAGATATTATACATGCTCTTTGCAATCCGCCTTGCCGTGCTGCCTTCATCTGTGTGCTGAACAGTGGAAAAAAAAAAAAAAGGTGGACATTTTAAGAATCTGATTAACGTTTATTTATAGAATAGCATTGTAAAATAGTCAATTCTGATTAATTTGTTGATTAATTCCCATAACAGCGGCTGTAATTCAAATCATACCTTTCTGTTAATACGCTGATCCTAATTCATTATATATTTATACACTTATACAGTCATAAATTACACATTGATGTGTACAGCACACAAGCTAGATAATTTAAAGTTAATTTGTAAATATGTGATTTAACAAAGATAACCAGTGGTCAGCATTGTGGCCTCACACTTCCAGGGTCAACGGTTCAATTCTCTGCCTCAGGTCTGTGTGCATGGAGATTGCATGTTCTCCCTGTGCTCAGTGGGTTTCCTCCGGGTACTCTGGGTTCCTCCCACAATCCAAGGACATGCACACTGTCCAGGGTGTACCCTGCCTCATGCCCCAAGTCTCAGGATAAGAGGTATAGAAGATGAATGAACGAATGAATGAATTTGCATGACTTCACACAATCAAGTCATTGTTGATTACTTTCCTCCAACATTCAAGATTCAAGAGATTTTGTTTGTCATTTGTACACATCATTTATACAGTGATAAATTACACAGGGATGTGTACGGCACACAAGCTACATAACTTAAAGTTAATTAGTAAATATGTTATTACCATACAAGCTAGGATGGGAATCAGCAGGGACAAGTCGATACTTCATTATCACAATACTGAATTTGAAAATGTTTTTTATTTTGTTACAACTCTAAACAAACAAACTACAGCAAATATTTTGTATACAGATTCCAATAGTTTGGAGCACAACACCTGTAGGATTATAGAGGAACTGCAACACTTTACCACCTCAAGTGCACATATCCATTCATTCATTTTCCATACTGCTTATCCTGTACAGGGTCATGGGGGGCCTGGAGCCTATGGTAAGGGACATTGGGAACAAGGTGGGGTACACCCTGAATAGGTTGCCAATCTATTCCAGGGCACACAGTCACACACTCATTCACACACTACAGGCAATTTGGGAAAGAGAAATTTTTCTATTTCTGGTTAATAGATGATGGTTAAATTCTGATAAAAATTGTCATTGTTGTGGTACAAAAAGAACATATTACTTCAACACATGATGTTATTGGAAAATAATTCAGCGGCATGATGGCTTAGTGGTTGGCACTGTGGCCTTACACATCCAGGGTCAAGGGTTCAATTCCCTGCCTCGGATCTGTGTCCATGGAGTTTGCATGTTCTCCACATGCTTGGTGGGTTTGTTCCGGGTACTCCGGTTTCCTCCCACAGTCCAAAGACATGCAAATTGGGTGGGTGGGTGGGTGCGTGTGCGCCGTGCAAAGGATTGGCACCTTGTCCTGGGTGTACCCCGCCTCATGCCCTAAGTCTCCTGGGATAGTATCTGTACAGGATAACTGGTATAGAAGATGTATGAAGGAATTTATTTGTGGCACTTAATAGAATCGATTTTAATGACTTTCCTCTAACATTCAATTGATTTTATTAGCTATTTGTACACATACCAACAGTATGTACCAACAGTACCAACAGAATTTTTTTTTGCAGAAGATCTCTGATAAAAAGATTAATAAAACTGTAGATTTGTATATACCACTAGACTCTCTTAATATATAATTAATCTCTATATACGTTGTATGAATAATCCAGCGCTGACCTTTTTTATATAATTTTGTGTCTTTTTGTAAATTGAATGTATATATAAAAAGGTTTTGTCTGTACACTGGTCAGAACTCGCTTTTTCAGTGACATACATTGGTGGACCAGAAACCAGTCCCAGAAAAAATTCTGTTTGTTTGTCTGTCCATCCAGATTTTGTCACAGCATCACTCAAAACTGGCAGAATTTAATAAAACTTATGGTAGACATTTGCCAGTCTTTAGGTACTTGACTGAAGTTAAACCTGCACCCTAAATAAAACAAAAATGCTGAGTAGAAGGGAAATTATGAGCATTTATGGTCCAGATTTAATAATCTACCTTAATAAAAGTTTCTAATAAGCTTCTTGCTCAATGTAAACAAACACCTGCACCAACATACACTATATTGCCAAAAGTATTCGCTCGCCTGCCTTGAACTTGACTAACATCTAATTCTTAATCCATAGGGTTTAATATTATGTTGGCCCACACTTTGCAGCTAGAACAGCTTCAATTCTTCTGGGAAGGCTTTCCACATGTTCTAGAAGTGTGTTTATAGTCATTTTTGACCATCCATCCAGGCATGCATCTGTGAGGTCATTGACATTGATGTTGGACGAGAAGGCCTGTCTCGCAGTCTCCTCTCTAATTCTTCCCAAAGGTGTTCTATCAGGTTGAGGTCAGGACTCTGTGCAGGCCAGGCAAGTTCTTCTACAACAAACTTGCTCACTGGTGCACAGTCATGTTGGAACTGGTGTGGGGTTGTTTTTCAGGAGTTGGGCTCAGCCCTTTTGTTCCAATGAAAGGAACTGTTAATGCTTCAACATACTAAGACATTTTAGACAATTTCATGCTCCCCATGAAACTTTGTGAGGATAGACCCTGCCTGTTCCAACATAACTGATTTAACGATTTCTAAAACTCTTTACCCGTCTACTAGCAAGTGTGTGTGTGTGTGTGTGTGTGTGTATATATATATATATATATATAAACTTTTTTAACCTGCACCTTATATTTTGCACAATACCAATATTTGCACTGGTGTATATACACTACTATTTGTACATCTTGTAAATGCTAAACTGCATTTTGTTGCTGAGTACCTGGACTACACAGTGACAATAAAGTTGTACCTACCTACCTTGCTAACGTACCTTTTTTACAGGTGTGCTGTGCCAGGGGTCAAACAGGAAACCTGATGGAAATGATGGAAATTTACATTCAATTTCGCTCAACAACACAAGATTACAAGAAGAACCACTAAAATGATTTTCATGCTAATTACCATCATTGGACATGAAACTGTTCCCAAATCCTTTCGACTTTTCCTTCCCTTTAACTTCATCCATTATGTCTTCACAAACTGGAGTTGTTGACTTACACATTATCAGCTCTCTCTCATCTCATTAGCAGGTTGTGATTGCCACAATGCTGCTCTGAAGTACATTTCATATTGAATAAAATATTTATCAGACTTATTACTAAGCAATACTTACTAACCAAATCTAAATCTAACCAAACTAACTGTGGAGCTGTTAAAGATGTAAATACTAATAATATTCTCAATTTACCTTACTTACCTAGTTGCTAAAATGTTAACGAATTATATTCAAAACAGATAAAATAGTAGTATGAACCTGTTCGTACACATTTACACTGAAGCAAGAATTAAATGACATGACTCGGTAAACAGTGAACTAGTTAACAACTAGTTAGCTCGCTGTTTTAAACTAACGGCATTTTTAAAATTCGTTATTTTGACAAGAACAGCTTATGTTAAACCTGAATATTGCCTGCGTTGAAAGCGCCTTAATATCCTATCATGTTACACCCCTTCGCATTGCATTGTTTGTTTATTTTTTAGCTCTTTTAAATATATTTACTCAAACTACGAAATAAATTCTAGAATTAGCGCTAAACAATTATTATACATTAAACAAACAGTCAGGCATATTTTAGGACAGCAAATATCGCCTTGTTGCGCGCATGCGCAACATGTATTGCTAGGACCCCAAGCCGAATCAGACTGTAGAGGTGTGCTCAAGCTGTGAAACAGCACAGTCTGTGTTTACTAAATAAATAATAATTATAGTAAAAAACTAAAGGCGCTTAAACGTTTTATGTAATAATGCGTAATATTTTAGCGACAAGAAAGACAATCTGAGGACGGACCAGAGGTATGTATTATCACAACGTTATTGTTTATGCAAAATGATTGTGCTTAGCTAGCAGCCGTTGCTAATGAATGGGTGGAAATTCTCCATAGAGACAGACTAAATCCCAAACGGCTTCCTGTTGCTAAGCTGCAGTTCACTTTTTTAATGCTGTAGTGGATCGTTTATTAGGGATCAGAGCTCAGAGCTGGTCTTGATTGCCCTAAGGCCTGCTGCTTTCCTGTGCGCCATGTGAGATATTGGCATTGCCACACAATCACACCTGACACACCAGTGCTCCCAGTTTTTTTTTTTCCCCTGCAAAATTACCAGTTATCTGTGAATGATGTATAACAATACTCTTATAAATTTTTGTCAGTTGCATTAGGTCCATTAAACCTGACTTCTCCATTTTCCTTTTAAACATGATCAGCCTTAATGTAATTCAATAAAATTGTATTTGTATAGCACTTTTAACAATTGTCATTGTTGCAAAGCAGCTTTACACAATCAAAAGAATTATTTAAGTTTGTATGGAATGTGAATG